>JAFMSR010000009.1:10175524-10705669 GCA_022818135.1 Saxidomus purpurata
GCGAATGCACAGTAATAAACAAAACAAACACATTATCAAGTGATAGGGTTATATCAAAGTTACCACCTTGGGGCAAGCATTTACTCGAACTGTTTATAAAACCCGAGTTTCAACAAAATTGTTTATGATAACCTGATTCCTCCCTGGACACAACCTATCATACATTTGCGTCAATAAAATAAATTCCCGCAACATAAGCAACGCACTGCCTGATATTAAAATCGCAATTTCAACTATAACAAGTGTTCAAACACAGTGTCAACTAAATATCATGGATTAACTATTCCCCATCTTTTTTAATTCGGTTTTGCTTAGACATGACTCCTGTTGTTCGATATTCTACACACGTCCACGCTGTCATAATAAATTCGGACTACTTCTTTATTACCCGTTGCGACTTTTAAAACGTGAACGAATTAGTAGAAGCGAGTAAAATAGTAATGGGAATAGTTACCAAATATATTTTACAAAAGTCTTTTATGTAATTTATAAGAGATGTTATTTGAACGATTGCTATAAAGTGAAGGGTTCTGGAGAAGAAATGTGTTAGATTTTTTTAAGTCGGCCATAAATGATATTTTCAATGATATTGCAAAAATAAGAAAAAAGAAAGTTACTGTCATTCAACATTGTTTTGTAAAACAAAACATTAAATAAGCTTTAAGATTTCGGTTTAATCCACTCGTATGTATTATGCTAACTTGCAATTTTGTAAACTGACGAATAAACATTTTGAAACAAGCATTGTTAAGTGTACATATGTCTATAGAAAACTGTAATCTTATTATTACATTGTATATTATCATTCTACCTGCAAATATTATATTCTATATACAAGTATTTAAGACGATGATGGGACTTTAAACTGTACGTAAGCCATTTTATATCTGTTTACTGAAATATTTACAAATTAAACTTTTAAGAACCAGAACTTATCACCTCGGCTTTTTATTTGATCCTGCCTGAGGTAATTAACAGAACCATAACTAATGTGTTTCCTATTTACCAGCAACTAAAGTTTTATTTGCAGTGTATCAAACATTCAAAACAATTTTACAAGGTCAGCACGATATCTAACATGCTTTATTTACATAGGCTTACAAAAGCTATCAAATGTAACTAATAAATACCCGTTAGCCAATCAAACTCATTCGACCGGTTCAATCTTTCAATCTTCTCTAACTAATTAGGCACGCGATAAATCCGCATAAACCCTGATTGCATATATTAGCGTACATCTTTAGGATAATGAATAATATATATTTTTATTGTAATTAGTTTGTAGATTTAAGTAACATAGAAAAAAGGAATACATGTACATTCAGTAAGTAGAAAGTGTAATTATATTTTAATTAACGTAATGTTAGATATCCAAGGCTGAAATGTCGATAAAACTACATTAAACATTAAAACTTTAATTTAAAATGATTTTCACTGATACTATTTTCAGCGTAAACAAGACCCTTGAGTATAATAGACTATATTATGCAAGAAATAATTCTAGCAAACCATAATGACTCGGTAATTGTGTCTGGCTAGATCACTTGCAAAACCACTGACTGCTGATAAGTTATTCTAAGACATAAATGTTTATCTTGTGTCTTGTTCTGTTTTGATGATACAGATGTAAAAAGTTCTACGCAAGCATTCTCGGAAAAATCAATGCCGTTTGACACAGATTCTCATGCAAAAGAAAATTGTGAAAACCCAGCAGGACTGTTCATTGATATTGATATGTTGTGTCCAAGTCGGTGAAGGATTTTTACAAAACGGAACACAATTTGTTGTAACATATTCTCGGACAAACGAGTGCAAATAACGATCACTGGATCATCAGAAGTATATGGGAATTGTTATGGCTGCACATTGATGAATGTGCAGACAGTTTGTTATAACATATTTTGCACAAAAAGTGCACATAATAATCACTGGATCAGACGATAGTTTTTCATATGGGAAGTATTGCTGTATAACAATTGATGAACGTTCAGGAGAATATTGCCGGTGACGTAATCATTCACTAATCCTTTCATCTGAGAGAATCTGAGAACCACGAGTAGTTAGTTTTTTTGACCACCTATGCAGGAGTTAACCATACATATATGACTCAATATCCTTGTTTCTTATGCGTGAATTTATCTTTTGAAAACTTACAGGAAGTGTCGGAATAATCATGTGAAATAGTCCGTTTGAGTAACACATTCGAGCAGAAGTGGTTTGTAGCTCTGAACTAGGAATACTCAAACATGGTTGCATTAGGACTTCTCATAATAGAGACGATGGCTGCTATACAGACGGTGTTTAGGGTATCCCAGCAATATGCTCTAATGCTTGACACTAATGTCTCTCGTATAATACCCGCAGAAGATATGCCTAGGATGGAATCACTTTCAGAACAAAAACATCATTACACGTATGTTGCATTTCATACATTTTTTACCTTGCTTTAAATACGTTTATTTAAGGCGCGTATGTTACTTGCTATACTGTTTACGTTACTTTAAAAACGTTTGTTAATTAATGCATGCTTCTTCCAATAATTTATGTTACCGTTGCTTATCCATGTATATTTGTATGTTACATTAGTATCTCTTTTTGTAACTTTAAACACGTTTATTATGCCATTAATAACATAGCTTGTGTTGTGATAGTATACACGGTCATGTGTGCGTTACTGTAATTCTGAGGGGTGACATACTGGATTATTTAAATGTATGGATAGAACAAACATAAGCTATGTTTGAAATTAAATGGTTTTGTAAATGACAGCGTTGCTGTATGGTTTTATTGAACTAGTACAGGCTAAATTTAAATTATGACCAGTGCTTTATCAATAAAATCAATACAGCAACGCTGTCATATATAGTAACATTTCTTTTAGTTGTTGTTTACTGTAATTGTACATGGTATATGTCCGTAATTGTACATGGTATATGACCGTAATTGTACATGGTATATGTGCCATAATAGTACATGGTATATGTCCATAATTGTACATGGTATATGTCCGTAATTGTACATGGTATATGTCCGTAATTGTACATGGTATATGTCTCTAATAGTACATGGTATATGTCCGTTATTGTACATTATATATGTCCGTAATTGTACATTATATATGTACGTAATTGTACATGGTATGTTTCCGTATTGTTTTGCTGCAGTGGTTCCAGCAAATGATAGAGCAAGTAACTTTGCTTGTTATGCATTTATGCAATTTGCAAGTGTTTTGCTTTATATTCAAAAATAACTTGTTCTTTGGATAGGAATTGTTTGTTTTATGACTCCATGCCTTCAAGTGTTATATTTAAAATACGCTGTTTGACTCCTGTGGTACTATATGCACTAGAATAAATGATAAAATGCATTAAGAAAATTAAATTGGTAGCATTGCTGAGTTTCCTGATCAACTGTCTCCACGGAAGCTCATGCAAACTTAGTTGCTTTGAAATCGATTGTCCAAACAGAAATGTATGCATATTTAGTTTGTTCTTACAGAAGCTTATGTACATTTAGATCGATTCACCATTACGCAAGACATGGCCTGTGCAGGAATTTCGAGGGACAGAAGAACCTTTATAGAGCATCTAAAACAAAATTATGCAACACAAAACGTAAGTATTGTAACTGTTACAGTTTTCGTCTTATGGTACTTTTGTATCATAAAATGTAAACAAATGCCCATTTTATATCATATACATAAATTGCATATTGATATGATATAAGCGACATTTTTTGAAGATAGCAAAAACATAATTATCATTTGCAAAGAACGAATGTATACCCTTGACATTTTTAAACCTCTACAATCATAATATTACAAGGGCAATACAAAAGAAGCTCGAGTTGATTTATTACATAAATTACCTTGTGGAAATGTTTCTGTCAAAAAAAACCTCCCAGCAAACTACGATTAAATCAGAAAATGTTAGTCATCATTTTATTACATAGCACTCAACAGGTACGAAAATTTATGAATGAGATAACTACACTGTACTAACATGTCTTACTCGTAATACAACTTGGCATCTAACCATTCTGTTGTCATTTCTGACAAACGTTAACACCTGATATATGCTATTTATTACAGTATCGTTTACGGCAGATTTTGTTATAGAACTGTGCAGGCGGAAAGGTCAATTTCTGGACAAGTGGGTGGCTGAACTGTTTGACCTTGACGGTAATTGATTTTTATCGCAATTTTAGACTAGACGTTCAAATAAAAAAGAATAATCTGCACTTAAAAAACATAAGCCTTATTTTGTAAGTCGTTTTAAATAATAATATGCTAATAATGTAATGAAATAGAAACAACAAAAATGATTCTCGAAGTTGCTATAAAATACCTAACTCTATATTTAACCCCCTGGACCAAACGAAACAAAACGAAAAACTTGACTGTTACAATGAAAACATAGACACACATCGACCACACATGCGCCACAAGTTATAATAAATCCATCCTGTTTGACGCGTGCATTTTACATTATCATATTTTTGCATCCTCCTCTATTCGACCGACACTCCGATAACATTAACTTCCTCGTGTACAAATAACTTGGCTAACTTCGACTCTAAAATAACTACAGTAACTATAATCCGCTTTATGAAGTAAATGGGGGCTATACATGAAACACGCACGTTGTCCCGTCCTATCCCATCATACACAAAGTCAAATATTACTCAGAAAAAACTGCATGTCAGAATTTTACCAATGTTACTCTGTAACATCTTTGCATTGACTCTTTTCAAAATGTAGGAAATGGTTGCGGTTCACTGTTACTAAAAACAGAAAAAATGGCTTCATTTCATGAGCCAATTTATGAAATGTCACCAAACTTGCTTTGTAATATACTTGCATTTTGTCACCTTTCACAGGACATGAAATGATTGCGGTCCGTTGTAACTAAAAAGAAATACCTGTTAGTGTCTTCCTCTCAAGAACTAATGGATGGACTGTCACAAAACTGTCTCAGTTGTATCCCTGCAATTTCCCCTTACAAAAAGCAGAAAAATGTTCCGGTCCATTGCACACATGTGCCTCCGTTACTAAAAACAAAAAAAACAACAACTCTTAACGGCTTTATTTCGTGAACCAATGGATGGAATGTCACCAAACTTGTTATATCATATCCTGGCAATGTCTTCCTTCAAAGACCATGAACTCCAGGGCTAACAGGGGCCACTGTTGCTAAAGATTGAAATGCTTTAAACGTATTCTTCTCATTAACTAATGGATGATCTGTATCGAAACCTGCATGTTGCGCCTTTCAAAAAGACAAGAAGTGGTTCCGTTCAGATGCACACAGGATCAGTTGCTACAAAAAATAGAAAACAAACTCTTTTAATGGCTTCTTCTCGTAAACCAATGGATGGAAAGTCACCAAACTCGTTCTGTTGCATTTGTCATTCTCTCCTTCAACACAAGCAACAGGAAATGGATCCTGTCCAGCGCTCACATTGGGTCGCTATTCCTAAAAAAGGAAAAATATTTAAAATGTTTTTACTATTTACTGCTTTGCAGTAGTTTAGAAAACAGCATAACTCTACATTTTATGGAGTACTACAGTACTAATGAGAAATATAGGGTACTGCAGTAATACAGAGTATTACAGCACTTTAGTATCTTACTTTACCATAGTACATGTACCATAGAGTACTTAAGTGCCATAGTGACCAGCGCATATGCTGGGGGTATTAACCACTTCCAATAATAAATTTGGTTTGTTATGGGAATATTTTTTATTATGTTTTATTTTTGTTAAATGTTCTCAAATCCATAACAATATCAATAAAACATTCATAAGAATCATATTGATCTTAAATCAACTTTGTCCAAGATTTCGTTGATACACAATGTTTTTGAATGAATGTGAAATGCAGATTATATTACATCATTTTTGGCACTTTTATTAATGATGGTGTATAGTAATGATAATTATAATATTTTATTTTCTATCTTTATTATCATAAAAATACTAGTAATAAGACTAGAAAAATAGTATAAACCCAAAAAAGTAAAACACCAGTTTCAATCAACATTGAAGAGGGTGTGAATCGCTTAGTCACTGATGAAAGTGAATGTTTTAAATCTCCACAACTGACAGACAGACGTGAGACCGTTAATCTTAACGTTTTTTCTTGTTTAAACCAACAAGCAGATGAAAGAAAGCGCAACTGTGTGGGCATGATAACATTTTTTTAAACACGGCTCCATCTGTGCGTACACGATATCTCACGCAATGTATAACAATGGAAACAGTAGATTAAACTTTTAAAATTTCAGATATTTTATCGGATTAATCTAAAAGTCTGTTTTGATACACGTACTGTACAAAGTACATATAAAATTAACGTTTCTTTTTGTAAGACGTTATGCGAGTGTAAGGAAACAATATTTCATATAAATTGTAACTATAATGGGACTTATATAGATAAATAGATAGATAGATAGATAGATAGATAGTTTATTGAACAAAAGGTTACAAACCATGAGTTCCAACATGGTATACAGTTACATTACAAATAGGCACATAACAAGTCAATGGTGGTTAATTTCATAATCAATACATATATCATATTTCTTAAATTATCATAGGCTGGTTATTATAAAAATATATTGTCTACAAGGCAAGTAAAAATTCATTAGATTGACAGCATGGAATATTCTTTTACTGTACATGAAAATATATGTGATATATACACGCTACATTCAATTTTATATAATGCAACATCATAAAAAATAATACTCTTTTAGTATGAAAAATCAATATCCCTAGACGTTCTATAATCAAGAAATACACATGGCGTCACTCAAATACGACGTCAGCTACTAGTAGCCACAATGTCAATCCATAAAAGTCAAAGGCACGTGTAATAAATTAAAATGTATTTTCGTTAAAATATTGAATAACATTAAATGTATGTCTTCGTGTAAACCTAGAACTACTTTAAGTGTATTTCGTGTAAATATCGAATTTACTTAAATGCATGTTTATTTTAGCGACAATCTAGAATTACTTTAAGAGTATTTCGTGTAAATATCGAATAAAATGTACGTTTTTCGTGTATTATCTTTTGTTGATGTATTATTTTGAATGTTTTACTTTTTCCAGGTGATGGATATATTACACACCACGAGAAAAACTACTACAATTACGCTAGATGATTAGTCCTATTTACGAACATGATAAAAGGAATGAATTTACAGGCGTTAAACAATTTAACATGAAGAAAAGAAGGATATTGCTAATTATTTACGTGATAAATTTAATGTATATACATAGTGAACAATTTACCAGTAGTTGATTTTTCAAAATCGATTAATAAGAAGACATTATTTTGTAGATACTAAACTGTTTATAAATATTATTACATCGTTGACAAGAATAACATACATGTATAAACGTTATCAAATGATGTTGATTCATACTTTTGTTGCTTTTGTTGCTTTGTCTGTTGTAATTGATTGACTTTTGATAAAAGAGTAGCTGTCTAAACAAGAATTGGTTAAAATGTAACCCGTTCAAATTTCCAACTATACAGCTAAAGGTTTCCCCCCAAATAACCATTTTATTTACTAGTTTTCTACAAGTGAACGTCACGGCTTCCTAACGGAAGACTGTGTTAACAGTGTATGGTCAAAGAACATAGTGTAGTGTCTAGAAGTGATATCGAACAGTTAAAAGACACAAACAGATACGTCACTGTTTTAGCGGACAACTTGAAACAGGACATTTCCAGTTGTAAACATTGTACGATGTGACATATTATTAATAAAAATGGTACATACTAATTTAAAAGAAGACCTAGCTTTGACTGTAGGTGTAGCTTCTAGGATCTTAAAGTACAAATGTCTTCTCTACTCTAGCCCTGGAGCAGTATTGGGTAGTATTGAAGTTGAAGCCGATTGGGTCACGGTCAAAGAGGCTGTTCCCAAGATTAGAAAATAAGTTTTGATCGGTATATGCATAACTAAATATTATTCCATGCCTATATAGACACAAGCTATAATACTGCTCAAAATGACCAGAAAAAGTACGGTCAAGAAAAATTCTCAAAACAAGAAGAATGTTTAGAAAATTAGAACAAAATAAGTTGTTCTTTCATTAGTACATGCAAACACACATTTATCATATCAAAATGATGGATAATCATTTTATGACCCGGCTGGTCAAAAAGGATATTGTCATTTTTCAACTATGTTAAATAGGAATAAAACTGTTGAAAATGTATATTTATATGTTATTTAGCTATAACTTTCGCAATGCTTGTTTTTTAATGATACTAAACCATTGGTGAATGTATTACATAAAATTGCGATTATCATATTGAAGGGTATTATCACTTTAAAAGTGCATTTTGGACTGTAATGGTTATGCTGAAAGGCACTGTGACAAAAACATTTTTGCTCATTAAATAAAATTTAATAAGAATTGAGAATGTTCTGTCAATCAGGCATACAAAGAGTAGAAGGTTGATAAAATGTTTGGGGCAACTTGGGCCAAGGGCAACGGACATGGTACACACAATAGATTATTATCTTCCCGTTTTCGTCAAGGTCAAGTGCATATTTACAGAAAATAGAATGAGTGTATTAATTGACCACATTCAATATATAGACTTGAGACTTACTAATTTAATTATCTAGATCTGATGATCTTTAGTAGACAAAATCTTCTATCAAATTAAATTACATTGTACTATGATTCGAAAGTTATGATTAAAACAAAATACTAAACCCATTCATAAATTGTGTGTTATATTTCTTTTTTCCATTACCAATCCTTAAATCATAACATAGGTTTATTAAATGTAACAACAGTAACAATATTGATTAAACAAATCGAGAAAGTTGACTGTCATTTGCTTGAAGCTGGATGCGTGAATATTATCGTTTGTGTACATAACAACCTTTGATTTATTAATGACAGATAAATGTTATTGGTTGCGGTAGACTGATTGAATAATTGTATATTGCATGCTGGTACCGGATAATCAATATGACGAATGCCCCCAGAAGAGGTAAGACTTTTAGGTTTCGGGGGATAGTGCAAGTTACAGAACGCGTCCCGTTCCAGAGACATTCCCTCGTCCTTTAACATGCCCGGTGTTTGGAACTCGGTTTAAGTTCCCATCCGAAATACCATTTAATATCATGTTAGTGGAGCAGCGGGGGCATCGAGCCTGCAATCCTTCGATCTTTGGATTACCAGTCCTACATGTAACTACTAGACCTTATCAGCCCCTGATTGAATATTTTGATACGGTTTATATATTTACCCCTTAGCCAAAGTGGTGTGTGTGACAACATCTAATGACAAGTCAGATTATGAACAGCAGAACTATTTTATAACATAAAACTCATTTACTCGTCTATATCAAAATACATTAAAATTAGATAAACAACAACATGTATTTCAATTAATGAACATCCATGCAGTGATTAAGTTACAATTTACCCTTCTGTGTGTGTCAAACACAAATCACCTGCAATTAAACAGATATGCACGGCTAAGACAATTTTTATTAGGGACACCAAAAACGTAGCCCGTCCCACAAACCTTTCCTGAATCAATGTGCGCATGTCCTGTATAAATTAGCCAGTATCCCTTTGAACTGCGACAACAGTCCGCCTCCGTGATCGAACGGATAGAGTCGCTGAAACCTCCCATTGATTGAGGGTCATGGGTTTAAGCTCTGCAGCCAACATTGTCTCGTCCGCCAGTAAAAGGGACCCAAATACGATTGAAACGGGCGTTAAATTCATACGAACGCCTGTCTCCGTGTTAACTCATCTTATGCATGTGTTAAAGCAGCACGTGGTTGTAGATTTATATCCATGTGGTTATTAATTATTCCATGAAGTATAGATAAGCGATATTATCATCATATGAGCAAAGGCGGGCAAACAAGTTATATAGAAATGCTCTATAGGGAAGTTTTGAACATTAGAATCCTTTTTAACTTTCCGAGATGTAAAATAATATAAGCAGATCATACTTCAGTACATGACCGAGAACAGATTAAGAGTGTTCACTACTACGACATGTGATATAACGCATTTGCTACAGCTTTTTTCATTAAACATGTATGAAATAAACATTTTCATGTAGTTCTGATATCGCGGGTTGCGATGTAACAAATTTTTATTACAATTATTGGGATAGTAAATTGTCATCAATTCTGAAACAATCAGTTAATGTCGAGATGTCCTCCGTGTCATCAGTCAACTGTACTGAGGATTTGGTGCAGATATAGTAGTGTACATACGGGTTAAATGAAATAGGGATAATACAGTTTTCCACCAATAATTGGAATTATGACTAACTGTCCGGCAACCTTGAAACCTGTACTTACTGAGTTGGACAAGTAAATAATGTGACAAATACATTGACCCCTGATTTAATGACAACAATAATGTCGTGAATCAGCACATAAATCCATAAGGATTTCCGTTGATTTCATGTTATTTCACAGCTACTGCTTAAAAACGATTTGATAACGATCTAATAACATGCTGAATGGGAAATTGACTTACAAATGAGGAAATATGCTTGTTCTCAGCAGGTATTTTCTGTACAACCGCAGGAGCGACGGATGATTCAATATTTCATCACACTTACAAATATCTATAAACAATACATTTATTGGGTTCCGGGAGATTGGTTTCTATTTTTCTGTCACGAAGGCAGGTAAGCTGAAAACTACTATGTGTGGGCTGGTCCAAAAGGACTTTAATTTCTCGTTCGCACTTAATTTCCTATAATTTGATATAATATATTTGGATTAAAAAAAGCATGTGACGTTACAATCATCTTTAATTGTTTTAATCCCTATTACGTCTGACATAATATTCTGGGATTTTCAAAAAGCTTCAGACCTTACAATAATCTTGTATTGTATGAATTCCATTTGCGACCTACATAGTAGGTTGGATGTCTACATGAAGGCTGAACATCTGAAAACTAGGTGTCATTATCTCACATGGATTGCTGATGTCACCTTATCTTTTAAACACAATATAACATTAATCGTAATCTAAATGGAGTATAAGGCGTTATAAGATCGACATTGTTGTTCCTTATTTAAGACATTACAAAATACTATTTACATAGATACTTCATGATCTTGTGGAATCCGTAATGTATTAAAGCATATGAAACATATGTAGCTTTGCAAGTTTTTAAATTATGTAATTTGTCTGGAATGTCTAAACCACACAACTTTCACATTTTTAAGTCAGAACAGTATGAATTCTCTCCTAAGGGTTTTGCGTAATACATAAAATCAGTAGAGAATGATATTTATGATAGTCGAATATAGAACTATGTCAAGTTAGAGGTTAACGTAATTTTTGGAGTGAATCGCTGATGACATCATGTGTAATTCCACAGCTTATTTTCAGTTTTTTTCAGTTTTTTCCAGTGATGTATTGTGATAATAACTCTTCAAAGTTTAGAAATCCCAATTAAAAACTATAATTAGTTTAAAAGTAAAAAAATCACCAACTGTATGGAGTCTGAACTGATAAAAGTGATATAATATGAACTATCCCGGATAATTTGATATCTTAAAGTGTTTAAATGTTCGCTTTTCACTGCAGGATAATTTAAAGTGATGTTTGGAATCATAATTCTGGTTTAGCTTGGAAATAAAAAAAACGTTTGTGTTTATTAGTCAGCGCGATAGCTAATTACAGGTATCAAAGTTTCAATTGTTAAATTTAATATGGTCTGTACTTAAACGTTGATTTCCCACAGTACGTACTATCTATTTTCTACAGAAATCGCAAAAGTAACAATATTCGCTAATGGACGATGGACCTTATAATATCCACATAATTGTAAATTTTGTGCTAGTACAAATGTACTAGTAATTTTAACTTAATAATTTGTATAGCTCACCATCTCCTTATAAACATGAACATGCAAGCAAGGAAATTTTAGTCTAATGTTTATTGACCATTTGGGTAGGTTGAATACTTCCTCGTGGAAAATCACCATTTGGTTTATCCATACCCTTGATCACAAGCTTGTTGACGATTTCGGAGTAGACACTATCATACTAATAACATATTCATTTTGGCACAATTCACCTCTTAAGAGCATCTATAAATAAGTTATTTTTAAGCGTGAGTTTTGAACATTCTCTTGAGATCATTGCAAAAACAACTGCTTCGTTCAATTACCTGGAAGGTGTCCCACGAACACTAAAGGTTTTTCAAAAGATACTTGATCTGATAGCAAACTCTATATTTATCACAAACGATTTATTTGAGGTTTTTAGAATATCATTATTGAGTTTTTGTGGCTGAATGCAAATATGAGAAGTATAGAAAGTATGCGATAGTGTTGACTAGTAAAGTATCTTGTCCAGTAGTGGTAATTTTGAAACTTTTTTCTGTTCTTATAAGAACAGGTGCAAGCATCCGGCTCGTTTTGCGAGCCACCGAGTCACGACATATCACCAAAATAACTGTTTACCATGATGTCAAAAGTATTATCCTTAAACTACGCATCTCAAATGTCTAAAATATCATGCGTATTATCATATCATACAAAAAAAGATAAAAAAACAGTCATTGTTAATTTGGGATCATATTACTTAGACTTAAGGATGCAACTGAAAAAGTCATGCTCCAGGAATATACTTGGTAACTTTTGTAACCTCGCCCCATCATTTCATGTTTCCGATCTACGAAGCAATGATTCGGAACCACGGAATGATATATATGTTACATTCAATAATTGTCATTACTAATCCTTTACTAATAACTCATCTTGTTCAAACCAATCAGAATAACTGTTACATTGTGGCTATCTGCCTGCATCGGAATTATCCACAAGTATTTAAGTTAACGTTCCTACTGGTTTAGTAGCTGCAACAGTTGTATCAGCAGACGATATTTGTTAGCACCTCTGTTGTTTGAAAACACTTTATTAGTTTATAGGAATACCACTTTGTCGAGATATACCGTAAGTAAAGGTAAGTATCTTATTGCATTTGAATATTTTCATTAGTATAACATTTCAGAAAATTGCTACATTGTACGTCTATTTAGTTACAGTCACATAAAAAAGCATTAAGTTGTTACTGATAGTTTGTGTCATATTTTAAATAATTCAGTTTGTATCAAACGAGTTGAAAAGTATATGTATAAAATAATTGAGAGTTTTTATCACCATTGCGTACCCTTTATCGTACTTGTCTATCGGAGTCTGTCTCTGTTTGAATGCTTTCGTTAATTCAATGCCGCTTAAAATTCTCTGTCCTATCTCTCTTTACTTTAATTTTTATATATTGTATGAAACAGATAGAATTAAAAAATATCAAATTACCTATGCCATGAAATAGAAAAGTTTATCTTGAATACACATGAAAAGAAAGTTGCAAGCTTCTATATACTAGTATATAGTATGGCATTTTCAAGTAAAAAGAAATACGCCAATCGGAACTTCTAACGCCCCTTAGTATATATCGTGCAATAAGTCAACTAATCGGAAACAAGTCGTTATGAAATTTAGAACATATCACAAACATTATATCTCCAAAATGACTGCAAACTTTTAAACAATATCGACATCAACTCTTTGTTTTACGATCGATTCTATGACATGACCATACAAACTGAAATTCACACAAAAAAATTGTATTTATCTGCCGTCTAAGATATTACCAAAATAATCGATTTTCGCCCTTATATTATCATATAATGTTACTTTTAAGATAATAAGTTCATAAAAACAGTATTAAAATTTAACAAATTACAAAGTCAACAATAATTTTCGCGAAGTATTCCGGCTAAGTAATCTGAACAGTGCGCGTTATTCTGTACTGATACATGTCTATGTAAACATCTACTGCGCATTTTGACACAAGTAAGGTCGAATAATGCATCTCGCGACTATAACGCCACTTATTTGAAATGAAACTTTGAGTCAATACAATATAATGATGCTTTCTTTAGTATCTCTTGAGAATCTCTTTATGAACAAATTCTAAGAAAATTTAATTTATGCTACAAATAAAGTGTTCGTACAGATGAACAGACAGTATGCCAAAAGTAAAATTGAATTGTCAATTCATATCAAACTTTAAAAATATGAGATAGATACTAATCACATGGGAAAGTAAGTTGAAAACATCCACTTGAAAAATTGAAAATTAGAAGATTTTTGTTTTCTTATAACGTAAATAAGCGAAAAGTAAATTTAACAAATTCTTGTTGTTGCGCGCTGCTTTCCAAATTACTTAGCACCGTATTCTGATTTAATATTCGGGCCATTTTATGTTTTACAATTAAAGATATCGACTGGTCGTCTAATTACGCACACTTATGTTATTCTAAGTTGAGCACGTGCAGCACGTGCAACTTAGGACATATTGTTCACCCATCCGGTGAACAGAGTTAAAAATGGGCGAATTTATTGCATAACATTATTTGCCATTACTTCAAATGTATCTGTAGAAATATTTGTTGATACACAATGGATAAAACAAAAAATATTTAATATTGTACTAGGGGGCGTTAGAAGTTTCGTGAAGTGTAGATATTTAGTTTAAACTAGCATTTATAACAGAAGGTTTGTATATCTGTGTGTAGAAGTTGAGAAGCATACATCTAGTTGAAGTCTGATGAATGGAACGAATATAACTTTAGATCTTACAATTGTTCAGTCTGTGTTCTTCTTGCTTCATAGAAGATCAAGTAAACATTTAAAATAACTCGGCCATCACCGATTATCATCCGTAAGAATAGTCACGTGTATAG
Source organism: Saxidomus purpurata (assembly GCA_022818135.1). Lineage (NCBI taxonomy): Eukaryota > Metazoa > Mollusca > Bivalvia > Venerida > Veneridae > Saxidomus > Saxidomus purpurata. The sequence goes on from JAFMSR010000009.1 coordinate 10,190,298, forward strand.
TAAGGCTCATGAATACACAGAATGTGATTTGCCAAGATTGAAGTTTATTTCCTTTATGGATTCCTTTATCTTAAATCAGAGGTGTTTTTCGGAAAGCATGCTCGAAGACGCACGAGTTTCCATATAAAAAATGCTTCAATTTAGCAAAGAGCATTTTCCAAGTTTTACTAGGGCTGTTGATGTGTGGTATACATGTTTACAATTTCTCATATTTCGAGAACGTTCCTTTTGTATATTTATTTCATAGTTAACAAAATTGTTATTCTTAGATGACAATAAGCATGATATATTCTGTTTGTTAGTTTACTGTTTGGTGATTAGTTTGCTAAACAAGTTTACATTATGTTATATGCTCATGATTGGAAGGGCCAGCAACTTTCATTGATGGTTGGTACCTATTTACACGTAGATTGGCTGTTGCTCGCAGGGCATTCAGTATAATATACAAGGACACACATGAAGTGGCCTCGCCGGGTATTGAACCTTAGTCCTCAATGTGATTGGCATCATTGGTTCAGCTTCTTATATGTTCTCCTTTGAAAGCCTGTCCATCATTTGTGATGAAATTGATAAGGAACTGTTTGTCTAAATGTTTGATTTAAAAGTGTTAATTGAACGATGCGCATGAACATTTATACACAAATGAAACAAAACGAAGTCAAGAATTATATTGAACCTACTTTGATCAATGTTTTGTTTTTGTTCTACTTTTCAGAAACAACTTACAGAAATAAACGGACGTGTGTTTCATGCTGCAAGATTAAAGGAATCCGTTCCAACTTCCAGTTTTAATAGAAAATCAATCCACAGAGTTTTAATTGACTTGCGGTATTTCTGCTTCATTTATCAGAGACGATTATTTCTGGAAAGTCGGTCAGTCACAGCATCTAAACATGGAGCAAGAGAGAATATTCATGATCCTCCAATATGTTTGTATACTTGTTACCAGCTTTACAGCGGTAAATGCGGCTGTAGCCCGGCGTCTGACCAACATCAATGACAACGGAAAGGGTGGAATTACAGAAGAGAATAACCTGTATATAAAACTCAAGTCCGCCGATGACACGGGTGATAACAGCTTAAACCATTACGTCCATACTGTGTAAGACCCTTCTTTTTTCTTTTCTGTTTTTGTTTCCTAAAGGTTTAAAACTTGTTCCAATAGTATTTTTTATACAAAGGCGGCCAGTTTTAAGTATCTCGATATCTTTTTATCCACAATTAAACATTTTACTTCTTCTGACTGCCATTTCACTTCAAGCTGTCTAACTACTATTCTGTTTAATTATATGTAGCAGAAAATTGCATAATATTTAAACATCATTGTTTGTCTGTTGTAGACCAGTTCATCATTTTGCAAGACATGGTCTGTGCAGTCACGACGAAGGCCAAAAAACTTTTTACAGAGCTATCAAGTCAAAGTTTTGTCAAATCAATGGTAAGTCTTAGTTAGCTTACTAAGGGACTATCAATTACGTTTGTTATGTACATGTGTTTGATATAGCTTGCACCGAGATATAAATTACAGACTAAATAAAGGTTGTTCTGCAGTGAATTTGGATTCGTTCCTACAATGACCGCAACAATAGACAAAAGAGTAAAAACTATGGTACGCAGTTTTAATGGTACGTTTAGTGTTCAGTAGTGGTCTGTTGAAACGGAAAACGCTGTTTTCAGTGGTTATATGTCCTCGAGTAACTATATGCTTTTAAATGAAATAAAATGTGTGTCTTTAATATATTTGAGTAAGTATGTTTCGTATATAATAATATGAAATCTCAGTAAATTTGAAGACGTCTATGATGCGTAATTGAACTCATATTTTTGGGCCATCTTTGCCTTTTATTTAATTGCAGCTTGGATTGTTGCTGCTCACACTGTTCATGCATTGGGCATAATGCAGTTCTACAGAACACTAAAAAACTTATGATTAGTACAAATAACGTAGAGTCTCCACAAGTCTTGAGACCCGGCACAACAATTGTTTGATGTTTACATTTGTAATTACTTTTTACTTACTTTTACATAGAACACATTTTGTTCGAAGTGTTAGTTTTTAAACGAATATTCAATGCACGTATTTGATTTGAATGTTGTATTCTTGTTTAATTTGTTCTCTTCAGAAAAGTTTATTGCTACTTTGGTTGAAGACCTATGTAAACATCGAGGATCTTTCTTGGACAAATGGGTCAAGGAATTATTCGACATAGACGGTAAGTGTTTGACGTTACCACAACTGTATATCATTATGTGATATTTACCAGTATATGTCCAAAAAGATCGCACACAATGCAAATATGACTGTTAGTTTGTTACATAAGAAATACCTTAAAATATAACTTCTTCTGTATGACATTTACCATGTGGTCATTAGTGTTTCTCTCATGGGCAGCTTTGTCAAAGCACAGTATGTTACATTACCATAAGTCTTATTTTGCGCCATTTAGACATGTTACTTCAGTATGTGCAACTCTTATACATTGACATACCACTTGCTTTGGATGATGTGTATTAACTAACCACAGAGGTCTTCCGTACACAAAAAGAATTCGACATTGATAGTAAATGTGTTTCATTGCGACATGTACTATAGCTGCGTATACCAATTGTTGCGCGAACATTTAGAATACTTATCTTTGCAAAATGAAAACAAGGGATAAATAATCACATTGTAATCATGTACATATAATTACAGTTTATTGCATGACGTATCTTTTATTATAATAACCAGTTGATATTTAATTACTTTTAGGTGATGGCATGATTACCCATTTCGAGAAGACGTTTTATGAATCTGACGAGTGAAAGCTGGTGAAAGATATATTTGGAAGAGCTATTCGACAGGGCAAAGAAAGCTACTTTTTGCTGCCAAAGTATAAGCAATACATGATGTCCATTTGTTAAGCATCTGACTGAATTATAACGTATAATATGTGTTATGCCTTGCATTAAGTGGATTTATCAACTTGTATTAATGTGCATGCTCAAGTATAACATAAAACTGTGTTACGAAGAAAAACGTTTACAAGCTTCACCTGGCGTACATTTTTTGTAACATTCTTTATATCGATTTATATCATACTGGGTATAACGTGAGTGCAATATCTATTTCATGTAATCTTTGTATTGCTATTTAATTAATTTAATTGTGTAATCAACTGATATTTTATTTAAAATGAAATAAACATTCCATACTGAATGGTCACATCAGCTGCAAAGTATTCATTCCTTCAGTGACCGATAATTTAATTGTATCATACATTGTACTTTCATTTATTTATACGTGCATTCACTGCCTTGTAAATATTCCATAAAACACACTTTACTTTTTCTTACGGTTTACATATGCGTAACTGATATTGTGATTTTTCTGTGATATATGGAATATTTAAATTTCATTTAAATGTAAATAACTTTATTTATCTTTTTATTAGGACTTTTTATTGAATATTTACATTTTGTGTCAGCATTAATTATTAAAGGCGGTTACAATAGCAATTAAAGGTGTCGGTGCTACTAAAAGGATTCTATCTGTTGGAGAAGTGGAACGGCATGACATTGTTTGACTTTCGTGTATTTGATCAATGGCCATGCTATTGTGTTACTGTTGTAACATCAGCTTCACTGCTTTTAGTGAATTAGTTCAAGAGACACACAAAACCTTTACTATTTGGTAGTGTTATTGTTAGGACAAGAAAAACAGCTAAACGGTGTTCTAACAGGTTCTCTACAAGTTCGTCGTGCTTATGCTCACCATATGTAGCACGATACATCCGTCCAAACTATGTGATAGTAGACTTTATAGCTTTGCTTTTTATGAATAAAAATGTAGAAATGTTATTCAGTTGTTTATATTTGAATGCAGACTGCAAAGTTATTACATTTATTGCATGATATTATTCAATTTCATTTAACATTTTTAGGTAATATATACAATACAACTTTCACAATTATAGCTATGTCTTTTGCTATAAAAATATGTTTGACCAAGTTTTATAGCCGTCTTCTCAGAATTACAACATATTTACTGAATTACATTCGAAAACAGGAAAATGAAGAAAAACGGTGTTTAAGAATTTCTGAAGATATATCAATAGTTATACACATATAATGCCTCTTCTTGGTTTAAACAAAGGCTGGTCGCATCTTGAATAGGGCTCTTACTTGGCTAAGAGAAGGCAAATCAACAGAAATAAGAGATTTGCCAATGACGTAAGAGTGGTACAAAATATGTACCCTCTTCCCCTATATCGATCATACGCAATACTATGCGTAAACCGAGTGTGATTTAAGGTCAATTTTACCATGCAGAGACTTCTTGCTGATAAATTATTACTGGTTTCAATTCAAAAAGCAGTTGCGGTAAGAGTTTGTCGTAAAATGCACGCTGCTCACACGCCATGACCGTTATAACGTAAAAAGACACTAATGAATTTGAAGAATGTGGTACATCAAAAAATTAAAATTAATATTGTTACGGCGATATAGCATGACGCATTTTAAATACCAAAGAAGATATTCATTGACACAGTTTATAAAGTAGGTTAGTTTATTGTCATTATCTTGCATAACAAGTAAGTCATAAATTTTGCGTAGCTTTTTATGTCTTATCGTTCGGATTATCTTGATGTTAGAACGTCAGTATCATCTGCTTTTATGTCTTTATATTGCAGAATTAACATTCTGACTATTACATATCTCTTTCCTGGTCTTTTTCACATACATTGTATTACAATGCGTAAAGTCCGCGCGTAATCCGACATCTAACTCCGAGTCAATCCATTTCCAGAATCACCCGTAAGAGTTACTGCGTACAAATGTATGTGATAAAACGAATTGATTTGCCCTGTAAACGACGTATTGAATCGATTGTTAGGAAAAAGTGTCGTTTTATTGGAAAGAGAATCAACTTATACATATCACAAATACGGAGAGTTATCGGTACAAAATTTTCCCAGGACTACCTGTTTTTCTCTCGTGAAATTTAGCAGTGTAAACACTATTTTAGATCTTTTTATAGAACTTAAATTAACGAATGGATTCTTTTCCTCTATATTTATTTAAGAACAGTGTTAAAATGTGTTAATTTTCAAGTTAAAATTCAATTAAGTTTTCTTAAAATATACCTAGTGTTTGTTTTTTTTGGTCTAATCTCAGGGCAGTATTGACTGTACTTTTAAATTCGGTAAATCAATAGTTATATACTGAGTCAGTACATAATATGATGGTAATATTGCTGATTTACAAAAAGGTTTATGTTAATTTTGATACATTTTCTACCATAGATTGGTCGAGCGGCATGCGCCGCGCCTGACCAATGCATCAAAATGAACATTGCTTAATTAACAACTTGATGTAAAATTACTAAACAGTTGAATGTACTTTAAGTAACTGAGGATTTAAAAGAAACAATTTGCAACGATGAAAACATAAACTAAAGGTACGAGACAAAGTTATTAAAACTTGCAACAATGTTTGTGATTTGGGATCGTCATTTACACAACTGTTTTCGGCGCAGTCGTATTAAGCTCGCTTTTGACCGGAAGTCAACCGCAAATGAAAAGACAAATTGATGTTTAAAACATTTTGAATTGCGAAATTTACTCTCACTTTCGCGTTTTCAGTTTTTCTTGAATGGTTTGATAATCTTTATTCGTAGATAGTTCATATACATCAAATATGTTGTGAACGCCACAATAATAACAAGTGTTGAGAAATTATTTTTTCTCGACCATTGAATAACGGTCAATATTTCGAGTAACATATTTGATAAGAAAAACAAACATTAAGTTTGTTTTTGTGATGCTCATGTCACGGTACGGACTCATTTACAATTGGGGAGAAATGTGGAAGCAGCCGGATAGCTTAGTCGGGATATCAATCGCTCTGACAACCCTGGAACCAAAGGGTCCTGGGTTCGCGTCTCGGTCAGGGCGCACACTTTTTCGAACCTTGTAACATTTGGCGCTTTCTGACTAAATAAAAATTAAACTTGGAAGGATTTTATTATAAAGTCTCATAAACTTTAAATTGCGCTGACTGTCTTTTTAAAGATATGTCTTGTTTCAAAATAGTGACCGACACTGACAAAAGATGCTATTAAATAATCAAAACATGTTTATATGACCTGAGGAGTTTCTAACGAAACGAATGTTTCATAAGATCAACAAATATGTGAATATACGAATTCGAAAATTGAAATATTATGCACAGAAAAGCTATTCCGGAGGCAGTCGACTTAGCAAGATTGCAAAAAAGTCGTGGTAATTACCATATGCGACAACTGTGGCAAAGAACATAAATTCATTTAGCTAATTCCACTGACAAACATCCACATTATACACCAGGTTACTATGCTTCGTAGATTATGCATGTGAGTGCATGTATGAATATAAAACCGGTAGTAAAATGAAGTAACCTTATACGTTTGTCTCATTTGAAGAATGCACCATGTTTGATATTAGTGTGAACTTAAGTGTAAAGTCTAGTAGTCATAAGTCACTTTGCGTTGATCGTATTTATTTTTGATTGATAGAGATGGTATGAAACATGAAACCACAGAAAGATAACATTTACTGTAACTATCATATAATGATTTAATAGGCATACAATGTCTCCCGTGCTATCTTTACTATTTATATGTGTGTTTTTAGATATCATTAAATTGTTAGATGTGGCTATAAAATTTGCACCGTGGGGAGCAATTGAAACTGTCGGTATGGCAAAAACTAAAGACGACGATACACTATCTAAAGGCAGATAACCGCTATGGATGCTTCAAATGATGCGTTTTCAATAACGTGACCACAGAAAAAAGAATTTAAGCACAAGTGGGAACAAAACCACGACGCTAAATGAATACTTATAGGATCATAAATTGTGTTAAAAGTGCAATAATACTTCAGATTCGCTGTATAAGGCAACTAGTCCATTAGATCAATGTGTCAGTAGAACGAGATTGTACTTTTCAACAAGGTTTCCTTTTCTCCATGATGATTTTTGGCAATATACAGATGGTAGTTAGACATACTTTCGGACAAGAGTTACACGGCCAAAAGCAGGAATAAACACAGCTTGAAACTGATTAAATTTCCGTTTTATTAATGAAAGTATTTAACATTTCTCATGAAAGACCATTAAAAAAATTGTTTAGTTTCTTTGAAATTGCAATTATGTTTTGGAGCATATGTACTTCAACGGCAGACTAACGATTCAAACAGAAAAGCAGAAGACACATGTGTTTACAAAACTCACTCCGAGTATGATGTTCACATGGGTCTTAACACACTGACTAATTGGCCTAGAGCCAAACTGGAGGACGCTTAATGCAGGTGACTGCTTCATCGATTCAACTGTATATCAAAATGTACACCAGACACTAGAATTGGATTCAGTCTTTACATTTACCTTTCCTACCGGTCTTCTATTTTACGATTATTTGCCAACTTATATCATACAAAATTCCCTCATTGTAAGAAAGGAATGATCCGGCCCTGTTAGATGAAAAGGGCTAAACGTATTTTGCCATAAGTTTTAATGACAAATAATGTCATCTAGCCTGGTGGCGAGGCTAACTAGAAACATTCATTAATAGTATATAATTTGAGTTGGGGTAGATTTTATCATTTCGTATATTGTAAATTGTAACATGATTTACTATAATATTTAATCTATGTTCACACAACACGAAAACGAAAAGTCACAATATTTTCTCTATATAATTTATTTCAAGCAAAAAGCATGGTTTAACAGCAACTTTGATTTCTTTGATCATGGACGGAATTTAATAAGTATCATTCAATAAATAAATATAACTTTCTACTGTATACTACAATCGCGTGAGCTCGGCAAAGCATCATAAAAATAGAATAGAAAATCACCAAAGCGATCCGATTAATATAAAATAGTCATAATAATACTGTTTTCAAATAGTCACACACATGTTCTAAACAATTATTACGATTATCATAAAAGCAGAAATGGAATGATTCCGAAATTATAATAAAAACTATATACATTAATGCATAAATACTGATTCTTTAACTAAAAGCGAATAAATAAAACATATTTGTCAAGTTACTACATTTGTTTTTATATTTAATGTACTACAATATCTACAAATTAATTAATATTGTTTTAGGGCACGTTCATTAACAATCGACAAAATTTATGACATAAAACATACGAAGTAGTGTGCTTTTAACGTATCTTTAACAAGTGTTTTTATAATAAGATGATTAAATGCTTCAACACATTAATACTGCTATCATCTGAGACAGTTTGGGCGAATATGATACACATAGAGTAGACGCTATACGTATGCAAATATCACTGAATATTAGATATCTCGTGTTAAGTAGGTCGTACGTAAGACATTAGGCGACACAGACGCGTTTTGTTTATCAAGTTTAGTGTTTACAGTACGGTTGAAGAGTACTCACTACCTTTAAAGTCAAAATATCAAAGCTTTCATACGGTTGGGATACGAAGGCTTCAAATAAACCCAATCTATGATTAATTTCAACTTTATCAAAACAACGCACTTGTTTTTAGCAAACGCATCCTTTTGGAAATTTAAACATATTATCGTATGTTTAAACTCTTGAACACCAGTCACTTTAAAATGTTAATTGTTTGTTCTGTTTCTAATGGACGTGTGTCGCTATTTTATCCGTGATCGCGCTTCTAGCGCATTTCATTTGATGATGTTTTATAATACTGTACGGCTATCACAAGGGAGCTTTTGGTAAATCAATAAGGAGTTCTTCAGTCGTCTGACTCATAGAAATGTCTTTCATAATGATCCACGAGACCATCACCTGTAAATTACAGACGTGACTCTATTAAAACATAAGTAAACAAAGTTAGTATATACATGTAATTGAATGATTTTGATCGAACAAGAATATAAATTAGTTTATTTATTAGAATAACACGTACAACTTTTCATTAGAGCAGTTTTATTTTCCCTGAACCAGTAACTAAACAATCAAACTTACCATTTAGATCAAACAGTTCAGATACCCAGTTATACATATTTTTTCCACACTCGCTACTTTTTCCGATTTCTGGATTGTTTGCAATTTTACATATTGCCATTTCAGTACAGAGGTCTTCAACAAGTTGTAATATAAAGGTGCCTGCAATAAAACACATAACAGATTAATTCTTTTTCAAATGTTATCAGTTTAAATTCTGATCCCGACAATTTGTAGATCTCAATATAATTGCTGATGTTCATGATATTATAAACAGTTTTAGTACTGAATTAATGCACAGTAAGCAAAGCATAATTTTTACTTGGGTAACAAAATCATTAGTAGGGATGCTTTAACCTATGTAGATAGTCAGCGTAACCATAGAAACCAATTCACCTTTCGTATTACAAAGCTTTAATTTCAGAGCTGTGTAGAATCGTTGCATTCTTCGATCATCTCCACAAAGCCCATGCCTTGCAAAGTGCCTCACAGATCTGTAATAAGACAAAATTAGACTGAGTCGTATCAAAGTTTTAATTTTTATAGTAACTGTAAAAAGAAGTGTAATAATGGTTGAACATAATTATAATAACACGTGGTATAACTCGAGCTGCCTGTGACCGAACAGTATGGACTGAAATCAGACAGCACGAATGTCTGTACAATATTTAAAAAAATGTGATAAAAGATGTTCTTCAAACTCAAATACATGAAGTACTTTATTAAAAATAAGGAACGAACGTAATCAATTCATTCTGTTTCGTTGTTTGAGTTAATTTTACAAAAAACCTATATTAATTTATTGTGCTAACCAAATTATATCTTAAATGATTATGTTTAAAATCCTACGTAAATTAATGTTGAAAAAAAATCCTATGTTAATAGGTAATGTTGATTAAAATCCTACGTTAATTGGTTATGTTGATGAAAATCCTACTTTAACTGGTTGTGTTCATGACATTTTACCATATTTGTATATGTTGATAAACATCTTACGTGAATGGCTATGTTACCATAAGTTGTACTTTAAAAGGTTATGCTGACAAAAAAACTTACGTGAATTGTTTATGATGATGCAGGCTTCCAATACCGGTTGACCTTGTATCTTTCAACAAAAGTCTTGTACTTTCATCTATGTGTATGAAGCTGTTGTCGTCTTTAACATCGTTGTCCTCTGTCAAATAATTGTCTCGTGGGACCATATTGCCGTCTCCTTCTCCTTGTACAGCTATTCCATTTTCATTCATATGTTTGTCAAATCGAATCACATTGCCATGTGTGTACGTAAACAAAAGAGCAATGCTAAATGTGCAAACGAATTTTATTAAAGCCATTTCTCACGTATATGCCTTTTCGCACTCTTTTCGGAAAAATGGATAAACAACTTCTCACTTGCAGTATTATTTAAACTGTCCACAAACTTGCTCTTGTGTGATCCTGAAAATAGATATATTCAAAACCTTTATAACAACTAACTTCACCTTCGGCATTTATCAAATGTAAAATTATCTATAAACTGTTCGTGAACGAATCCGGTACATATTTGTTTATTAAATAAACGTATTCTAAATAGATACAACCTTTACAACAACTATGCTATTATAGACTAGATATTACCTAAAAATTATAAATCTTTAAAATCTAGCAAAGCAGTGCTCTTAAGGATGACTTTAATATAAAATGCATACACAATTCATAAATAATTACCTTTGCTTTTTGTTGTATGTTTCTTTTATTAAAACTGTTATATTCAGGACGATGTTCAGCGACCGTTTGAAGTTAAATGTTGCATTCTATGCACTTGTTGTGTCTTATATACAGACAGATGTAGCATCTTCACATCCCCCGCAGTAAACGTTGTGATTGGTTGAAAAAACGGTGAATATTAATTACTAACAGTACGCGCAAACCGTGACAAAATTATCACACACTTAATGTGTGAATAATACCTATAGGAAGATGATTTGATATTCGCGTTTCGTAGGTGTAACAAATAAAATTCCTTGCAGTGTATCCGATTACTTTGTGGCGATAGGTCAATAAAGTAACGCAAGTAGCAGACGGTACTACAATAGGAAACTCTGTGAGCTAAAAGTTGGAGTTTATGATGCTGAACCAATGATGGGAAAGATTTTGGTTAAATGCTAAAAAATACACAATGCAAATAAGTTTAAATTTCCTATAAACATATTGTAGGTGTCTCGTTCATGGTTTGACTAAAGCATGCATTTCCCATACGCCGACGTGTGAAAGGTGAATCTTCTCTTGTTAATAATCGAGAATTGATATAAACCCCGTGCGAAATCATAAAAGTTATAAATGAGTTTTCAGTAGGTGAAAAGTTTGCAAAAATAACCGTTTGCACTTTTGAAATGAAAAATAGTATCTAATTTTAAAAGCGGTTTTAGAAGGGAAGAGTCTTGTTTTAAATGTTACCTCGTGCAATGCGCTGAACATACCACATATCATGTATAAAAGAAACAAATTAGGTCCATTGAGAGCAAGGCAAAAAGTACATCTAGTTTTTGTATTTGGTTGATTTTAGTGTATACATAAAACAACGAAAACATGCAGAAACGCACAACCTCTTTCAACGATACCAAAATATTGTTTTAAAAAAGAAGTTCTTGAAAATTAACACTTTCCACTAAGAAATGTATTTTAAAAGCGGTTTCAAGAGAGCCATTGTTATAGTAACCTCGTGCCAAGAGTTGAACGTACAATGTTACTTGTAGCACGTATTGTTATTGTAATTCGTTGACCATAGTGTAAAGTTGATTCAACGCTATTCGCATCAGAACTGGTAATCCTGAAGGCCAAAGCCTTGTTCAACGATAACAGGTTTCAAAAAGAAAAGACAATCTGGCACCCGTTTGTTTCCTTTGCGGAACAAAAGCTCCAATATCTATGTCTCTTAATTGAAACAACTTTGCGTCAAATGAGATCTCACCACTAACCACTGGATCAATTTCACTAAACTTTACAGGAACGTTTCTTGATTGAACTTAATTGACATTTTGAATGAAATACATTATATTCATATGAAATCTTAATGAGCTAAACCTGAATCCACATTCTGACATATTTTACATGTAGCATTGTCTAGAAATCATATCTACCAGCTTAGTTCAAATCATGCCATAGAGTTTGAAACTAGTCACCAGTCGTTAGCAGAGTTATGTTAGGGAAGTCTTTAAAAACATTTTTGTCTAAATCCGTAAGGCACAAAGTTTATAGTTATTGTGCACGAAAACGTTTATTTTGGTCCTCAAAAAGCTTATTTCAATTAGTGCTCCGCAGTTCAAAATTGGCCCCCGACACATGATTCTTGTCAAGACCCACAACGCACATAACATAGTAATAAGTAAGTAGTTTTGTCTAATTCTGTTCTACCGTTTTTGTTCAAACTACGCCTTTGATTGGGATGACTTGTAACAGATAATAATATTGTGAGTTCTATATGTTGGTCAGACTTCGTGAAAAGTTTAAATACAATTTTTCTTTCTCAAATATTCCTGATGTCTGTTTTCGTTAAGACAACAATACTGCAACTTTAAATTAATTTTTACATTAGAAATTTATGGCAATGTTGTCAAAAGTTACGTTTATGTTATTAATGGTAGAATATTTTTCTTTTGTTCGCTTTAATTAGACATTATTATATAACATTTCAAATTGCTACATCTGACTGTTTTTAGATGTCTTCACCATACTGGAATTCCTCTATTCTAAATCGTAGAACTGAGCAAAATTTACATGTAACTGAATTATTTCAAAACTGAAAAAAATATTTTATGAACGGATACTTTCACCATTTCTGAGAATCGGTGAATTTACTTTTTTGCAGACAAAGAACAAAGAAAAGATATAGAGAAATGAATGAAACTCGAGGTTCGCTTGTCACTCAGTAAATTTTGAAGGAACGGTCTTATGGTAATGATTACATGAAAGCTGGCGAAGCTGAATAAATAGCAAAATGCATTGAATGTGTACAAATTGCGGTAGACGCTATGAAGAGATCAAAATTAATAGAAGGTCTTTGTTTATTATGTACTAGTGACTTAATTTAATTGTTATTTCTCATCTGCAAACATTACTTTGCAAAAGTTCAAAATTGAATTTCTAAAATACTCTTCGTATAACATCATAGTTTTAAACTAATCAGTCCATTTCACACGTTTTATAAAATACAACGTTTTCAAGGTAATGAGACTGAAATTTAAATGTCTGAATAGAGACAATTATCAGACTGCACGATGGCGCATGTTGATCATGATGTCCCCTCGTCGTGAATGCAGTAGCATGTGTCACACACATATTAGGTAATGTAAAATTGCAACAAACATTTTAGTTTCTTTTTTCAGTTTTACTTTTGAATTGCTGTTTATACTTTGAAGGAACTTAAAACTTTAATGGTGATTCCCTTGCATAAATAACAACTCTTCGCATTTCTATAGTCTTACCTAGGAACTTAATAATATAAAGCCAACATCTATGCATTGTTTAGCGAGAATCATGCTTCCTCTAAACATGTTGCCTATTATTAGTACACAATGACTTAGTATTACAAATGTACTTTTATCCTAACAGTAGAGACAACAATGCACACAACTAATATTGTAATAAAGTCACCAAACTTCTCCAGGAACTTGCTGTCTATTGGTTGATTTCAAACCAATGCAGAGCATTCAACGTGAGAAAAAGATATTTATTCCGTTCTAAGATGCCACCAACTAAAATATCAAAGGTTAACTCGTTTATGCATTAATAATTTGAAAACAATGCAAAATCTCAGGATGGTAAAATCAAGGCATTGACCGCCTGAATTTTAATCTAAAAGTACTCCTAATCTATCATAGCATTTGTTTTCAATTCGCCTACATTGTATATGTACAAGGTTTGTGAAAATTAGACACTCTATCAGTGCAAACGTAGATTATATTCCATTGTACTTTCTGTAACATATATTTTGTAGTACAGTTACAGACGTGAGTGACTTTATTATCAGTGGAAACTATTCCTAATCATACTTGCACTAAGTACTGCTATTCTGTCGAGGTTTACGAAGTAAGATGTGTCGCCAACAATATGTAGGTGTGTGATAACATTAATATAATGTACTTACTCCCCCGAATTTGTTTAATTAATTGCTTATGTGTATTTCCACTTCAGACTGTTATAGCAATTTTACATGATCAGAACGTCGACGGCTTTTGGACCTTATTAAATGTATTCAAAGAACGTTGTCAAGCTTCTATGAATTACTTCAAAGGAATATAATTTACTTTTTAAAATTAAAATTTTCAAATACAAGATTCGTGTATTCAAATAATTATCTAGTACTTTATTTGTAAACGGAATGATTTGTTTAGCTACTTACACGTATTAAAGTAAATTCTTTTTTTTCGAAGAATAAACAAAATGCAGTATGAGCTATTCTTGTCATTCTAGTGCAGGTTTTGGTTTAAACGTTTCATCGCGTTTAAATGTCTACAGAGGTAAATATTTACACGAAAACTATTATTTCCATAATGCTTCATGTCATTGAACATCCTAAAAGGATCCAATCCGGTTATTTATGTTACAAGTATGCCCCTTTTGTATGTCAGATGAAAGTACAAGCTAGCTAGACAATGCCATAACATTAAGATTAATACATATTAATACTGTCAAAACATCAAATGCAATGTACAGATGCTGCCGGACAAACACGCCAGCGATTTCAATGTAGAAGCAAACGAGTAACAATTACTCTTAAAAAGATTAGTCCTAAACTTTGTGTTATATGTGACTAACACAATTGGGTCTTTATTCGTTTCGTTTCATCATGTCATCTCTTCTTTTTCTTTGGAAATGATGTCATTTTTCATTATAGCCCTGTGTAATGTAAATGAACGGAACACTTTCGCGTAACTCCTTATATTCAACGGTCATTCAGAAAATACACCAAAATGTGCAAGTGTAAGTAATGCCTTCAGATCTGTTGAGAACAGTAAGTTATTCATATTTCATTTTTGATTTATCAGTGTTATGAAGCTATAGGGAATGTTTTCATATGTTCGTATAATTATATTCATTTTAGCTGTTTTTTTTTTTTGTAAACACATGCGAATGTTTGAAAACAAAAATAAAACTTATTAAAAAGTTATGCTTATAAACAATTCAAATCAGGCATTTACTTACTTAGCGTCGCACACGCCAAAGAAAAGTGTGGGTGGTGCATATTTATTTGTTGGCAGCTTTAGTCTCCGACGTAACAAAACGCATTATAATTGTACTATTTTCAACCGAATTCCCCGCTGGGATTGTTCTTATATTTAGGAGGGATTTAATATGTTTTGACTTAAATACGGGGAGTTCGCGTTGTTAAATCGTGACACACATTTCATTTGTGACAAAGTAGTGATATTTACTAAAAGGTCAAACAACATTTTAGCCATTCTTGGCCATTGTTTCCATTTGATATTACTCTTATTAATTGTCTCGAAAGTGGACCTACGGGCATTGTTCATTGTACCAAGGTGGTACTTTTCGAAAGCTTCGACAATAACAAAATATTATAATAACTATAACGGAATCTATGTAATACCATTCTTTGAATATTTTATAACGCTGTATTATACAAGCTAGAAAAAGCATCTACTTAGAAGGTACAAATGTGCCAATTTGCAATGAAATTTGCATCTACTGTTTTTTCCAGTTTCTACTAGATATCTATCCAAATGCATTGTACGTCTGCAAGGTAGCATGCATGATTACATTCAAGCTTGCATTTTGCTAGAGAAAGAAAGCTGTGATATTGTATCTTGCATGATGCATGCTCTCAAACAACTTAATTACTTGGGCTATTGCAATGTCCAAACATAAAAAGACTAGTCGCTCTAGATCCGTTTTGTCTTAACAGTCATGCACGTTTACCCGCCCGTCTTTCTTAAATAACACAAAAGTCAAGTATTACTGGAGCTACTCAGCTTAAACCAATTAACATGTTCATTGTCACAAGTTTAATTACAACGAACAGTTTAATAACTGTGTCTTACCTTTTTAGAGAGTTGCTGCCCTTTTGTACTTTTCAGGTTTTCGACAAGAAAGTGAAATATCGATGGTGGTACTGCATAAAAAGGTGTTAAGACATCTACAGGTTATTCAAAGTATCGGTAACACTATCATTACTAGGATTCTGGCCCGGAAAATGTCATGAAAATTTTAAAAACCTTATTAAAATCTTGTCTTACATGTGCCTACGGCATACGTTAACATACTTAACAAAATGACAAAACAAATGATTGCGTCCATAACTACACAAAGTACAAAGGGTACTAACTGGAAATAACATGATTTACCCGTCGTTAATTTTCATTAAGGCGCACATCTATGGGTAACCCACATTACTTTAAGTTTTCATTACATTTTATACTCTTATTCCTGTTTGATGAAACGAAACTCTGTCGCATACTTGTGATACCCTCTATTCACGAAAACTGATTTCTGACTGCAAGCTTGACTATTCGAACGGTTTTGTTGTATAACTAATAGCTTTTCTTTTCAATAAATTTGTCGTAAGACATGTAACAGTATCTTACTAAAAGACCTTGAAAAGTGATCGTATAATCAAATTAAATGTAAAAATACAAACAGATATCTTAATTGCATGTTAAGAGCGTACCAACCTTTCTGAATCACTTCTAACTAATTCTGAATACGAAATGTGAAATAAATTGACATAGGATAGTAAAGAGATATCATTGTTTCTCAGCGACCTTGACTGAGGAGTCTCAGGTATTTGTGATGTTGCAAAATACATTATAGAACTTATGAGTTCTCTGGCAAGTACCAATGTAACCCTTCAATAAGCAGATCAAAAAGGCAACAAGTAGAATGTTGATGCTGAGCATCAAGTCGCCGAAATATATGTAAGATATGAGAACATAGTATGCGTGGTTAGGGAGCAGTATGACTGTGAAACTATGAAATAATTAAATAGTTGATGGAAGTGTACGTTCTTGCTTTTCTTTTCATTTGCTTTTGTTCAACCTACGCTAGCATAGTTCATAAAGCTCGCAGCCTTCCAGCCCCTTTCTACAAACAAAAATCACGTAATTATTTATTTTTCTCAATTTTAAATATAAATGAATATATTCTTTATACTTAACATTAAACAATCACTTAGTTATTGTTTTAAAATTATTTGCATAATCGGACAGTGACAGAGATGAGCGTAGCTTATCATATTTGATATCCTATAATTATTTGCAGACGTGTCTACCTAGTATGGTAACAAAGGAGAGTACTCGTGAAATAAAATATATTAAAAGGCAATAGCCGATGCAAATTCCTGATGCAGTTTTAAATATTTCCATTTGTATCACGTTTATTTGCAACATATTTACTTTTATAACTAATAATTTTATATTTAACGTTTTATCAAACATAGAAAATGTATTTCTGTAAACTTAATGTGCATTTCGGTACATTTCGGTAATTGATATTTATCCGTAGTTCAATTATCCTCCATTTTGGCTAGTTGTTGTTTTTAACATTGCTAATCTTGTCCTCTAAAATAATAATACAAAACACTTTATGATGCACTCGTTTCAGCGCATTTTAGACATTCTTTGTTTCAGAAGTATTAAATAATAGTCTGAAACTTTTTTATCAAGACATTTTAAAGATCATCAAGTTTTATTAACTTCTCCTTACACAGGCATTACAGCTCCTGCAATATACTCGCCGTCTGCTGACGACGACTAATGATGTCACTTCCTCTCTCAACTGAGTGACATTGTTCACCAAGATAAATATTCTAATACAATCGACTCTCGAAAACTCGAACACCCTCGGGGAAGCAAAATTTGTTAAAATCCTTCGGTAGCTTCGAACTTCGTCCGGAGTGACGCATGTCGGCCATATATGGAGATAGTACTAAAGACCGTTACCTGTAAAACTCTACGCCGTCCTTGCCTTTGAGTGAAGTGTACTTAGGCCTGTGTACGGACACGTATCTTGATGTACTGAGTTTTGAGTGCAAGTTCTTTTATGTAAATCTTTGATACCCTTGACGAACTTCGGCCCTTCACCAAGTGTGCTCAGCGAAATCCATAATTATCCCCGAATTGGCCTTGACCATGGCTATCCCCCAATACTGGGACTTTCACCGCAGGGTTGTGCTAGACAGGCGTTTTAAAACTTTAATGTACATTAATGTCTCGGACACTAATTGTGAGTGGTTGACACTTGGAAAATCTAGATTTTATAAATGGGCTTTGTTGGGTACTTTCATTGTTTGTAATCGTGCTTATTGGGTCCACCAAGTCCTCTTAATAGGCTATAAATACCCGGTATGACCCGAATTTTATTGAATACCTGAATGAACAATATATACTCATTTTTTGCCACAGGCGAACGATTGCCACAAACATAATCATTAAGTGTTAGCCCGCGGGGCAAAACAAATAGCCCTTACAATTCATACATTATAGCCATTTGCAACGTCATTTACTCAATCAACCTGTAACCTCCTAAATTTCACTAGGTGTGAAAAGTACATGCGGCCGGCTGATTGATCAATTAACTGTAACGACAATGTCCGAATTTTGTCCGGTGTTATTCACATTGCTAATTTTATCCTTCAATTCAATTCAATTGAATTGAACTATTTTATTATTTGAGCGGACAATAACATATCAGTTTTCGAAAGTTCCGATTATCCGGGTTACCGATTTAACCGTAGTAGAATATATTGACTTTACACAGGCAAAAATTACGGCTCCCGATAGACGTGTTCCGCGAACTAATCCGGCGTGTTCTCAATTATCCGGGTTCGAACTTTCGAGAGTCTGATACTGTACATGTTCATAATGTTTGAATGCAAAATATGACCTCAAACGTGTTCACAAATTTCTTTCTTTTAGTTGCCATGGTGAACTAGTTTTTGACCCAGGTAACCCAGATCCAAAAGATCAAGACAACATTCTGACCAATTGCCATGCAAATTGAATATTATAATCATATGGCCCCTAGAATGTTCACGAAGTTTTCAAATGGTTTGAAAGTGTTACCTAGTTTTTTTCCTCATGTGACCAAGTTAAGAATCATAGAGATTACCAAGACGATAATCCTGACCATTTTTCATAATGATTTTGGGTCAAGTGTGACCGCTAGAGTGTAAACAAGGTGTTCCTATTATTTGCCTTTGTGACCTAGTCTTTGACCCGATTTGACCAAGTTGCGAAGTCTATATAGATTTCAACACGAAGATCCAATGAAAAATGCAGCCTCTCTCGCATTTAAACGTTTTTTTTATGATTTGACCTTTTAATACTAGATAACCAATAATCAAACCATACCTAGATCTGATCAAGACAGTCATTATCACAACGTTTAACGATCCAATGAAAAATGAAGCCTTTATTGCATATCCATGGTTTTCGTATAATTTTCTCTGGTGACATAGATTTTGACCCGATATATCCCATATTCAAACTCGACCTATATTTAACCAAGACACTCATTCTGACAAGCGTAATGAAGATCCAGTGATAAATGTAGCGTATAGTGCATACACACGGTTAATTGTGGACATTCGACAAACAACAGACGGACGGACACACGACAGACGACGGAGAGCAAGCTCTCACAATGGTTCATATCGAGAAGTTCGTACTATTATTAACAGGTTCTTCTGAGAGTTAGAAGCCGACTTATAGCACGACTACGAACGCTGTATATTTGTCGTCGCTTATAAATATGCATGATTATGTAAGGGAGGTCATCCATGATTGACAGTGTTTGTTCCTTCAGAGGTTACATTTCTTAGTTATCATTAGCAGAGACGCAAGCAAAGATGCACTTTACGACATTTCCATTTAGAATTGCAACCTTGGCATGAAACTGGATTGTTGTTGGTCATCGTCAAAATATTTTACACAGGAAAAAGACCGACTGACAACAACCTTGAAATTCAATGACATTGGTAATCGTCAATATATTAGAGACTGGCTAAGACAATTAATGACATTAATAGAGAAAGAAATTAATTAAAAAGAGAAGCTATTAATCTTTACTTAATCATTATTACTGATCCGGTCGAAGTGAAGAATGTTCGTGAACAGTGAAACTTATCAAAGTTTGTTAACCGAGAATTAATTAATTGAACGAAGATTTATTTAAACTGAAAAATATCACATTTGATACATTACAGAAAAAAAAGAATTGGTTGCAGTTTCGTTGTTAGTCATCACACAAACCATTCATGTAGCACCTTCCGACACTATGTCGCAAATCAGATTTATGTCTTACCAATGATATCCGCCTTCATCTTGCCATATGTTCCTTGTGTACCTTGTTCACTGCAGCGCTGTAATACGTTTTCATGTTTATACTTCTAAAATATAAAAAAACCAACATAATTCATAGTATGTGTTTTAAACCTAGCCCAGATTACACGCACGAAATTGAAGCTAAACAATTCCTTGCACAATGTTTTTATTAAAAATGCTTCGAACTGACTACTATAAGATGTTCATTGAAAACTTACTGATTGAATACCGAACAGTGCATGTGACTGAGCAGATGTACAAATATATCGTGCGTTTTTAACAGAAACAAACTCATTTGTCGCCAGCTGGATATAGGTTCATTTAAGAAACATTTATTAATTAAACTTCCTTACTTTAAATGTACTGTTTATAGCGTGTTTCTTTGCTATATAGGCGGTCACCTTTGGTTGCGCCAAATCTAAACACCTTCATTATAAATCACCACAGCTTTAAGCCACCGCCAAAACGTAAGCAAAGGGAAGCAACTGCTCCCAACCACCAAGTAGTAATACGTAGTACTGAAATGTTTCCTTATTTGTATCTAAAAACCGCCAACAGTGTAGAAATTGCCGGAATACTTTTTGGTTTATTCAAAGCCACATTAAAGACAACTTAAAAAACAGACTGCTTAAATTCAGTCAATAATTAAATAAGTGTGCTCCACTTACGTTTTGACCATTTCTTTTTCAGCGTCATTGCATGTATATTTACTTTTTATAACATTTTTCTATATCCTTTCAACGTCAATAACGTAATAAACCGTATGCACGGACTAAGACAGGTTTGGCCTTCCATAGAAGAGACAGTTACCGTATGGAACTCGTTTTGTATGTATGAATTTAAAGGTCTTGGACACGATTTAACCAGATTTTCAGTTTACCGACGTTCGCGTACAGGCCCCTGTGGGATTATTATTTGAGCGCCTGAAAATATTTTTCTACATACATAAACACCCCGGGTATTCGACTACTTTGAACGCAGATGGGTACTACTGACGACAGATGTATATACATGCACGTCACGACAGGCACGCTTTAATAACCCCGATATTTTTATCATTTCTCTTGTTTGCTCCGACCTTTTGATTGACATAGGTAGTAATATGTTTAAACTAAGCATGTGTAAAGTTTTATGATAAACTGACGCTTTTTAATTAAAGAATTTCCCTAAAATGTTGAAAAAACTACAGTAATGTTGTCAAATATGTCATTTATTTGCTTATTATACCAATATATATCAATGACCTTAGACACGTATACAGACAAATGTATTAGGTATCAATACAAACAGCCCTTGACTTTGGAATTAGTGGTATCGTTTTGATATAAGCAAATTTATAGAGGTGGGTGAAGATAAACGGATACGTCTGACGACCGAAGGAGATACGTACGAACGCAGATCATTATGAAACGAGGATACGTATAACGGCAGATGTGTAACAAGTAGTAAGCGTAAATAGGTGTTTTCCAATCAGGATAAATATTGATTTTTAACTAATTACATTTAGTATGGCAGTTGTTTAGTCTATGTAGAAGGATCTAGCATGTATATACTGATAATAATTATGCATTCCACCTCCACCAGAGACATATATATCAATGGCACATGTCTGTCACTGTTTTTGTCATTAAGTATGTCCACGCAGCTCCTCTGATACCACGTGGCGGATTTACACCAAACTTTATGTAAGCGTAGTTGTGCATATTATCGGCATATTTCGGTTGGAATAACCGCCCTTGATTCATATAGCAGGTTTCCACTTTATCTAAGAGAATTGAGCAGTGCCAAGCTTAGTTATGCATATCGCGGCACATCCGGTTCAGTGATTTTCAGGGGATTTTTATTGGCCATTGATTCTTCAAATTTAATGATGTTCCGATTCATTAATTTCCAGGGAACTTGCAACCCTGATGTGTCATATTTCATAATGTCTATACTAATTTTCCTAAACGCTGGTCAGGAGTTGAATTTTACCAAAAGTCACATGAGTGATCATTGTCAAGCGTAGTTGTACATTTCGTCAGCATGTTACGGTTCAATGGATTTTGCGGAACTATGTCTTTTGATGTCTCATATTCTAATATGCTTGTGCTACTAATATTATATACTATTTTACTGGTCAGAAAACTACAAAACTACACAGAAGTGATTGGTGCGAAGGCTGAACTTGTTATAGGAGACATGTGTGTGTGTGTGTGTGTGTGTGTGTGTGGGCGGGGGGGGGGGGGGCGGGTCGTGAAAGATAATCTCTACTTTAGAGAATGAATTGATAATGGGGTCTCTAAGTCTCCTGCAACGAAGTGTCTATCGATGTCAAGTCTCCCATACACTAGTAACTAGGCAATGGCCAATTTAATTACCTATCGTATACATATTCGAGTATTTACAACTCATATGAAAGTTGTAGAAACATGTAAGAGACAATGTTACTACAAATAATCCACGGGAACAAACATGTTCATTAAACGCTCATGTAAAATATTATATACATTTGTAATAATTACATTTTTAGCCCGATTGTTCGAAAAATCGGTTGTTGTATTCGCCCCATCTTTTGCGTTGATCAAAGACGTGTTATTAATATTAATAACTTCAAAACCGACAAACGTATCGACTTAACACTTGCCATACTTGTTTCTCATGGTAATACATACAAATACAGCAAGTCACATATATTTTTGCGGAGTAATGACTATTTGTATTATGATTTTGTAACATAAAGTTAAAAGTCCCGTACCCCATTAATAAAAAGATAATTTTACAAAAATCATAATGCTACTGAAGCTTTCTATTTAGCCTTGACTTATAATTTACTTTTATTACATTTTTTTCAGTTTAAGACAAAAACTAAAGTTATCAACATTATTCCCATCATAAGACTTATGTTTCATCTTTTACGTATCTGCAGTTTGTATGACGTTTTACGTATCCACCGTCTGCGTTAATACGTACCCTATACTACTTTCATCTGTCGTCATAAGTACCCTCAAAGAGAACCCCATGCTTGTTTAAGTGTCAATTGCAGCTGCTGTATTAGTCATAGCGAAAAGAAAATATGTTTTTCTGCTACAGAAAATGTGTAGCTTTACGATTTATGCAGTTTTGGACCCTTTCGATTATTAGATTTCTTAAAATTCTATTAAAAATCCGAAAAATTGCAATTTCTGGACTGATTTCCGCAATCGTAACAACACGACGGTCATCTTTTAGGTAAACAATTGAGCATTGCCTAGTACAAATATATTGAAACTCATATTGAACAAAAACATTGTGAAAATGAATTAAAAAAGAGAAGATATTAGGTATTTTCCAGCTTACATGTCAGGACGTTCATGTATATACATCTGTTGTCAGTAGTACCCATCTGCGTTCGAAGTAGTTGAATACCCGGGTAGATAAAGCAGACATGTCGTGCTCAAACCCATGTAATATTGACCATGCGCAGGTTATTAGACAGGGTGACCCCTGCGCGCGACCTCTGTAAGTAGGCCAATGAAAAATCTACTTTCATGTTAAAGTTCTGTCTACAGCACATGCAGTAAACCGAAAGTAGCATAACGTGATGTACAGTGTTTCCAAAAACCAATTGCGTGTCTGTCGAGTATGTAACAAAATATGCCGGCTGTGCAAAGGATATGGATTTTTATTCTGTCTAGAATAATTCGCAACTAAATCAAAGTTTTAAGACAGATGATCCGGACAAGTTTTATAAAATACTCTGTCTTAGCTGTTAAAGTCTGTATTCGATATAAGATCTTTAAAGTCTGTCACTGACAAGTTAGTTCTAGGACCATAATCTTTGATAAATCTTATCATTTTATTTTGTGGAACTTGAAGTTTATTTTAGTGACACATTCCAGCCATCATACCAAGATGCGCGAGAATAGTCAAAGTGACACTGGAAGAAAGCTGAACATACATGTAATAACTTTCTTTATTTGAAGTTACGACCTATAACATGTCTCGTATGTGTAAGAAACTTAATCTAGAGTTAACTATTGATGCAATGTTTTTCACAATTAATTCCCCTGATTCAATTCAATTCATCATGTCAGATCTATAAAAGGGATCACACTGCAACGGTAAATACATAATGCTAGTGACACAACCACAGCCTGCGGTGTACACTCAGGATAGATCATGTCCATCCTCGCCGGATCAAATAAGATTCAAGAACATCAAGTACTTTTCAGATTCCGATTGTAGCGTTAAATGTATAATTGTTTCAGATGCAAAGCCAGAAAAACTTGACAGTTCCGTTTCAGTTGTTGATGCTGTTTCACTGTCAATCTACAATTCTATCACTATTTAATGAAATGTATATTTTAATATTGTCCTTCGTAATTTCAACAAGTTGGATTTATTGTCATTTTCTGACTTCTACGTATTAAACAAATAAATCCAATAAATGTCTGACACTTTTTCTCGTTAAAATTATCCCACATCACGTCATAAACAGATGCGCGAAACAATAGGAGGCACATATATTGGTCTCGATTCCGGTAAGTAAAAGCGAATTTTCATAAATAAATTATGGGAGTAGTCGCAAAGAATGCCCTACTGTTTATATGATATAAGTATGTGAAGTAATTCACGAAAATCTTTGTTTGTTCTTAGTTCCAAAATAGATCTTTCGTTATCAATAAGCATAAATCAAAGAAGAAAATGTGTTTGTTTTTCGTGGAAATGAAATAAACATGTATCTTATCTCGAAGTGATACAATTTAAACATTTTCTTTCGGTTGGGGGCTTTGGTCTACTCATTGGTTCATTTCTAGGGTTTTGGCGTATGCACACTCTGTTTAAATTTGCGACGCTTTAGATCGTACAGTTCCAGATGGGAGTCTCGCTTGGGGGTCTACACCAATTCATTATTTTTATATATGGGAGTTACAACGTATTTGTTTAAAATATTGTTATGTGAGTACTTGAATGACAGCTGCAATGTTCAAAATATACAGCCCTTGTGTGATGTTGTAATCATGCACTTGCGCATTCAGATGACAGTTTAATTATAGAGAAACAAATCAATTTCTTTGTGTACGATTTTGAAATTTTAATTTACAGAAAGAACGTCATTAAAATACTTCCTTGCTGTGCCGGTACTTATCCAAGAAAAGGCAGTAAATGGGCATATATGCTTCATAGCTACACTTTAAATGTTATGCAATAGCAATAATTTAGAAAAATGAATTAGGTCTAAGAATCATTGCGCAAGTTCCCGAGAGAAAATACACACCAAAAAACCTAAGATTCATTGGACAGACCAAAATTCGCGCTTGTGTTCGTACAAAAACAGACGAACACATGCCAAATATTCTCTATGACTTAGATATTTCTTTGAACAAAAACAACAAGTTATTTTAAAACCCTGGTACATGTAACACCCGTTTTTGTATCAGATAAATGCCCATTCCTAAGTAAGAATACCCTGCATTGGGACGCAATTTCAGACCAAATATGCCGTCGGATAAGAAACGAAACATACCTACCCCTTACGCAAGAGGCCTAAAGGACAAATGAAATCAGATTTGAAATCAGTACCTCACTTAAAACGATTCCCTGCAGTCTGCAGAAAATGAAGATGATTTTTGTCTTGAAACCCACTTTTTTACAAAGACCTTTCTAACTTAAACTTAAACGTAAACATAAACTTACTTCGTAATTGCACTTTCTCAACAATAACAAAATAAAGTAAATACTACAGGAGTTTGCAACTAACATATATGAACTGTACGCTTTTTATCAAACAAACACTTGTCTACATTACCTGTGAAAGTGGCATTAAACTTTACGAAATTTTTTTACATCAACTGCTCGCTGTCACCACATCTCCTAAACAGTTGCGAAAAGTTTCGAAAAGCATGCGTAACAATCTTCACTTTTTTACAGTTGAATATCGTCGCCACACCATCTCCTTCAAATCCTCAACGCCTAAAACTCCATACCACCACCTCACTTGAGAAATTGGCTGTAATTTCAGTTTATTTAGTCTAGTGACAATAAATGGCTATTTTGTACATGTACTCGTACGTTGCATGTAAAATATATTCGGAAAAACGGGTTTTTGAACAAGAAAATAAGGATAGTTTAACTTTGGTGACTGAAAATTGAGATTTTCGCCATCTTAAAAACGTTCTAGAGACTACAATTCATGGAATTTTGTTTCGACAATTCTTGCAAACGGTAGTCTCAACATTTCTACTGGTAACTACATTGCCCGATTTTTGAAAGTTCTTCAACAAAATAATTTAAAAAGAAATTTACAAAAATCATACTCACATTTCTTGTTTTTATTTGGTAAAACCCCAGCACCTCGGAAGTGTGCTCCCCACAATTATTTTCACCTCATTTTGTGGTGGCAGGGAGAGTTAACCACCCTTGTATTAGGAATATATTTTACTTTTAGGTATATACCGGATCATGGTGTGGTCATTGTCTCCCTTTGAAAGTTATACCGGTTGTCTCTTTATGGGTCCGTCTCCTTGGTTCTTTTGCTAGGGTCGCTAAGGAGGATGAGAGTCTAGTACTGGTTCTCCTCAGGAACGATGGTTATGTCAACTCAACACTGAACATCCCCCCGCCCCCCTTCCCGCCGTTAAAAACGGTTGGAACAGGCAATAGACTCATTCAACAACAGCTTCTTTAGGGTAATATATCATATTGACGGTGTCATGTGATGCAGTAATTTATATTTGCGGTCTTTTCATTGCGACCGTCAATACAGTCAAAATTAACGACAGCCAATTTAAAAAAGAACTGAATTAGCAAAACAGTTAATCTATGATGTTTAAAGTCGTACTTCAAATATTGGTACTTGAGTTGTTTGAGAAATCCCCTAATGTATTTCCGAAGTTCGTATTACGTATATTACGTTTAAGTTAGAAAGGTGTAATAGTCAATGAACTGTACATTTACAGTCCAGTTAATTTGTCAAGATGGTCGAAACATGTTCAACGGATGTTTTCTATGAGAGAATACCACTGGCTACATTTTCTGGCTTTTACAGCTCTTAGTAGGCATATTTTCTGTAAAAATGGAAATCATGCCCTTATTCAGATACCCCGACGCTGCTATAGTATATAAGTGTAAGCTACGATTGGACGAAGTTAAGGGACGGTAAGACGATAACGTGATGTGAAGGCGCAATATTGATTGTCCCATTGTGTCTTCCTGTCGTCCAATCGTGTATAAGCATCGTCTTTTATCGTCCTTTCGCACCGTGTTTTTGCGTTTTCGCATCGTCTTATCGTTACACTATTAGTTTTTATTTTTTTTTATCTTAGTACAGTTCCCGTACCCCGAAAAAAGTTAAACTGTCTCCTCCTGCTGGTAAGGTAATGTAAGTTGTTTTCTAGGATACATATGTAATAATTCTGGCTCTTTTCATTGTAAAAGTTGGAACTGCTATTGCCAAGTGATTCTTAAAAGACTGCGAAAAACGCAAACAGTTACGTCAAAGGCTAGGATAAAATTGATCTTCTTCCTCATGATAACACCCATTCTACGTCGCTTCGTCTACAGTTCTCTACATTGCAATTGCTATCACACCCTCACTATAGCACTAGCCTTCCCCAAGCAAGCAAGGGACACAACTCTTCCATCCATACCATGTTGTACGAGTAGGTTACAGGAAACGATCTTCATTGTGTCGTGTCAACAAACAGGGAAGTGTAATAACTGATTGTAAAAGAGGGATTCACCAAACATGTTATACGTTTTTATAACCTCTCCTAATAATTAAGTGTAATCGCACCCATCCCCACTTTGTGGTAGGGGTTATATGTTTGTAAAGCGAAAATATGGGTTTTGTGTCCCGGTAATAATCAGAACAATCGCACATCAAGCAAAACAAGGAAGCGTTTGTGTGACTCGCGTTTGCTACCCGGTTAACATCAATCTCGATCATTTTCCATATTGTTAGTTTTTAATTCATTACATTGAAACGTAAACATTGAGCAATAAC
Organism: Saxidomus purpurata; assembly: GCA_022818135.1. NCBI lineage: Eukaryota > Metazoa > Mollusca > Bivalvia > Venerida > Veneridae > Saxidomus > Saxidomus purpurata. The sequence continues at coordinate 10,218,560 of JAFMSR010000009.1, forward strand.
AAGCGCGGATTATGAATGTTCTGTCAATGGCCTATATTGATTACATAACTATGGGCAAATTAACGTTTAATAGCAATTGAGCTAACAGAAATATAATGCCGTTATTATTCATTTGTTGACTATTCTTGAAAGCAACAAAAGGATTTAAAGTAGAAAATATTAAGTAGGATATATATTTTGACTTTCTTCACCTATATGCACGTCAAGTGAAATAGCACGACTTCAAAACTTCTGGCGAAAACAAAAGATAAAAAAAGCCCAAAACTGTTGCTGCAATAGTTCAAAATATGTGCTGTAAAGCCGTAAAAATGCAGTAAATCGTACCATTACAAAGACGTTGTCTACCACACACACTACCCGCACCCTACCCGGACCAGCCTTCCCATTTACTCTTTGTATGTACCCTTTCCCGTTACGTTCTAGAACAAGACATTTTGCAGGGCTTTGAAATGGTGGTGAAAGTTATGTAGGCTTCATTCAATTTTTAATTAGATAGCTCATGTAAACTGCATACATCCGTCTATCATTAGTGGTGAATACAGTAAAATTAAATAAATGCGATTAGTTATTATTGTTTGTCTTGACATGACTTGGCATTTCTCAATGAAACTCGAAAAATGGCGCAGAGATACTTAGCCCCCACATACCTGACCCTTTGGAACCCATAACTATCTAGATCGGGCACCTCTCTAAATAATTCGTAGTTTCGGCCATAGTTTTTTTTATTGTATTATAAAAGAGTTTGGGTATTATAGATTTCTAATTGGTTTCTACACATGTAATTAAACATTCGTTGCAAACTCTTTTCTTCAGGTTTCTAGCAATAAACTTTCGTATGTATACTGTAAAGCGGAGCTAGGGTAAGTGAAATCATCACGGAACAATATTGAATGTGGACTGGTCAGGAGTGCTGAACTCTGAATTAAGTGACAAACATACATGTATGGTCGGGAAAACGTGATTAATTAAAACACTGACACAATTGTGTTTATAATTTATGACAAAAGCAGAAAAAATGTAAATGAAGAATAGTCTTGTCTAAACTACCGGTTTTTAGTTTGTAAATTTACATAACAAATAGATTTTATGTAACCAGGTTAAAAAGAAATGTCATGCAAATGTAGAAAATATTACTTCTTGTCTTGGTACTCATTATGAAGAAAATATTGTAAATGTCGCCATTGATCCTTTTATTTTTAAAAAATCAGTTCAAATAGTCAACATGATTAAATTAATGTACATGTGTGTGCAGACAAAGACTAAGAAGCTTAACATCGTGAGATAAAGATACAATATACCCGAATGGCATTCCTAAGCCATGTATTTCTGTTATTTTGTTATAGCATAAATCATTATATATAATTATATACTATATACACACATAAATTACTATAACAGTTAAATGAATTTAGGAAAGAACGGTGACACTGACAATGTTGTGGAGTGTCAACACACAGTTTGGTCAGAAATGCGAAAGCATGTGAATGTATGATTGATAATACTAACACTATAGTCATTGTGCGTTAAAGAAGACAGAACCTATATTTCTATTCATAAGGTTATTATTTCGTACATTAAGTGGAATATGTACTTCCTGTTTCACACAAATAGATTTGAAAGGCGCAAAAAGAATGTTTGTCAAATGCAAATAGCCTTGTCGTTTTCAAAGCGTTCGGATACCATCTCTTTTAAATGTACACAAAAGGCCTTTTCTTCTCCGTTAAAAGAAGTAAACAGAACATTAACCTCGTTCAATAGAACTTGTACAAAATACGTACAAAACGTGGGGTGTTATAATTCAATTATAATTGAAACGTAGGCAGATAGCTACATATTAATTATGTAAACAGCTTTAAAGCCATGCGGAATAAATGATGATATATTTTAAAAGACAGAAAGTAAAAGAAATGGAGACGTAGTTGCTGAAAACGTTAAAAGTTTACAGTGTTTAAGCCAATAGTCACGGTTATAAGTCCTCATATTGAAAGATTTTATAAATCGTGTAAAGGTAAATGAAAAGTAAATACCTCCATAAAGTAAAATAAAAACACCACACTTAAGTTTCCTACAATAAACAGTTTAGGAGTCCAACTGTAAGAGGTAACTGACTTGTGTAAAACAACTATACCATAGTAAATTAACTCTAGTGAGACAGTTTAAGCTAAAAATAATCGTATATGATATCTACATGTATCTACATAAACAACTTACTTTCTTCTAATATAACCATATATAGTTGCCCATTGAGAGATTATAAACATGGCAAATAAAACATCAGCAACAAATGTAAACGATACAATGCAAATATTTACATTTACGTAGAAAAAAGTATTTTATAGCAAACATCAATCATAATGCGGTACATATTTTGCTTTGCTGCTCAGCCTAAAATCATGGCATGCCTATTTAGTATCAAAATAAATTATCACGTACTAATTATTTCATGGTTTGTTAGTGTTTCTTTATATCCCGGTACAATGTACATTGTGTTAGGGTCTTGAGATCTATCCGTTAAGAACATTGTAGTAATCTGCCGTGTCAGAAATCTTAATCATTTCTTTAACACAGGCGTAACAGAATCGGAAATGTTCCTGAAACAAAAAAAAAGCATAAAAATCATTTACTAATCTTGAAGACGACATGTTTTTTAATACTTGATAAATAAGCATTATTGTAAAAATTAAATATTAATGACTTTCGTCTTAGTTTATCGGAGATTGAAAGTTTAAATAAATGTGTGCGTCTTTTTGAGTCTACACAATTACCTTTTGTGTCACTTCTTTAAATTATATAGTTCTGAGTCGACATTATGTGCTAGTAATAGTGTATATGTCTGTCTCTATCTTTAGACCATAAATTCATTAGTACCTAGTTTCCGCACTTCGAATTGATAAAGACACAGCTGTTTGTACAGAAAATTAAAAGGCACTCACTATGTCCTGAAATGCAGATTGCCGTCTAGAGCGAACATGACATACTGTGTTTAGCAGGCTCACTTCCCCCTCAAGGGCAAACTTCTCTAGCAGTATGGACACAACACAGAATATACTGCTTCTCTCTGATCCATTTCTGTAACATAAAATATGTAAACACTTTGTTTTTATTTGATGCAGTTCCGATTTCAATCGTAAAATTAAGTTGATACCAAATTAAAGCTCATAACCTGGCTTTTATACATCGCTTGTTACTTATATTTACCTACATGTATATATCAAATGTAAGAATTCAACATTATTTTCTATTCTTTACATTGATCTTGTCACCTTAAAATCATTATATTTTATTCTATGGTATGTGTCTTTACTTTTCATATGCACACGTGCATCAAAATTAACATCCTCATTCTACACCTTAAAGCTGACATACATTGCACGCAAACATATCTATTATATCCAGATGGAGTTGAAAACCAAATGTAATCTATAAGTGAATGTAATACTTTTAATGTTACATGTACTTACAAACAGTGTATTGCAACTGGTTGATCAGATTTGCAAGCTTTTCTTGCCTTTTCAATGTCTGCAACTAAATTCAGGAAAGATTGAACACCTGCAGGGACACTGGTTGAGCTGCTCCAACCTCTGAACTGGTAATGCCTGATAGTTACGTCTTGATTTGAAGGCTAAAGAAAATGTTGATGTAATAATTGAACTAACTGACAAAATCTCTCTCATGTTCATACATGTTAATTTTTATTAGGTTTTGATATTTACGTATCAACGTAGGCATGGATAATACCTTGACACGTTACGAATGTGTACAATAATCCTACAATTTATGCTGTAAAAGTACTTATTAAACAAGGTGTTAAAACTGTTACCGTTCCCGTTTTAGATATTTTCAGATTCCGAATGACACGGTCATCTGTTGAGTTATTGCTTTTGCATGCAACTTGGAACTTTCCAAACGTTAGAACTTTGTTAGCTGGTGGAAGGTACTGGCCAACTGTCTGATGACATGCAAAGAATAAGATTGAACATTTAACTTAAAAAAGCTGAACATGTTTGAGATGGTATACACTTCCATAGACTTTTGTCATGATCAAATAAATAGTATGCACAATGGATTTAAATTGAAGGAATGTCACAATTCGTTTTCTACAAAATAGAACGTGTTTTAATTGATGAAGACATTATACAAAGTTGTTTGTATCATAAACAGTTTTATGACCTTACTTTCTCATTCATATGTTCTTTGTCAAGACAAACTACACACGGGCACTTTTCCTGGTACAACATCGACACGAAATCTTCCACTGTACTCGGTAACGGTGTTTGTGCGATGATAAATTTGTCATCTTTTAAATATCCCTGAAATGTAATGTTTTACCAGGATATCTAATAAAGTTCGTACAATGTTTAAAGACACAGTTTGTTCTGGGCAAAAACAGAGGTTTTAAAAAAAAAACTTCTGATTTTCTGATTAAAATTCTATTTTTCAAAAATCGTTTATAGTCCCGACCGACCGTGGGATTTCTCCCCTGGTGAATTCGCCAAGACCCCAGTATGACTCCCGTGCATAATGGTACCTAACAAAATTTGAAAATCAAAGGAGATTTGATATACCTGACTGCAATGCCCAGTCAGTTTTGTCCAAAGATTATGATTATTTAGCAAAATTGCGTAAAAATGCCAGATACATATAGCCAAAAGATAGGTGTGCTAGCTTGCAGGCCAGACACGCGTTTCCAGCGTACATTGGTGGTTATCTTTATTGCAGACTACATTCGCTTGAGCATGTTCATATAATAGAAATCAAAAATTTCTATGGAAAATATCCAAGAAGTTTGTAAAATAAATAAATACAAAAAATTGTGTTTTTATTTTTTTTATCTATTGATATTTTAGTTAACTAACATTCAGATAGACGGCATTGATGTATTCGTGCTTTGTCAAGGTTAATCGTACACGATGAGCGTCACCTGAAATTAAATTGTATTCAACTATTTTATTTGTGCAATCAAACATAAACTAAATATGTTTTAAAATCTATTTTAAGCTTTTAGTGAAAAGTTTCCTTTCAAACGATGTCGTTAACGTTATCTGATATAAATCTGTTAAGATTAAGTTTTAGTATATTAATTGAGCCAGCAGGAAGTTACTAAATGCAAAATGTATGCACAACTGCCTACAGTTTGTCTTTGTAATAGCCCGCCAGGGTATCTATAGTCGGAGTCATAATAAGCAGACACTTGCAAGAAGTAACTTTCTTATTTGCACCATCAATAGCGCAATCGTGCACTAGTGTATTGTTGCATTGAAATTACAAGTTGCATCAAAATCTTTTCAACGGGACTGTTTTGCAATTAACTGTACCAGGCGATCAATTTCTTAGTGCAATGACACTATTAGGGAGTGTCGTAAAATTTAAAGTAGTTAACGACTCAGGTATTTAGGAAATGATGTCATATCATAAATGCGATCAGCTTCATACACATAATTAGTCAGTACAGACTGCCTTAAAGTGCCGTTATGTGTCATACCCATTACTTCCCTAAATCAATATTTTTTTTCTAATGAAGACTGTTTTTCGTAGTATTGCTTCATACCAGGTATGTCAGCCCCTTTTCTGTTTTCCTTTCTGCTTTTATTTATTGCCACTGACCTACGATCTTTGCTTGGCGGCATTTGTAGTTCCATAAAGGCCTAAACATACAATATAAATTATTCACATTCATTAATACTATGTTAGTTTTCAAAACCTTATAACATTAATAGGGTTAAAATCTAACAGTCTTTAAGAATATATAAGATACATATTAGATGTAAATTGAGTTTTCTGACTCGTATTCCAATAGTAACTGCAATGTAAAATAAATGTAATGTTAGATTTGTCAGATTTTCTTACCTGATATTGTGAGGATATTTTATCATCTGTCATAACTTTTTGTATAGCAGTGACAGGAAGAGGTTGTGGATCACATGTCAGAGCATACAGAACACAGTGGTGCAGAAATATATACTGCTCCTGAAAACGAATAATTGACTTATCTATTTTGCCAAATCTACAAGAAATTTGTGATGTAACATCAATGTGTAAGAAATAAATAAGTTTGAGTAAAATGTAGGTCTTTACGAATTGAAGAAAAGCTGCATTCCTTCAACATACCAGATTCTGCACCGTGTGAGCCCTTTGACCACGAAGCGCAGCGACACAACCAAATATATCTACAGAGTCTTCTTCTTGGCCGTCTTTGGTGAGTATGTCCAGAGCGATGTATGTGCCTGTTCTTCCAATACCAGCACTTTATGGAACATAACATAACATAATGAATTAAGAAAGGTAACACTGAAAGAACTTCAACATATACTGGAAGTTGTTCCTTTTTTATTCTATCTAAATCTAAATATTATTTGTGTAAATTAATGAATAAAATTTACATTTTGCTAGGTACATTAACTAAGAGCTCTCATTGAACTGCTTTCATGTTGATCATTCTTGTTAAGTGACTCTGCATACATACCTGCAGTGAACCATCATTGGCCCAGGGCTTGTTGTTTGTGTTTGTTCCACTTTGTCTCTGAACTCAACAAGAGAAGCTACAGTATCAGGAACAGTTTTATCAGGCCAGGCAGTGTAGTGATACTGTGTCACGTTTCTTGTCTCGGATCCCTTGAATAATTATCAATTATCTTATTTTTTACTGAAGACAAAATGAGTTTCACAACCAGAAATATTATTAAGTTTGACTATAACACTATGCATTAAAGCCATACATACCCGCTTAATGTTGAATTCCCTCACAACGAATTCAGAAAAGACCTTTTCCACTGTACTGACAACCTTGTAATCTCCATACTTCTCGCTTGCTCCTTGCCTGGGCCAATACTGTTCGCATTTCATCTTCTACATCAGTGTAGTGACAAATTGTTTATTAATAAACACAGACAACTCAACTTAATAAAATATTGGTGCAGTTATATTAGCGTAGATCTTATTTGTAAAGTTGTTAGGGTTGCAAACACCCGAATCAATTCTTAGTTAAAGACAAACTTGTGCTAGTCTAACAGATGATATTATGATGAGTTTTATTTACATTACTATATTAACTGTGGAGACAGCCAGTTTGAAGACAGTTTAGAGTGTTAAGAGATCGTTGCATTGAAAATATATATGTACCAAGTTTGTTTAAATGGCACAGCTGTGACCCTGAGGGAACAGGAATTTCGACAATAAGCACGCTAAGATTACATAAAACTACCTTCTCTTGAAACAGCATAACTATGTTGATGTCATAAATTATTTTCCATGGTGAAAAAATGTTAAAAATACTTTGTTTATCGTTATCACTAAATTGGAATTCAAAGGTAACATATATTTCAAAATGATTTTTGCTGTTGCACCGGAGCACATATCTTCGATAAAATCAAGGGCATCAACAGTACAATAGTAGTTCTAGGGTTGTAATAGCTTTGTAAAGAATTGGCTTGTTGTGTCAAATTTGACATTTTGTCTGTAAAATGAAGAAGGTTTATAACATACAAACCCCAGATTCTTCTAAATTTGTCAGCATTACTATTTTGTCTGTTCTTTCTTGCCAGATCGTTTCCCAGAATGCTTCAAATTTGTTCATAGCAGCTCGTGTTGGGCCTTAAATGAAGAAAACATAAAAATATGAAAACATTAACTTATCTTCTGAATACTATTAACACGTATTCCGTGAAGTACTTTCAATAGTTAGACTATCAAAATCATAAAACTAACTAACCCAATAAAGACTCTGCTTAATTTAACAGTGTAATTTCTACTTTTCATTCTGTAATACATTTTGTAGGTGGCTCCTAATATTCATGGGTGTATTACTATATTTCATTAGACTTGATGTGAACTTTTGGTTCAATTCAATGTAATCAATGAGTATAATTAATCCTTGACTTAAATAATGCATATTTCAGAAATCACTACCAAACTGATTCCATATAGACATATGAACAAAAATTAAGGAGAATATATGAATCGTCCTAAAAGTTACATCACACATTGAGATACCCTTTGAAATAAGTTAATTATGGGACAATTCCAATCTAAATAAAGGACATTCATTAATATTGAAAGAGCTGTGTGTACAAACTTGCACAGTAGAATGCGAACAAATGTAACACGTATGCATACCAAGTGATGCGATATATTCTGGTGACTTTTTGTTTCCCTGAAGAATAAAGGTAAAATTATTAGAGTATGCTTTCATGCACGAAACTGGTTTCAGTCTTATAACGCATGCAAAATATATTCCTTTTCAATTAAGAATAAGCTGAAGAAAAGTTGCAAAGTCATGTATGAAAAGCTAAAGAGCTGTACTTACATCAATATAATTAGCGTTGATGTAGCTCTTGCTATGCAGGACTACACGCGTAGCATCGTCTAAAAGTCAGAATATCATAATGTAGATATACAAATATCTTTCTGTTAAAGTAATATGTAGCATATCATGCATATAAATTTCTATCATAAAAATATTGAAATGTATGTTTCATGTCGCTTCATAATAAAAATCACTACAGCTTTCGTTGTGCTACTTAGACCGTTAAAGCGAGAACACTTTTAAATGAATAAATAAAGTGTTATTATATCTACATGACTCGTACGTGATTTTGATCAATGTGTTCATTGTACTGCCTCAATAACCATGCAATATCTAATGTGAAAAATGTGTATAATTATGCACTTTTGCAACAAATACGTTCATTGTTGCAAATTAAATGGCATCTAATAAAAAAAATTGTCATGCAATCTTACATTTTAAGAAAAAAACCATACTTCACCTTTTAATTAAGCTATGGCAATAATTCTAAACCATTTAAGTCTTTAAATGCTACAACTGCAATTAAGACATACATGCATAAATTCCATTATATCTGTTCTTTGCAAGATTCCGCGGCTTCAGGGCTTCGTTGCAAGTTCTAGTCAAACCTTTTGGAAGTTTCTGAAAAGTCATTCAAAAGTAAAAAGATATATATTTTCATATTAAGTGCAATAACGGTAGGGTAGCAGATCAGTTAATGAATTGTTATTTATAAAGAGTTATACCTCAAATTCCTTTTCATAATCTGTTTTCAGTTGTATGTACTCATTTAGATTTGGGACTTGTATTCGGCTTCTGACTAAACTGGCTGTATTGTAGTATGTATCTGCTGTAGGTACTTTTACTTCTGAAAAATATAAAGGAAATTATTGAACATTTACATGTTATATCATGTATATTAAAACTGGTACAAATTAATTACAAAATGATGCATCTGCAACTTTATGTTTAAGGTTAAGGTTAACTGAAATTTATACGCGGTTCGATACTAAGGTCATAAATTGTCGTTTAGAAATCTATAGATCAGATCCATAAACACTGACGTTCAGACATCAGTCATTTTCTTAATCAGTAAAATCTCAAAGGTTTCAATGTAAAACATGTCAGTGTATGTTCATGGTCCTTTGGCCTCTCCTCACAGAACACTTTCAGCTAAGTGTGCCTGCTTTTGCAAACAATACATCAATATTATCTTCTCTGTCAAGAAGCATGTAGGCCTGTGTTCTTTTTCAATGCATTTATATATTAGATGGAATTTTATAACCTGAATGAATCAATGGAGACGTTTTCAAGTAAGAAATGGAATGTTTTACTTACGTTTTTAGATTACCAGACAAATACACGCACAATTACTGCGAATTTTCACATCTTCCTAACATTTCTTGTAAAAAGATTACCTGTCTCTATAAAGCTGATATTTCCTTCATCTAAATTCTCTAATTCTAAAACGTCGACATTTGTCTCCTTTGTTGTTTCTTGTTCGTTTTCCAGGTCAACTGCGACGTTGTCATACAATTTGTGTGGTTCGCTTATTTCCATTTTACTGGGTTTCTTTGCCTTCTTTGGTTTATTCGGTTGTGCATATATGTAGTCTCGCTTTTCCTCCATTTCTGCTACTTCCTTATGTTTCATAGGCTGTGCATACAGGTAAGCTGAAAAATGATTAAAATTTACAACGATACGAAATAGCGAAATAGCTCCCTTGATACAGTGGTTACGGCGTTTACTTAGTAGCTGGGAAGAAGTGTGTTCGCTCTCTGGTCAAGCGACTTGCAGCATGTCTTCAGGCAGAAGCTCTGATGCGTCATATGTTACTGTACGCATAGATGTAAATTGGTATTTGTAATGTAAATAACTGGCCCTCTGTGGGAAAACGTGGTTCGCAAACTAGAATTTACAAATTAAACGTGACACATGTAAAAAGTGTCAATGACCCTAAATTGCAATTTGCAAAGTATTATAAACCTTTACCGTCCGGTGTTTCGACAGCATTTTCCAAATGGCTCACTACTTTTGACACAGCTTTATCCTTGCCACCTGATGTATCCGGTTTTCGTCTGAAATTGCGAAGAAGGAGACATATTTGGACATTTGAACATTATACATTTACCGTAAAACATATATTATATACAGCAACTGTGTTTTGGTATTGGTGTTTGTGTTATCAAATACCAAAATTAAATTTCTTATTACAACTTGTTCATATTAAAACAAAAATGACCTGATATGATTCATATCTGTAGCTTTATTAGGTTACAACTTTTGTCATGTTAAACCCAGTGTAAAATGAAACATAACATCGATGCTGTAACAAGAACTTTTGTGTGAAAACAATCAAGGACGTACTGCTACAATTGTAAATACTTGTTGAGTTTAATGTCAATATAAGAATGCACAATTCTAGAATAACTACAGTACACCTAAATGCTTTTAATGTGCGGGCTTAACGATTTGTGTATCTTTTCCCATTAGACAAGGACAGACTCGAATTATAAGTGAATAATGACCTTTGACTTTATTTTCTTAAACAATGAATAAATTGTTTGGTAGCTTTAAGCGGCTTGCAAATTATAAGTAAAACCTAAGAAGTTATTAAAATAAATCAATGAATTGTGTTTTGAAGATATCTTAATTTGTAATGGTTAAACAAAAGTTTACCTTCTCTTAATCGAACAGAAAATTATAACAATAATTATTAGCAGCACAAGAACACCTCCACCAGCTCCCGCGCCTATGATGATAACGTTTGAGTCGGCTCCCTGTACACTTGCATCGGGTTTACTTTCGTCCGGTATTTCAGGTGTTGCTGTAACTGCTACCAAGGAATTTGTTGTCGATTTAAATGAGGTTGTTGTAGCTATGTAATATTAAAAATATAATTCTTATTTCTGTTTTGCGGGAGAACAATTTTCAAAGATGTTTACAGAATTCACATATCGATCACAATGAGTATTATCAAACCTTTGATTTCGGATCATGGTTTCCGGCCACGCTACTTATCTGACTCTTTCTTGGAGAAGGTTTAGCAATGTGTTATGATGATTATGAACAGGCAAAGTACTAGCCCTAACTATGAAACGGGAATCAACCTTAAGAATAAGAATGAGTGACATTACGACAATGTAAAAAGAAAAACATTCATGTAATTATTTTGTTTGTATTATTATACTTAATTCATCTTATGCCCTCCTCGGTTTTAATTAATTTTAGTAACTTTGATTGCTATTCTTCTTCAATCAGCAATGACGTTTTGTTCTGTACAGTTGTTTAATACACATTCTACTTCTCAACAAAGTCGAGCTGTGCTTCAAAAGAAACTAACGAAAATAAAGGAAAAATCATTTCATGTTTTGGGGAAAAATATGTTGTAGATAAACTGTGTAACGAGAATCGAAATGACTTGCATCAGTAGAATAGGGAAGCGGACGGTAGAATTGTTAAAGTACATATACCAGCAGAATAGGCAGATGTATACTACTGTTTCATGTGTTAGGAAATTTAACGATACTAAGGAAATATACTAACCTCTCTAACCAGCTAAAACTTTGTACAACTTTTTAAGAAGGCACAAACTCGTATACAGAGCAGAAAATTATTGCAACTGTAGATGATTCAATAGTACTTAAACACTTTTAATATCAATTTAAAACTGTCGGGAGAACCTCAATAAGTTACTTATTGCTTCCCTATCAATCATCGTTTGTCTTGTGTGAAAATTAATTATCACGCCGTGTAATATACGAATTAATATCTTAAAACTAATTCAAAACTAACACAGTTAATATCTGATTCATAATTACCTGAAGTTTGTACGGTTGATTTCTCCAAAACTATTATTTCGCACTTATCCCCATTATATCCGTCAATGCATCCATTTGTACATTTTGCATTATCTCTGTCACATGACTGGGATAACATATTGTCAACACAGCCATCAGAGCACGACAGATTGCAATTCTGACCCCAGAATGTATTTTCACAGCCATTTAAACAGTATCCATCATTTTGTCTACAAGTTTGTTTACCTGTCTCTTTTAAACATGACGGATCACACTCTAGATTGCACGCGAATGTGTAATAATCATGTTTACATTCTTCACAAATGTTAGCGTTGTTTTTACTACATTTAAGACACTGACTTGCACATGGCTCAGAACACCGCTCCCCAGTCCACCCTGCATTACAACTACCTTTGCATACTCCATTCTCGTTACAGTCAGTAGAACAGCCCTGCGCACAAATGCTTTCATTTGGTATACATATTTGACCGTTATATCTGTATCCGTTTAAACATTGCGTACACAACAAACGAGAATCACCCTGAATCTGACATTGCTTGCAGTTTTGAATAGAACAGACATTTGAACAGTCTGTTTTATCGTAACATGAAACACATACGACTTTGACTTTTCCAGTTATGTTATGTTTGAATAAAGAGAATCCATCGTTGCAGACATTACAGACATTAGTATTACTACATGATCTACAATCTGTAGTACAACGCAAACAAAAAGTATCAACAGTATCTTGATACTCATAGTATTCATCTTTACACCCCTTAGTGCAAGAAAGTGAACCACATAATCCATTGTCACATAGACTACAATCCCGTGTACATTTACTGCCATAAAATCCAGGTTTACACGCAATACAAAATCCATTATCAGTTGTGCAGTCATTTTCTAAACAATTTGACGGACACGTTTGCTGACATCTATTATCCAAGTCCCAATGACCAGTTTTGCACGACGTACAACTGTCTTGTTCGTCACAACTATTGCAAATATCTGGACATGCTTACAATTAAAATAAATTAACATGTTAAGTTTTCGGAAGATAATAAAAATGAAGTGTCATTTAAGACATATATACTTACGTATTATATACATGGACGTATTTTGAATTCGTCTTGTTTATGTAACGTTCAAATAAGGTTCCAACTTGTAATTGATAGTCCGTTTGTGAAACATTTAACTAACCATGTATAATAGTGACCTGTGTATAAAATTAATTACAAATAATGTTGTTATTCTATGATTAAGGAAAGGATCTGCAATTTGTAATTTGCGTTCATCGTAAAATATTACATGTACTGCCTTTGACAACTCACCTGCGATTAGACTTTGCACTACTAGACTAAGCATTAAGAATAGCCTGTTTCTGTTAGGACATAAGCCCATCTTGCAAAATTTTCTTTTTAATCAACTGCAGGATATCTGAAAAGAAACTTTAAATAAACCAATATTTTGTTCTACTATAACCATTTTAATATGACTAAGTACGTCCATTGAATACATAAAAAGACGTAACCAAGTGCTGTCGTATTTTTTCCATTTACTTTCGGACGCACGACACAGTGAATGACATTATGTCGTCAAAAATGAGGTCATACCGTGTTCGTACAGAAATTATCCTATTGCGTGTTTTTTTCTATTTTGATATGTTGTCATGTAAGTATCGAAATAATAGCTATCTTTTTACAATAATAACCATTTTTGAGGTTCAGTTACAAACACTCAGTTCCAAGGCTTTTTTGGATTAAAATGCGCACCGGAATTACAAATCGTTGATTATTACACGAAGAACAACTCGTTAACCAATCTTTTTTCTTATACATGTACATTGTATATGATATACATTTTAGATTTTTTTTTTCAAAATTGCTTGGTGTGCTGTATAATGAGCAGCGTATCCACAACTAATATTTCATTATATTATCTTGAGATCTTACCACTGAAAAAGTTAAAGAAATATGAGTACGCAACTTCATACAGAAAACAGTTAATGCATTTCATATATGTGACAGTTTCAGTAATACATATAATTTATTGATCATACGGATCAATACATATACGTGTACAACATTAAGACAGTAAAACTGTAATTAGTTGATGACTAGTCAAAACTTTAAACTTTACTTAGAATGAGAGTTGTAGTATATTTGAACAAAATAAAGATACATAAATCAACAGTTACACAAGCATTTATGCACTTTTATATATTGAAATATCAACCTTACCTGTATTACTGTAACTCGCATACACATTTGAAATTTGGAAAAGAGAGAACAATTTAACTACTAATTTCTACTTTAACTTTCTAAAATTTACGAAAATAAACACATTTACCTCAATTCACAAACAAGTTGTTGAACTTCCTTATTCGTTTGAATAGGATATAAATAGATATTGAACAGAAAAGTGTTCTGCATGAATTGACAATGAACAGGTTTTGAACTTGTGATTTACTTTACGCTTATATAGAAATCACAAGGATTAAATGCGAGCATCCGCTGTGGTAAGCTTTTAACAGTTTTCGCTTTTATAAACAACTTTTAAACTTGATAAAAACACGAAAAGTGTATATATCATTCATTAAACAATATGTTTAGAATAATATACAATTTGAACGTTTTTATACTAACGAGACTTATAATTTGACACAATGTATATTGATTACACTTAGCTAATTGTTAAAAAAAGCAGAAATATCATCTGTTTCTTTACATGAGATTGATATTTTAGCATAACGGCAAAATATTTGTATGCGTTTGTTTTTCTTCACAAATATTATCATGTGGGTTATATAATGCTATAAATACTATGATTGTAGAACAAATCCAGAAACCGACTTTGGTCTACTAATATTTTTAATTTACTAATCAGTCATAAAATATTCGAGACGGATTCACTAAGATCTTTCTCGAGAAGAACTGGCTTTACGAGTGTAAATCTATACGAAAACTGACAGACGGACGGACGGACGGACGGATAGAGGGACTGACTGACTCACTGACTGACTCACTGAGTCACTGACTTAGTGAATTAACGAATTAATATGAGGGCATTTCATTTTACAGTTTAGACATATTTAAACAAAAGTGACTAAAACCTCTCTGCTAATTGCAAAACTATACAGAACCATATAAAATGATTTATAAAACCCATAAATCTAAGAATCTCGGATAAAATATAATATAATACGGTAGGGACTTATTTAGAAAAAAAACAGTTTTAAAAATTAAATGTCTATTTCAAAGCCATACAGTCATGTTTATCTAATTTATTGTATATATATACATATATATTTATTTATTTTTGACCAATGTATGCATTTTCAAAACAAGACCTATCACTGAATGTGATAAATACCTTCGAAATACCGCTTTATCAACTGAAGAAGTTAGTAGTAACAACATACCTTGCAAACAAGTTAAAATAGAGTTATCGTTCTTGTCAAGATGGAGTTATGGTTCTTGTACACTTCCTCTCATTGTGCTTGACCATTGTATGTAATTCCAACCACTAGTTTTCAAAGTATGCTCCAGACAAGGAAAAGTAACATAGGGTAATAACTCTGTAATTAATCAAGATATAGTTATGGTTTGTCTACATTGCACTTCCTCTCAATGTGCTTGACCATTGTATGAAGTTGTATTGAATTCCAACCAGTAGTTTTCAAGTTATGCTCCGGGCAAGGAAAAGTAAAAAGTGCAATAACTCTTACAATACTCAAGATATAGTTATGGTTCTTGTACACTGCACTTTCTCTCAATGTCGTTCTTGTCAAGATGGAGTTATGGTTCTTGTATACTTCCTCTCATTGTGCTTGACCATTGTATGAAGTTGTATAAAATTCCAATCAGTAGTTTTAAAGTCATTTTCCGGACAAGGAAAAAGCAACGCACGGACCGCCCGCACCGACCGACCGCCCGATCGACTGGCCGACAAACCACCGGGTGACTCCTATATACCCCATTAACTTCGTTTAGGGGGTATAATGATGACTATAAAGTAATCAGCATACGCTGTCACATGAAATCACCTATTAACATTACTTTCAAAACATTTGACATTGGTTTAACACAGGGGTACGATACATATCTCTGTTCTTTGGTCGGACTATGTATACTATAACAAGGGATCTAACTTAAAACAAATCTGAATTGTATATCTCGCCAATACATGTCCTGCAATTTGAGCACCGTTTAATTCAACATCAATATTTCGTACGTGGTGGTAGCTATTATCATATCATTCATGGAAAACACATGTTTCAACTTCTTGTTAACATGGTGGTCCAGCAGTGGGTAATTGTTTAACCAAATATGCATATCAAAATGTTTCATTTACACGAGTTCGGCCACTCTCACTGCTTAAGTAAACATACAGTTCTAATAGATATCTAAATTCAATCATTTACACTTTATCATTATTAAGACAACTAATTTATTTCTGTATAAATGTCCAAGTAATTTCTTTTAATCTTCTGTCAAAACAACATCTTTGTGCTTTTAAGGAGGTATGAGCGCTTTTAATCTAAAAATCAAAGTCTGTCAAAAGTAATATAATTTTAAATAATAATGAATAAATATGAAATAAAACAAAGAAAACAGTATGTCAAGCCCCTGTGACCTTGACCTTTGACCTAGGACCCAAAACATGGACCATAAATTACTAGGCATTGTACTTATCACTTGTGTGAAGTATCATTCAATTCTGATCAGGGGTTTTCGAGATTTAGTGTCCATAAGATTCCCTCTACAGACAGACGGACATACAAGCTGAATCCAGTATATCCCCCTTACACTTTGTGTTCGGGGGATATTATTACCCACTCACTTATAATGTACTGTCAAAATGAGCAAAATGAACAGTTGATTACCGTAAGACACCATCTAATTAACATCAATATAGTTTTTGCTCCTAATATACCTACTACATGTATACCTAGTGTTCCCAATACAACCACCCACAGTGTAAAAGAACTTACAATCTGATTCAAGTGCTCCAAATTAATTTTTCCTTACACGTTATTAAGGTACATGTGAATCTATTTACTTACAGTAGTGCTCACGTGTAACTTTGCAAAATTTTCGTGTATCGTGCGTGTATCGTGCATTCCGTTTGCATTCATCGTGCGTTTATCGTTCGTGCATTCAACGTGCATCATTCAGATCGTGTATCGTGTAACGCATCGTTCGTTCCGTGTGATGAACGTTGCAAGATAGGAATTATATAACAGTGGTCCGAGATAGTGAAGACGGCTTATCTAGTAGAACGTTTGCACGTTAGCCTAGATCTAAACGCGTATTAATCATATTATTGTTCAAAAATCGGATTAAATTGATGAAATAGAAAAAAAATCATTCTTTCAATTATCTAAACTATCTTTCTGTTACATTTGTTTTCTTTTTGTCACGAGATATTTGTTGGAAGAAGAGATGTTGACTTCCGGTAAAACCGAACGTAGACGTTCTGCATATCGTGCAAGATTTATACCAGGTGTTATTCTACCGACGCAAAGGATATGGGAATTCACTTATTTGTATATGGTTCTGTGTAGACATTCGGTAAAGTGCTCACTGTAACTGTAAAAATTATGGCAGTGGCTAGGTAGCGCTTATACGTCGAATCGGACTTTCTGTCCGATGATTCTTTACAACATTTAATTATAGATGTAATTAGTATGTGTGCCGCTATTCAACTACTAATTAATTATTCTTATAATCATTTTGGTTCTACTGTAAATTATCGATAATTCAGGACTTTAAGGGGGTTCAAATCAGCTCTTACATTGTAATTAGACATCTATTAATAATATTGTTGTTAAGCAAACGAAAATGTCCGAGTAAATCGAATAACCGTTTTTCGTTTCGTTCATCGGGAATCGTGTATCGTGTATCGTTCTTATCGCTCATCATTCATGATTCATTCATCGGTTATCGTGCGTTCATCGTGCGTTCCTTTTGCGTGTATCGTGCGTGTATCGTTCGTTCCATGTGCAAAGTTATACGTAAGCACCACTGTATCAATAAGATAAAAACTGAGCTGTTCAGTAAAGATATACCGTATAACCTGCATTAGCGGTCACCTGTTTACAGCATGACCCTGCCTCTAACGACCAGGCACAGGTCCGACGGAAGAAAATCCCTATACAGTGAATTTAAATATAACATATAACCCTGTCTAACGCGGCCACCTAAAATTATGCATGGTTGTGATATAGAGGCCATTGCCATTGCCATTGCCATAATTGCATCGATAAAACTGTATGCATTAAAGAGTGAAGGCGTACACAGTTCGACAAAATAACAGGTAATCTCAGTTTGTTTACTGGCGCATGCGCATAGAAACGCTCATACCTCATTAATTGTAACGTCTTAGTTTAAGGTATTTGGTGTGTAATGAGAATTTCTTGTTTAATGGCCATTGATTGATTGTGAATTAACCTGGCTGCAATTTCCAGTCGGTGTTTGCCAAATGGATTGTGATTGGGTGCCAAAATGTAGATCAACCGCGGCGACCAACGTGATCTGTTTGTGCGATTTACCTACTTTGTGTTTCAGGATCGTGGGAATGATTTATGAATCTATATTATGATGTATATGCATTGAATTTTGAAAAAGACAAAATCACCATTTAATGAAGTATTGACCTAATTCATGTGTCCTATCGTTTTTGTCAAATATTCTAAGTGAACGATCGGAAGGACTTGCATAAAGTGTATTGAATAGTAGTTGAGAGGAATTACTTTTTATGAAATTCTAAATGCCTACTTGACCTACATTGGAATTTTGACTCTCTAATAGCCAAAAAAGCCAGCAGCCGTCGCTCCTCTTGACAAGACATTGTCACTGGTGTGACAGTGTGCTTGGTCGTAGACGTAGATGTGGACTCTTCTGGAAACGATGCGTAGATTGCCTATCACCCCGTAGTCGTCACTTGCACATAGGTCTTCCTCTAAGCGTCGTCCTCGTCTTCTTCTTTGGACCTCGTAGTTATATGTCGTTTCGGTGTTGTTGTACATCGTGTAGTTTGATGTTTCGAGAGTGAAGAGAATTTTGAAAAACGAGTCGCGTAGTCGAAATTGTATATCGGCAAACATCGACAAAGGAATAAAAATGTTAATAGTACTATTAGCCACTTGTATTTACATAATTTAGGGAAAGAGTTCAACAAAGTGGCTTTATTTCACTTATAAATAGAAGGTGTAGTGACGTTTTACTTAATATTAAAGATTGTGCTACATAAATGTTTAAATAAGTATTTTTTATAAAACTATGTAGGTAAATTGTATGTTATTTACTTTTTATAGATTGTTTTCAAGACTTCAATAATTCTGCTTCATAATAATAATTTTATTATTCAAAAAAATAGATAGCATGATTACAACCCGAGCTTAAGTTAAAAAGAACGAATAGTAAATCAACCAATAATGCCATAGGAGACAAAAGTTTTTGTCCAATCAGCGAGTCACTAATGGACGCCATTTCGGTCGACTAATGTAAACAAAGCACATACATTTACAGATTTGATACTTGTTGTTGACATGGTGGGGATAAGAGTGAGGTTGGGTGCGCACCATAAACCGGTTTAAGCTCCCCAGTGGTGTTTTTGCCACTGACCGTTCCAAGGCGGTGCCCCACTGTGTTCCTTTAATTGTTCGTTTTGTCCTCGTGTGTTTGCTTTGTATGCTAGTGTGTGTTGGTAGTGTATATGTGTGTGTGTACATGATTGTGTGTGTGTGTGCGTGTGTGTGTGTGTGTGTGTGTGTGTTGGTGGTGTGCATTGGGTGCTGTGGGGCTCGTTTTGGGGAGGCTGCGTTTTTGGTACGTTGCATTCCCTGTTTGATATTATTTTTGTTTTTGTGGTAGTGATTATGTGCTTACGTTTTATAAAAGAAAGAGGAAACGTCTTAATGATATTAGAATTTGTTGTAGTTTTTTTTCTTTTTAAATAAGAAATTTAAAAAAAAGTTTAAAACGGATAATTGTTCAACCAATGGACGCCAGTTCGGTCAGCTAATGTACACAGTGTACAGTCTGTGTGATTTTTCGCTCTAACTGTTTATTACATAAAAAGTAAGTATGGCCTGTTTGTAGTGATAGTACGGGTATTTAATTTGCCACTTAAAACATAGTTTGAGCTGTATTTTACAATAATTTACATATTGCTTATGCTAGTTTGACATTTATAGTGTAGATCTTATTATAAATATGTGGCTGTTTTCATTTTTAAGCAGACAATATTTGAAGTATATATCATGTGCAGATCATGATTCGTAACTAATGGAGTCCTCGGACAGGGGATTGGCGAGCTGAGAGTCCTAATCCTGGATGTCTAACCAGTACCATTCTTTAACGTCTGATGTTTTAGTCCTGAGCTTTCTGTGACTAAGTAGTTTTTTAATATAGTTGTAGCGATTGTCCAATCTAATTCTTCTATTTTAGCTCGAAAGGCAGTTGCGAAAGTAAAGATATGTTTAAGATTATTTTTGTGAAGCATACCCTTTGATTTGACCTACATTGTGGTTTGAGTGACTTACTGCGGTTTTTAGTGCGCACTGACCGGATGGAAATTAAACAGGTGCTCGTTTAGCAATTTTATATCCGGGTGCTATTTGACAGTAGATATCTGTTGACAAACTAGTTCTAATAGAGTTTTGTAACTTACTCGGACTCGGACTGCAGACTGCTGACTAGTGAATAAAGTAAGGGGTTTTCTCAAAAGTGAAATATTCTTAAATACATCTGCAGTTGCTGAACATAAATTTATTGTTTTGTGTGGTATACAGGTAACAACAATTTCCACGGACAGAATTTAACTAAAGTGTATCAGTTCATATTACTCATAATCTGAGCTTAGCCTACTACTTTTGCCCAGTTCTCTCAGTATCATAGATACTATTTCCTGAACAATCTTTCATAGGCAAACTGAGTGTAGCTAAATGCCCCTTTGCTGCTCGTCGTCTGGCTCTAGCTTGGCTCTGCACCTTAAAAATGTACAAAAATTAAAAATCCAAGAACTTCTTAGATGTCGTAAAGAGTATAACACAAAGAAATAGAAAACCCGAGATTTTAATGTTATACAGCAGGTTTTATTGTATGTATTAATATTTCTGTTTCGTTAACACGCATAATCTGATTTTGCTTCTCTTCTTTTTCTAAAATAAATAAGATTTTGTTTTTAAACAATGCTGAGAGGCAAAACTAATGTGGCAAAGGTGTCATTTCAGACGTTTGGGATTGCGCAGGACCTGGTGCATCTCTTGTCTCTCTTTGTTCTTCGTCAATCTGATCGCTTTTGGACTCACGATCAGATACATCATTGACTTTGGCACCCCTTCGGTTTTTTGCCTGTGGCGGATTAGTCTGTCCCGAACGCTGCACCAATTGTTTCTCTGCTTGCTTGATATCATCTATTTCTTCTCTCAACAAGAAAGGATATTTTAAGTACTGATTCTACATATTTTTCAAAATATTTCATATACCTTTTACATAATTACCATTTTCATTTCTGTTTATAATGGATCTCTTTTCAATGTAAAATCCCTTGGCGCCAGTTTCTTTTTTCCCTCTTTGGTTGGACAGTTTGGTGGTTTTCATTGTCCAACTTTGTATCATTATTAATTTGAACTTGATCTGATAATCTTATTCTATGAAATTATTAGAATACATATTTGAAAATAAAACGTATGGCAGGGCCTGGCTCTGTCAGACAATATCAATCAAATTGGCATTTGTAGTTATAGTAGTTAGGTAATGTTTGCCCTTTTAATGAAAGCTCAACGGCTAGTTCTATGCCACAAATGAACTTCGAGTGACCAAACAAACTGGCGTCAAGAAGACATAAAAGGCCAGGGATAAAATTTCTACAAGGTAAAATCCTGTTTCTAAAATTGATATATTGTGTTCGACTAATTGAATTATTTAAAGCAAACATGGGTATTTTATTTGTTTAAAGTAGTATGTTTTAAAAGGTCCTTGTTAAATAAAATACCGAGTTTACAATTATAAACTGAAATAGGACAATTACCTTGACTCATGGTAACAATACTTTATGTCCTCCTTTAAACAAAATTTGATACACGAAACTGTCGATACATATCGTGCGATTCAAATTACAAAGATCGAGTTAAAGGGGAAATGTTGAATTATTCATTTCATTGTATCATATATTTAAGCATATGCACCCGAAGAATTCTGGTCATCTATGCATATTGACATCCAAATTCGGACAAATATTGGTCCAGGGGAACCGCTCAACTTATCTTCTAAGGGAAAAGATATACGCTAACAAGAATCCAGTGATGACTTGCTTTACAGCTGCACAAATAACGCGGAAGCGAGGACGAGAATTTATGGCTATATTCAGAAACGTTCCTCAACTCAGTCTCGACCAAGGAAGGGACCGTAAGGCATATCTGATTGGCCTGATTTAGGGAATACTTAAAGTAATAAATCAACCAAATCTTAGTAACTTTAATAATAAGTTGACCAATTAATAGCAAGTAACGGAGCCTTCCTTAGTGGAAATCGGGTCGAGAAAGCCATAAGACTTTGTAGCAAACTTAACGTATGTGTACACTTATATAGAGTGAGTGTTTCACGTGCAATTTCAGAGCTTAATTAAGTCATCAAGTTCAATACGTTCTGTTTGGCGGCACCCAAGACCGATGCATATATTCTGGGCTTGTTTGTAAAAGAAAAGAAATTGAATTGAATTGTTGAAGTAAAAAATGATTGATTTATATTTTTGTCAATGTTCATTTAATTACCCTTTAACTGCAATACGGCTTTAATTACAAGATGACACACACGCTTTAGAAAACCCCTGAGAATATATACTAGTCAGCAGTCTGAAGTCCACGTCCGTGTAAGTTACAAAACTCTAATATTAAGTGTCTTTTTTGCAATGACTTGGGTACCTTCTTTGAGGGTTAATCCGTGTTTTTTGTGTGAACTTTGACCATAATTTCGGGCATTTGGTATGCATTTTCTTGTCTAGACCGTCAAGTTATACGATATAATTTATTTTCAGTGCCCTTTCAGTCATTGTTCTCTTGATTGTGGTAGACCTATATGTTCTGTTTTCTGTTTTACAATCATCAGGGGTTTGTTAATGCACGGGGCTTGGTAATTTATTCCTAGGTAGGTATCAAATTTCTCACTCCGATATTTTTAGAATACAACATAAATAAAAGAAAATCGAGTTATCTGTTCTGTATAGAACTATTTTTCTACGCGGTTTTGATCACAACTAGTCAGACCGGAGACACCAAAAGAAAACTAGTCAGGCCGAATAATTAAAGTCTTTTACCCGATATTGTTCTTGTGAACATAAACTATCGGAACATCGTAATACATTATGGAACCACTAGTTACTTTTGAATTCTAAATTACAAAACTCGGAATTCAACATAAAAAAAACAAAACAATTTTTAAATGTGAGGATGATTTTCAAATCCTCACATTTATTGTACCCGGTTTCTGAGAAGAACAGTTTCTACTTTTAAAACCGAATAACCCCTCAATTCTAAATAATCCTTCAGATTGATCACATCTCATATTTATAGAAAGTAACATAAGAAATCAACAGTTTTGGTGTTGGTATGATTGCAAAGATTGATATTGTTTCAAAGAAAAGAAAAATATGCGACAATTCACCATAAAAAAGAATTTAGTCAATTTTTCTAAGTTAATGTGCATAGGTTGTAAGTACATCTTAAACGTTCGACAGATACATCATTATAGTACATGTACTTACGTGGTCTGTTTCTTACTACGCAGTTTAGACATGCACTACTTTAATAAGCAGCCGAACAAACGCGCTGAAAGTTACACACCTCATATACCATTTATACTGGCAATACTTTACCTACATTGCATTTATAGACGCTATTTCATCGGTTATTTAATGAAAATATGGGTTCTGATAACAGACGGAATGTCGTTCTGGTTAACTACGCGGTTACGATATGTTTTCACTCCAAAATCGAAAGTAGCGAAGTCACGAAGATACTACGCAGTTGGGAGTTTAAAGATGATTGTTATTTAACTATATAATTTATGTAGAAAAGAGCCAGTTTATAAGTTGCTGTCGCTATTAGCGATAGTTGTGAAATATACCCTTTAACTGCCATATTCAGGGAAGCACCGTGGTGTGCATTTGTTAATATAGTTGAACTTGCGAAATAGACTGTTAAAATGCACCTAAGATTTTGTTAGCAAGCTAGTAGCAAAATAGTTTCGTCTTAAACCATCTTTTCAACAGTGTTTCAATAGATAGGTTTCCTAACTATTGTTGAATGAAATTAATGATTGATTACTATGGCTATTTACAATAATGTACTGTGATTCATTCATTTTGAAATACCTACCATTCCTGTGTTCTGCATGGTTCAGTGTAATAACATAACAGAAATTGAGCCGAGTCATGTGAAAACCAACATAATGGACTTTGCGACCATGCAAACGATACTGGTCGCCCATCAATGTGTAAGCAATTTCTGTTTTATATTGTTTTTATGGTATATGTTACATGTACTATACGACTGTTTTATCGTGAAAGGGCTAGATAGGAATGTTCGGGTTTAACATCCGGCGGGAAACAATTTGTTATGAATGGAACACCAAAAGAAAGTTGTTTTATTATTTCGCGTATATAATGTGTTATACCATGAATGCAATCGATCATTAATTTTCATGTCGATATTAAAGAAATGTGTTGAGTTTATGTTTACAATAGTGAAAAATGACGTTGTTAGCCATGCTCAAGTGCTCAGTACAATGTAAACTATGTATTGAATATTCCGACTTTGTTCTTTATTCATTACTTAGTCTAGAAAAAAGATCTACGTCAAAGGAAATACATATCAGTTACATTTACGTTTATTTACTGGCGGACAGTTAATCTTACGATAATTCCTGGTAAGGACCAGTACTATAACTATTATCTTCTTAACAACTGCAAATTTTTCTCACATAAGGAGACGTGGTCAGTAGCGGGGCTCGATCTCAAGACTCTCAATAATTGAGAAGTGTCAGTTTTTCTAACCACTTAACCTAGGAGGAATCTCACCGTCCGTAACATTGCTCAATATGCTGTTACATCAAGTGGTCAGATGTTCCACTTAAAACTATCAGACATATTGCAAAACATGTGTTCAACATTCCTCACCTAAGTACCAATCCTTACGATAATCTATGTTTCAGACCGAACATTTTCAGTGCATTTTACCGAAGACGGTTTGTACCTGGGTACGAATAACTGTAAAAAATCACATAGATCTACATGTCTTAATTTAAATACGATTTTTAAATGTAGACAGAAATGCAATAATCTAAAGAGAAAATCAAATACATTTCTCTAGACCATGCTGTCATTTACAAAGAACAGATATTAACTCGATATAAATGCAAATAAAATACATTGTATTGTATTGTATTGTATTGTAACTAAAACATTATTATTACTATTATTATTATCATTATTATTTTTTTTTATTATGATTATTATTATAATTATCATTGCTTGTTACGAAATACTACTAGAGTCTATGTCAAATGTGAAAGATAATAGCCTGCTATTAAAACATTCAGTTGTTGTATTAGACAAGTTATGAAAATTTAATACAGCATGGTAGAGAGGCTGGTTATGACTAGGGGTGCTCAATAGACCCGTTATATTGCAATTCACAGTATATTTGGAGTAAATAAAAAACTTTTATTACCTGTAACTTGAATTTGATCTAATGCTTTATTGTTGGTTTCCAAATAATAAATTTTTAAGCGCATAGGTATGTTGTAAATGAATATTTCGGAAATCAAGCGTGATGAATTGCCATTGAATTCAATATATCAGACCCTGATGATAGTGACCGATTCAAAATTTTATAATATGCAATTTATGTAATAAGATTAACGAACATCATCTTAGTATAAATTATACAAATGTAAATCGTTTTTAAAAGATCACCGTTTAAACTTGCTGTAATTTTGTTCTGTGACAACGGACGGTAGGCGGTATATTGCTCTATCTAAAAGAGGTAAGCAAATAAACATGAATGACTTTGTCCAAGGAATGATTTAATTACTTTATATAGTTCTGTCTAACGTTTATGTCTTGGTTGCTGAGATGTCTTTTTTTATTTTACGGTCAAAATTAAAGGTCATAATTTCTCGGATATTGACCGTAGTCAATATCATATTATATACAGATTATAGCGCGGTGGGGTACCGTGTTTGACTCAGGATAGGAGTGTCCCGGGTTCGATGCCCACCAGGGCAAAAGTGGTAGTGTCCCTAGGCAATACACAGGTCTCTCTCTCTCTCCCCCTCTCTCTATCTCTCTCTCCGGGGTTCATTAAAATTGAAGTGAGTATCCACAGCGTTCAATCTAAGTTGTAAATCACACAGGTTGTTACATAATGATTTGTTTTTCAAGTTTCGTTTAGGAAAAACTAATTAATCTAAATTATATTAGTAATTATGTTGACAGTGACATTTGCTTTGCAAAACAATTTCAAGTTTAGTCTGCAACATTCCACACTTGTTTTAATTTCTGCTTTAAGTAGGTGAGAGCTGATCAAACCCACTTTGATTTGAGACACGCACAAATTCAGTGCCTTCAATTAATTAATTTAATTATTACTTTAATTATTAATAGATGCATGTATACATGTACATGTAGTTTTCTAAAAAGTTAGGTAGGAAAGAATGCATTTTTTGTCTGATAACGTTCTTATTACATTTAACCGTTTGCATATAGGTTTTTTGGTAGTTATAACTTAATCTGGATATGCCCATATAGAAATTATGATGTTTTTCTTCTTATTTCCTTAATAAACTCATTTTTGCGACTTTAGTCCTGTATTTCGAGTTGAGTTATGACCAACAGAAAAAAAATTGTCTAATTTTACAATTTTTAATGTTTCCTGGTTTTATTTTCTTACTCGCTTGCTTGGATGTAAGCGTTGAGTACGTTATCACTTGGCTATTATTAACTTGTTTAATTGAGTCGAAATTTTCCTTTTGTCATTGGGTACTGGTATAGGTTTACTTGTTAAAATATGTGTTGCCTTACGAGATGGGGGTTTGATTGACCTTGACCTTTTAACGTACTGGGAGCTCACATATCTACTATAACTATCTATATCTAGTATATATACATGCTTATTAGTGATGTAGAATGAATGTTTAGCTCACTGATAAGCGATCAAGACACTCCATTATTCATGCGGTTTTCAAGGGTCCACATAAGCGTGTTTGATATACAGTTGTCTGTTTTAATGCTATTGAGATAGTAACAGCAAATCTTTTCTTTACTACAGAACTATACTACGAGACTTGCTGTCTGTCCCTTGCTTTACTACGTAATTATCCTGTGTGTGGTTCTGTGTCAGCTTGCGTCAAGTCAGGACAGTTTTGTATTTGAATACAATGTGACTTATGTTATGTTGATTCTGTAGTTCATATTGCACATATCGGATATGCACAGATCTTAGACAGGTGTTGCTCCGTTGTGAGTTATAATTAATTTTCGTTCAAGCGGATGTCCCGAATACGGGATCATATACCTGGTTATTTCAGTACACAATCGCGATCTGCACCGTCTCTGTCAGATCAGCCATCCGGAATCAGCGACCCGGCTGCCTGCCATACTCGCACCGTTGCTGGTGCAAGCATTGCCGACACGCGGACCCGGTCAGAGTCTAGTTTATACTAATTTATTTTAGCTGAGTTGTTAAGAAAGATTGTAGCCTACCGAGTCACTCTCGAGTCCGCTTCCTGGATGGATAAACTAGTACTGGTGTAATATGAGGAGGTACGGTCATGACCCAAGTAGGGCTCGAACCCGCTACCTCCTCAATATGGCCCTCATCAGACGAGAAATCGAGAGCTTTTAGAAAGGTTCTGAAGTGTGCTAAACAGAGTCACCAGGTACGAGCCCAAGCCCCTATCTGAAAGAGAGTGATATTAGCGGGCATAGACCCTGTTACTGTTCTCTTGCAAGATTGTCCCATACCGACTAAATTACAGAGTGATATCGTGTCTCGCATGCCCAAGAATGACCCCTAAGATAAGATAAAGCTGTCTGTGCATATGTTGTTAACACGGGTTCCCGAATTCAGGTAATTATTATCATAGCATGTTTGACGTATTTTAATGTGTATGATAACTTTTGTGGTAATGCTGTATATTTGGGCCGAGCAGGTTCGACTTTTATATGGAATAAGATATTTTATAGTTGAACCTTTTGTGCACTGTGCCGCAGTGGTTAGAGCGTCCGCTTAGAGATTAAGAGGTCCTGGGGTCAATCCCCATAGGAGCCAATTTATTTCGTTATTTAATTTTCTTTTTCAGTAATTGAATTAGATTACATGCAAAATAATGCCATTTAACAAGACTTGAAAACTGTATCTCAATATTCCTTAATTTTGTCAAGCTGTACAATGGACATTGGCCATTTTTAAAAGTTCAATATCTCAAAACGTAGACGGTAAAATATTTTTATATTTTCTGATATTGCAGTTCATATACGACTTATAAAAGTTACATAATCAATAGTGATGCATCTACTCCAAATCCTTTGCTACTTTATTTGTATATCTTAATGTGTGATATATCTTGGGGCAAAATTAGGTAAATTGTATACCCTAGTTTTTGTCATTATTGCATATTTTGTTGTTACACATGTTACGCTTGTAATACCTTTTGAAACCTAGAACAAAAACAAATGTAAATTGATACTTGCAAATATACCTATTTTAACTGTAAGGGTACTTTTAAATATGGCCAATATTTCGGCAACAAAACACGAACTTTTTATTAAACGGTGAAATGTCTTCAAATTTTGCACACTAGTCAGTTAACAGATGTAGATTATAAAAATATTAAGTTCAATATGTTGTAGAATAGTATCCATTAGATCTCCAAAACCTTAATATCTTAATGTTAAATTAAACGGTGCTCAAATTGCAGGACATTTATTTGAATACATAATCTAACCAAAGAACACGAATATGTATCGAACCCATGATGTCTTACACTAGACATGTTAGAAACCCAGACAAGTTATCTGTAGGGTGTAGTTATACAACAACAACAACAATAACAACAATAACAATAACAACAATCACAACAACAAAAACAGGTATCCATTTGACAATCGATCCTAGAACTTATAATTGACAATTACAGATAAACACAAGACGAAACAGTAATGCAGGCATAAAAGACGCCGCCAAAGATGTTTTTCCATTTTAATAGCTCTCCGTAAAGTGATTAGATAGTTTTTCATACACTATTATCTACTTGAAATGAGCGAATGTTTTACAGGAGTTGCATAGACGGATTCGTTCATGATCATTTGAAATATAAGACAAACAATATATTAACTAGTATCCCTTTGTATCGCACAAAAGCAGTTTTAACTACATTTATTCATAAAATCTAACTTTACATCACAATAACATACATTTCATTTAGAAGTTATTTCAAGTTATATAAAGAATCTATTATCAAAAATCAAAACATTTCCGCTGAGCTGCGCTTTCCGTTATAGGACCGCAATAAGACCGTAATGTGAGTCGCATTTTAAACATGTCCGACAATCTGAGAATGGATTTCTATTAACGAAATTTATATTTCTCTTTATTTATAAGAACGGTAAATGCTATTCTTTATCAAAATAACTTATATGAATTAAATAATTATACAAAATATAACACCTGGGGTTATTTTTATTGAAAGTATACAGTTGTAAGCACTAATTTAGATTTACTTTTCTTTTCTTGAAGTTTGTGTACAAATCAAAGTTAATGTCCTGGAGGCCTCGAATGTAGAAAATTACGTGTTTAATTTTAATTTTTTTACGAAGCTATTCATAGACTCGCGTCCATGGATCAAATTTATTTTGCATTCCAAATACTCGACGCCGCCTACTGGCGCCGTCGAATTAAGTCCATGATTGATACATGTATGAGTGTTACTGTCAACTTTACAAAGGGTACATGTATTGGCAAATAAACAGTATATATTCAATAAATGCATATACAATATTTTGTAAATAACAGCAAGGATCAAGTAGAAAGCTCTAAGCTTATTTAAGAATTGTCTCCTGTTTAAGTCTTAATTTCTAACTGATTTATGCAGTGTATGTCAAGTGTTCTATTCGTTGGTTTAGAACTAAATTGAATGTTAATATTTGCATTCACAGAAAACGATGTTCCAAGAGTTTAGTGCCAATGTTAATACATGTATTTACATTCACAGAAAACAGCCTTTTACCATGGTCCAAGACGCTAAGATAACTAAATATTTAATACTGGTTTTGACGCTTTTCTCGCACAGTGTTATTGCAGGTAAGATGTATTAATATATTTCAATTATTACCTTTTTACTACATGACGTTCATTGACTTCATTTCGTTTGAATATAGCTTTAGATATATGAAGCTATAAATAAGTAACATGTTATGCATAACGTGTTTGATAAAAACACACTACTTATTGTTATGAATTCTAATAACTACATGTATTATTATACATGTACCGCCGCCCCGAACACAAAGTGTAAGGAGGGTATACTGGATTCAGTTTGTCTGTCAGTCCGTCTGTAGACGGAATCTTGTGGATACTAAATCTCCGAAACCACTGGTAAGATTTTAATGATACTTCACAGAAGTGATACGTACAATGCCTAGCTGTGCAAGGTCTATGATTTGGGTCACTAGGTCAAAGGTTATGGTCACAGGGGCTCGAGGTAGTAAAATCTTGTGGACGGTAAATCTCCAAAACCCCTGGTCAGATATTAATGATACTTCACAGAAGTGATACGTTCTATAAATATAGAAACTGCAAGAATGACGTAAATATACTAAATATGGTAACTGCAAGGTCGCAATATAAGTCATTAATTAGAAAATGTAAATTTTATTACGATAATGGAGCAACAAAGAAACTACTTAATGCAAGACATACAAATGCACGTTTGTACTGGAAAATGTTGAAAGAAACTGCGGGTATTAAGCAGTCCAATTGTTCGATGACTACATTCGAAAATTATTTCAAAGCAGTAAATAGTCCATATGGCAGATACTTTGTACCAGATGACGATGTATTAGATTTTGTAGACAGGTACGAGAGTAATGAGTTTAAGGTTATGTTTAATGAATTAAACTCGCATTTAACTTTGGATGAAATTAATAAAGCTATTAGTCAGCTGAAAAATAATAGGTCTGGCGGTCCAGATCTTATGATAAATGATTTTTTTGTGTCCGGAAAAGATATGTTATTACCAGTTTTATATAAATTGTTTAATAAAATCTATGAACTTGGTTATTTTCCTGCCAGATGGTCCGAAGGCTATGTGATACCATAACACAAAAAGGGGAATATTAACAATGTGGAACACTATCGCGGTATTACCCTATTAAGTAGTTTAGGTAAGCTTTTTACACGTGTTATTAATAATAGATTGAAATATTGGGCCGAAAATTATAATGCTTATATGGAGGCTCAGGCAGGGTTTAGAGCAAATATGAGCACATCTGACAATGTTTTTGTACTAAATGGTTTGATAACACATGTTTTAAATCAAGGTAAAATGCTATTTACACTGTTTGTGGATTATAATAAGGCGTTTGATTATGTGGTACGGGAGAACCTTTGGTACAAGTTAACTAAGTTAGGCCTTAGAGGTAACATTCTAGACATTATCAAGTCTATGTATGAATCTGTAAAATCTAGAGTAAAATATTGCAATCAGTTAAGTGATTAATACACATGTATACTTGGAGTTCGTCAGGGAGAGTGTTTATCTCCGTTTCTATTTTCAATGTTCCTAAACGATTTAGAAGATGTCTTTATTATTAGTAATATGGAAGGCATAGATGTTGACATGTTTAAGGTTTTCATGATGCTTTATGCAGACGACATAATCATTTTTGCTAATACTGCTGAAGAATTACAACATAGTATTGAATTATTACACGATTACTGTTGCATTTGGAAATTGAAAGTAAATGTGACAAAAACAAAGGTAATGGTATTTAAGAAAGGTGGTTCTATTCCGCGAAACATGGTGTTTTATTATGATGGCCAAATTGTTGAAATAGTGAATAAATTTTGTTATTTAGGTATTGTATTTACCACTGGTGGATCGCTAAGCAAAGCACAGGATACACTATCAGGTCAAGCTTTAAAAGCTATGTATAAACTAAACAAGTATTTATATAAATTTACTTATATACCACCAAGGTATAAGCTTGATATTTTTGACAAACTTGTATCACCTATCCTAAAGTACTGTTGTGAGGTTACTTGTTTCGCAAATAGCATGTCAGTTCTGTAAAAAGTTACTTGGAGTAAAGAAGACTACCCAAAGTAATTTTATTTACGGTGAACTAGGACGTACTTCACACAAAACTACTCAAATGTTCAAAGTTATAAAATATTGGTTGAGAATTTTACAATTAAGACAAGATAAATACGTATATCTTGTCTATCAATTATTGAGAAAGGATATTGAATTATATCCGAATAAAGTTAACTGGTGTACATCGCTGAAATATTTACTTTGCTCTCTGGGACTTTTAGATGCATGGATATACCAAGGAGTAGGAAATGATAAAATATTTCTATCATTAGTTAAACAAAGGTTAAATGACCAATTCATACAAAACTGGAATAGAAGATTGAATA
This sequence comes from Saxidomus purpurata, assembly GCA_022818135.1. Classification (NCBI taxonomy): domain Eukaryota; kingdom Metazoa; phylum Mollusca; class Bivalvia; order Venerida; family Veneridae; genus Saxidomus; species Saxidomus purpurata. The sequence goes on from JAFMSR010000009.1 coordinate 10,251,348, forward strand.
ATTCCAGCAGAGCATTATGTTATAGATCTGTATCCTCATTTAAATTCCAACCATATCTCGACTGTTGCAATATCAGTAAATTCTGCCAAGCTTTGGCTAGATTGAGAGTTTCCTCCCATAAATTACAAATTGAAGCTGGTAGATGGACCCGACCGCAAAGTACACCATTAAATGACAGAAAATGTATAATATGCGACAAATTAGAAGATGAATACCATTTTATTGTTGAATGTGTACTGTACAAAGACATTAGAAGAATGCATATACCAAATAAGTACTGGACAAGGCCTAATATGTTTAAATTTATTGAACTTGTAACTTCAAAAAATAAATTACTGTTAAGGCACCTATAATGCATTCACAGTTAGGAATTCAAACATGTTTAGGCAATAAACTGTTTATCATAAAAGAAATTTTGTAATACTGAAAATGTATTTGCAACGTATAAGTATGTATGATATATATCAAAGATACATAGAAAATTGTAATACTATACTGATATTCAGTGTATTTATTTTCTTTTCAACATGTAGTGGTGTTTTAAATAATTCCAGGTTCACAAGGACCTTATTCAAGCATGAGTCCACCAATGTTAGAAGAATGTTTTTGCAAATATCACAAGCATTGATGGGGGGGGTATGTTGATTTAACACAGATCAGGCCAAGACTTATACTTTGGCTCTGACCTTCTCCGTATGGGATAATAAAATCGTTAATGCTTATAATATATACATATGTACGTTTATATAATGCATGTATATTGTTATGTTCACACTGTTCGTTGTTTGTGCTATGTTGTATGACCACATGGGCTTGTTAGCCTAAATGGAACGAAATAAACATATCTATCTATGTTTCATACGTAGGGATGTCAAGAAGAACAACTTAATATACTGTCGTGGAATGTAAATGGACTGAGTAGGAAAATAGGTGACCCGGACTTCTTACAAATTATTAATCAGTATGATGTGATTTTCTTACAGGAAACTTGGTTATCAAAAAATAGTAATATAAATTTAGACATAAATAATTATTTGAGTGAACATCTATTTGGCAACAAATCACAGAACACTAATAGAGGTCGTTTTAGTGGTGGAATTTCAATATATTATAAACACTTTCTGAAAGACAAAATATCCGTTATTAGTAAAAACCAGAATGGTATACTGTGGGTTAAGTTATGTAAAGATTTGTTTGATTTCGATGAAGACATCTATTTTTGTAACACTTATATTGTACCAGCTAGTTCAACTGTAATTGATCAAAATAATTTTGACTTTTTTGAACAAATTGAGGCAGATGTTGAAAGATTTAGGCCTTTAGGTAAAATCTTTGTCTCCGGAGACCTTAACTCTAGAACCTCTATTATTTCTGATGTACTAGATTTTGACAGTTATTTATATTATAATGACAACTACATGTACCTGTCAATTTTTTATTTAATTGACATTGTACCACGTGCTAATAGAGATCACGTGATCGATACGCATGGGCAACGTCTAATCGAATTTTGTAAAAACACATCATTAGTTATAGGCAACGGCCATTCTACCTTTCACTCACACAATGGATCGAGCACTGTAAATTATGTACTATTAGACAGAAATGATTTTAAGCATATATCGCATTTTGAAGTTTTAAATCATAACGAATTTTCTGATCATTCAGGACTCAGTATAAACATTCAGACTTAACACAGTAATTCTAAAACAGAACCCGAAAAAACAGAAAAATACATTCAATGGGATGAAACGAAATTACATGATTTCTTGGAAGTAATATTGAGAAATGGGGATATAATAAATTCCATGTGTGTAGACATTGATGATGCGGGAAAAAATGTAGATGAAATTGTTTCGCAGTTTTCAAGTTTTATGTATCAAACTGTTTCCAATATTTTTGGGAAAACACGTGACATATTGAAGAATACTGGTTTTAAAAAGAAACAAGAATGAGTTAACACTGATTGTAGAAGTGCGCGAAAATTATTTACTGTTGCAAGAAATAAATTTCTAAAATCAAAAACAGATGAAAACAGACATAGTTTTGTAAACGCGAAATCTCAGTACAATAAGGTAAAAAGAAGAGAAAAACATAAATTTATGATGAGCGAAAAAGTAACTTTAACAAAATTGGCCAAAAGTAAACCGAAACAATTTGGGAAAAGGGTTAAATATCAATATAAAAGGAACTCGGTCAGTGCTGAAAATCTAGACGAAAAAATATTACATGAGCATTTTAAAAACTTGTATGCGGCAGAAAGTAACAATGTAGAAAATGATAATCTTGAGAATCAAGAGACAATTCCAGACTACTTTTTAGATAGCAAAATAACCTATGACGAATTAAGGCATGCAGTATTTACTCAAAATAACAATAAAAGCCATGGGCTAGATAATTTGAGCGCTGAAATATTTAAATACACGTTTGAAAAAATCTCGACACTTCTATTAAAATTATTCAATAGATTATTATCAAAGGGAGTGTACCCAAAAGCCTGGGGAGAAGGTATTATAGTACCCATTTTCAAAGGTGGAGATATTGAGGATCCAAAAAATTACAGAGGTATCACATTAAGGATGTCTGCTACGTTGTTCTGCACATGCGCTAACTATCGGAAGTGAGCAAATGTCGTAAAATAGCTAACCACTGAAAAATGATCTGTAAACTTTCAAAAAGTATAGGTCACTACTTTATTTCACTGTTTTACATGCAGTAATCACCAATGAGTCTCATTTCGTGGTGTACAACCTATTATGTTTCAAATATCACAAGTTATTGATTAATCTGCGGAGTAACGATGACGTCATAAACGGTGTATTTCCGCGAAGGTCAAATTCAAAGTGCTAAAAACTTTTATTTTATAAAGCGGTTTGAAAGATTAGATACGCATTTATGTTGTTGATGTTGACGCTGGATGTGTTTGTATCACCTTCCAGTTACGTAAGTATTTATTTCTCACTTGTTATTAGAGAATAAGATCACTTTTTCGATATATTTAGACCCGGAAGTAAAACTGACACCGATGAATCATGAAACAACGGTCTGTTGATAGCAACCAAGTTATTTGTATCACATAAATTCAAATATTCTGTAGATATACTTTATTCTAGACCTGGGGAAATAAGCCAGGAAGAATGATTTCAAAAACATTGTCTTATCCTGCCGAGGACTTACAACCTGTGCTGAAGTGGATGCCTGGTTGATAAGGAATTTCAACAGCCTTACTGTTGGACTAATTCAGCTATTTACTTTAGCCCATGGAAATATCATAATGATAATAACATATCATGTGTATAATTATAACTATACTGCTGTTGGTGCAGAGTAATGGTGATGATGATGATGATGATGATGATGATGATGATTTTGTTCAAAGCTAAAGAGATGCATTTGCGGATGATAAAATACTTTGTTACTAAATCTGAAAAGGCTTCTTGTGGTTGCAGTAAACACCATGGTATATAAACTGCTTGTTCTAAAGTTGTAGATTCTAGTAAACATATTGCATATGACCTACCTACACCAAAGATGCATGGCACTGTTTGTAGAGGAATTAGTTGTTAAGAATCAAACTTTAAAGTAAAAATGTATGCATGTGCACACTATGTCTAGTACAAAAACTTGCCATAAATTCTGGTTTATGAACTGGTGATTGTTCCCTGGGCTTCCCAGCTTAATGAACTAATATCAAATTGAGTTCACAGTCACTAAGTATACTTTAATTGTGACATTATCTTTATAGATTTTTCCTTTGCTTTAGGCAGCTAACCATGCAGACCAGATGCTGAAAACAACTACTTACAATGGGTGCATTGTCTCCATCAGCCTCAACAAGTTGGGCCAATACTGGTTAAAACACCAAGGAAAATGCCATTTGTTTGCTTATGTGCTGAAGGACAAGATACTGTTGACAGAGCTACATGTAATACTACATATATTATGTCCTTTTTGTTTCTTCATTTAAATATAACAAATGAAAAAGTGAATTTATGATTCAGATCTGCTTTTGAATTCTAACTTGCATAGTTTTTGCCAAAATTGTTTCTCAATACTTGCTAGGTAGTCACATACTCTGTTACATATTTTTATAAAATGGCAGGAAAATGTATGTATTTTCATATCTTTTTCTTTTACAGGAACTCAGCTATTTCACTTGATAGATGAAAGTCAATGTACTTGGAAAGCAGCAGAGTGTACATTTAAAATTCACAATACAGCTGAATGTCCACCTGTAGATGCAAGATACATGTACACAAAATGCACATCAGGTATTTATTTTTTATGGTCTGCAAGGGTTTCAAATACTCCCAACAGTGCTTTTCTAATAAAACTCTATAACAATTGAATTTTTTGAATACCATGGTATGATATCTTGAGATTTTGAGTTTTAAGGATAATTGGCTGACACAATAACCCTATTATGCCATAATATCACATTTTGCAATACACATCTACTTCTTTGTAAACTGCAGTTATTCTCATACACAAACTGTATTGTCTTTTACAGATGAATACATGCATATACATATAAGGATTGAAAGTACTTACATGTTAAAAAGTACATAAACAGCATTCAATAACAGATCTTTATAAGATACTTTTGTGTCACTATTACTCATGATTGATGATATGTGTATGGTCTCAGAATACAAATTGGTATTTACTTTTGTAATGTCAGTATCTGATACATACAGAGAGTTTCATCTTCAAATTTTCAAAATTATGGGATTATATTTACTTTTGTTTATACATTTGTTTTTAGATGCATATTGACAATGCAGCTGGACTGAACTAATGATCTGTTTGCTTGGTATGCAGTATGGCTAAATTTAATAGGTAAGAATTGCATGTCTTTCTAAACAAACAAAACAGGCTTAGTATCTTCAATTCATGTGCCTTCTTTCCATGAATAACAACTATACAGACACCTAATGTGCACCCAACATACTTGCATTAAACAAGAAGTTTTGTTTGGGTTGTATAAACTAGTATTCTAGGACAATGTGATGAAAATGGAAAGAGAACTGAATAGCAGACTGTAGACTGATCAAACTCCATGGACAGTCACAGTAAGCAGTTCTAACTTGCTCACATACCTCAGTAACCAATTCTTTAGATGTAATGAACCAGAATGGTTTTATTTTAGTGAAGGCATATTTTTATCAAACTGACTCAAAAACATAATTTTGAAAGTTAACCAGTAAGCTATCTTACACAATCTTATCTAACAAACATCTTCAAACACTGTTGCTATTTCTCAATAACTTCACCATACATTTTCATCTGTAACTCCAGCAAGTCCATTCAACACTAAAGTCAACAAGACTAAAGATGGGTGTTGTAAATGAGTAGTGCAATTATGCAAAACCATTTTTTTTATTTGAATAATGTTATACTTATTTTCTATTAAAGATCAATTAAAAGCATTATTTTATATAATCAAAATGCAAATAATATGATCTCAATTGCATGTAATAGGGGAATATTTTTAATTTCAGGTGAACATGAGAGTATTAGTATATAGTGAAATGGAGGGATTGCTGAAAAAAAGGGACAAATTACAGAAACTGTGTGACATTCATCCCTAGATGGTCATAATATACCATAAATTTATAGAAGATTGTGAAAGTGTTTTTCAAAGTTGGAAGTCATTTCTTGAAAACCATTTTAAACCTGGCAAACATGTATCATTTATATGTATTACTGACTGTTCTGTTTTTTTATAGTGATTTTCAATCACGGTACCATTATTTTCAACATTCATGTAATAAAAAAATGTTTGGTTTTACCTTATGGAATAAACAGGAGATAATGATCGTTAACTATGACTTAATAATGTTTTTGCATTCCCAAATATGGTGACATAGTTTGTTGAAGCCTAGCGCCAAAAAAAGCCTGGATAGGTACCTTTTTTAAGGTTTTATTTTGATGGTGATATGTTCCCCTTGATGTATGTGGATTTTCAGAAAATCGTTGAAATCCCTTCACTGTTTTAAAGGTCATCGATATGCATGAATTAAGTGCCATTCTGAAAATAAGTGGGTGGGGTAATTCAATTTTAACATTTTGCATTTTGGCAACTATTTGTTCCGAGTCAATTTTTTTAGTGATTTTCAATCACAGTACCATTATTTTCAACATTCATGTAATAGAAAATGATTAGTTTTACCTAATGGAATAAACAGGAGATAATGATGTTTAACTATGACTTAATAATGTGTTTGCATTCCAAAATATGGTGACATAATTTGTTGAAGCCTAGCGCCAAAAAAAGCCCGGATAGGTACCTTTTTTAAGGTTTTATTTTGATGGTGATATGTTCCCCTTGATGTATGTGGATTTTCAGAAAATCGTTGAAATCCCTTCACTGTTTTAAAGGTCATCGATATGCATGAATTAAGTGCCATTCTGAAAATAAGTGGGTGGGGTAATTCAATTTTAACATTTTGCATTTGGGCAACTATTTGTTCCGAGTCAATTTTTTTAGTGATTTTCAATCACAGTACCATTATTTTCAACATTCATATAATAAAAACTGATTAGTTTTACCTAATGGAATAAACAGGAGATAATGATGGTTAACTATGACTTAATAATGTGTTTGCATTCCCAAATATGGTGACATAGTTTGTTGAAGCCTAGCGCCAAAAAAAGCCTGGATAGGTACCTTTTTTAAGGTTTTATTTTGATGATGATATGCTCCCCTTGATATATGTTGATTTTCAGAAAATCGTTGAAATCTGAACACAACGTAGCAGACATCCTTAATAAATGTTATTGGAAAAATTTACTCTCAAATTTTACTGAATATACTTACAAAATGGGCAGCGGAAAATGAAATCATGATAAATAATCAATTTGGATTCCAGAAAGGCAAGTCAACTACAGATTGTACATGTATATTTATATTACACGCAATTATTGCAAAAACTCTTGATTCAAAACAAAAGCTTTACTGTGCCTTCTTGGATATTGAAAAATGCTTTGACAAGCTTAATAGGTCTTATATTTGGCAAAAATGTTTGTCACAACGCGTAAGTTCAAAAATAGTTGCAGCTCTACAGGCAATGTATAAAACGGTCAAATCCTGTGTGAAATATAAATGTAATCAATCAGAATTCTTCAGTTCAAATATTGGGGTGAAACAAAGGGACCCAAGCTCCAGTTTGCTTTTTTATTTTTCGTCAATGATATCTTAGACAGTATTAATACAAATATAGAGGGATTATTTACAGTAGATGATGTAAAAATATTTTTGTTACTTTTCGCAGACGATGCTGTATTATTTGCTAAAACACCAGATGCTAAACAACCTTGAGGAATATTGTCATATATGGGGGCTTAAAATTAACACAAAAAAACAAAAATTATGATATTTGAACGGGGACGAGCCACTCGATATAATTTCGTGCTCTACAATGATATTCTCGAGGTAGTTTCCTCTTTCAAGTACTTAGGTATTCACTTTTTCAAGAACACAAAAGAGAATTGCGCAACACTCATTATTTGCTCTTCATAATTTATTTATTGTTTTCAATCAACTCGTGCTCGCGGCTATAGATAAATGTCGTTTGTTCGATAGCCTAGTTGGTTCCATACTTAATTATTATATCGCGGTATGGGGTTATCACGATTCAAAAAACATTGAAATTGTTCACTGTAAATTCTTAAAAATACTACTTTATGTAAAAAGATCAACTAACTTAGATGGTCTTTACGGAGAAACTGGGCGATACCCAATGAAAATTTCTAGACAATTAATAATGATACGATACTGGATTAATCTTGTTAAAAGTGAAAACCCATTGCTAAAAAAACATATATCGGTTACTTTTTAATGACGCAGAGGAAAATATTACGTACAATGGAACTAACTGGGCATATGAAATCAAAACAATTTTAAATAATATTGGTATGTCAAATGTTTGGTATGAACAGAGTGCAACCTCAATAAGTTTTATGTTTATTAAACAGCGTATATTATATGTATATAAGCAATCTTGGTATGAAAAAATAAATAATTCAGGAAGACTGTACTCATACAGCTTATTTAAACATGATTTTGCTCTCGAAAAGTATTTGTCTTGTATTAATGAACAGAAACACAGAATCGCTCTTGTTAAACTTAGATTATCTTCACACGACCTTGCTATAGAAATAGGAAGACATAGGAACATAGACAGAGAAGTTCGTAAATGTACGGAATGCAACATAAAATAGAAGACGAATATCATTTTTTACTGGTTTGTCCCAAATACAGAAATCTAAGAAACCAATATTTTAAACCATATTTTTGCAGATGGCCAACTATCAACAAATTCATATCACTTATGAGTTCAAAGTCCGAGAAAGTAATACATGTAGTTAATATAGCAAAATTCACATATCATGCCTTTAGATAAAGAACTCATACATAAGACTTTATACGACATAAGTTACAGTTTGAATGATCTAATGTTTGATTTAGAGAATTAAGTTAAATTTCATTAATTTATTTAAGTATTTTTTTTTAGTATTACACTGGTAATATCAGAAGCAAGACAATATACATGACAGTTTGAAAAAAAATGTATGTTCTTCTATGTAAATGTATCTTTAACAGAATTTAATGTTTCTCACTATTCTTTCTTTTGTTTTCATTTATATGGCTATGAATATGTTTATATTTAATGCCGAATAAACTTTATGTTATGTAATGTTACGTTATAATAAAATATTGTCAATATTTATTACTGTTTGAGATTGCCAATTAAATCATTTTTGTGTTCAGTCTTCGTTTTCGATTTGAATTAAACGTTAACAAGTAAATTGAAATCAAATTGAAATGATCTTACTTTTATATTGTTTTATCCCTCAGAATCGTTGGCAAAAGTAGAGAACGGCGTTTTAGTAACATAATACGTAATATACTTTCTGAAATCGGCGGCATCGAGCATAACCAGACAAAAACTACCACGGCGATACATTTTTAAGCAGGTTTTTTGAAAAAAACCTACTTATTAGTATGGCGATGTCGTATGTCAGGCGGGCGGGCGGGCGGGTGGGCGGGCGTCAAACATTGGTTTCCGTTGGATAACTTTAGTTAGGAGTGACCAATTGCAATGAAACTTGGTGTGTAGGTAGCTTGTGTGGAGACGCCGCTTGGGATTGCATTTGGGGTCACTAGGGTCAAGGTCAAGGTCACTGTTACTAAAAATAGAAAAACGGTTTCCGCTCAATAACTCGAGCTAGGAGTGACCGATTACAATGAAACTTGGTCTGTAGGTAGCTTGCGTGGAGACGCCGCTTAGGATTGCATTTGGGGTCACTAGGGTCAAGGTCAAGGTCACAGTTACTAAAAATAGAAAAATGGTTTCCGCTCAATAAATCAAGTTAGGAGTGACCAATTACAATGAAACTTGGTATGTAGGTAGCTTCCGTGGAGACGCCGCTTGGGATTGCATTTGGGGTCACTAGGGTCAAGGTCAAGGTCACTGTAACTAAAAATAGAAAAATAGTTTCCGCTCAATAACTCAAGTTAGGAGTGACTAATTGCAATCAAACTCAGTGTGTAGGTAGCTTGTGTAGAGAGGAAGCTTGGGATTGCATTAGGGGTCACTTGGTTCAAGGTCAAGGGCACTGTTACTAAAAATAGAAAAATGGTTTCCACTCAATAACTTGAGTTAGGAGTGACCAATTGTAATGAAACTTGGTGTGTAGGTAGCTTGCGTGGAGAGGAAGCTTTTGGTTCACTATGGTCAAGGTCACTAGGGTCAAGGTCAAGGTCACTGTTACTAAAAATAGATTTATTTAATTTTAGTTTTTAGATTGTTTGAAGCAAAAAATTTTTTTTTCGGGGTCAAGGTCACTAGGATCAAGGTCAAGGTCAGTGTTACTAAAAATAGATTTTTGTTTATTTTTAGTTTTTAGATTTTTTTAAGCAAAAAAAATTTTTTTGGGTCAAGGTCACTTGGCTCAAGGTCAAGGTCACTGCTACTAAAATAGATTTTTATTTAATTTTAGTATTTTGATTGTTTTAAGCAAAAAAATTTTTTTCGGGGTCAAGGTCACTAGGGTCAAGGTCAAGGTCAGTGTTACTAAAAATAGATTTTTATTTATTTTTAGTTTTTAGATTGTTTTAAGCAAAAAAATTTTTTTGGGTCAAGGTCACTTGGTTCAAGGTCAAGGTCACTGCTACTAAAATAGATTTTTATTTAATTTTAGTATTTTGATTGTTTTAAGCAAAAAAAATTTTTTCGGGGTCAAGGTCACTAGGGTCAAGGTCAAGGTCACTGTTACTAAAAATAGATTTTTATTTATTTTTAGTTTTTAGATTGTTTTAAGCAAAAAAATTTTTTTTGGGTGAAGGTCATTGTGCTCAAGGTCAAGGTCAGTGTTACTAAAAATAGATTTTTATTTATTTTTAGTTTTTAGATTGTTTTAAGCAAAAAAATTTTTTCGGGGTCAAGGTCACTTGGCTCAAGGTCAAGGTCACTATAACTAAAATAGACTTTTATTTATTTTTAGTATTTTGATTGTTTTAAGCAAAAAATTTTTTTTTCGGGGTCAAGGTCACTAGGGTCAAGGTCAATGTCAGTGTTACTAAAAATAGATTTTTATTAATTTTTAGTTTTTTGATTGTTTTAAGCAAAATAAAATTTTGGGGGTCAAGGTCACTTGGATCAAGGTCAAGGTCACTGTTACTAAAAATAGTTTTTTAGTTATTTTTAGTGTTTTGATTGTTTTAAGCAAAAAAAAATTTGGGGGGGTCAAGGTCACTAGGGTCAAGGTCAGTGTTACTAAAAATAGATTTTTATTTATTTTTAGTTTTTACATTGTTTTAAGCAAAAACAAATGGGGGGTCAAGGTCACTAGGGTCAAGGTCACTGTTACTAAAAATGTAAAAAAAAAATTAGTTTTTAAATTGAAGTGAAAAAAAATTTGGGCCCAAGGTCACAAGGGTCAAGGTCAAGGGCACTGTTACTAACATAGGGAGGAGTTAAGATGACTGTTTTTTTTTAATTGTAAAATTTCTATAGGCGCTGTTTAAACCTGCTTTGGCGGCATTGCCGCATCTTCTTGTTGCAGATTGTCCAGGCATGCTGCCGCGAAACTAAAACCTCGCGAATAATTGAAAACCGGAAAAATCGCGAAAAAAGGACCTCACGAATTCAAAGCAATTTACAGAATACATTTGTGTAAACACTATGCCTGATGCGATGTGAAACAATTAATGAATTTATCATTGTTGCCATTAGGTCAAATATGTTTTATTAAAATGCTTAACAGTAGAATGACATTTTAAATCCACTCAATTAATTTTAAAAACCTCAAATGTTAATACCGGTACACTTTATTCGTTTATACATGTTTTCAATTCCGTTGCCGTAGTATTTTAAGTAAGAAAAATAAAGTTTCCTGATTTATTGACAGCAAGTCATCCATTTCGTACCGTTCTGAAATGCTGTAGTTTAACTATTTTAGCATGTCCAGAAAACTGCAACAGTTGCGACGAACAAGACAGTTGTACTTCGTGCAAAACTGGTCATTGGGACTTGGAAAATAGATGTCATCAAACGTGTTCTTCATATTGTTTAAATAATGACTGCAAGACTGATAATGGATATTGTATTGCGTGTAAAACTGGATTTTACGGCAGTCTGTGTAATCGGGATTGCAGTCTATGTGACGATGGATTATGTGGTTCACTTTCTTGCACTAAGGGGTGTAAAGATGAATACTATGAGTATCAAGATACTGTTGACACTTTTTGTTTGCGTTGTGCTACAGATTGTAGATCATGTAGTAATACTAGTGCCTGTAACGTCTGCAACGATGGATTCTTTTTATTCAAACATAACATAACTGGAAACGTCAAAGTCGTATGTGTTTCATGTTACGATAAAACAGAGTGTTCAAATTTCTGTTCTATTCAAAACTGCAAGCAATGTCAGATTCAGGTTGATTCTCGTTTATTGTGTACGCAGTGTTTCAACGGATACAGATATAACGGTCAAATATGTATACCAAATGAAAGCACTTGTGCGCAGGGCTGTTCTACTGACTGTGACGAGAATGGACTATGCAAAGGTAGTTGTAATGCAGGGTATACTGGGGAGCGGTGTTCTGATCTATGTGCAAGTCAGTGTCTTAAATGTAGTAAATACAACGCTTACATTTGTGAAGAATGTAAACTTGATTATTACACAGTACGGTGCAATGTAGAGTGTGATCAGGCATGTATAAAAGAGACAGGTAAACACACTTGCAAACAAAATGATGGATACTGTTTAAATGGCTGTGAAAATACATTCTGGGGTCAGAATTGCAATCTGTCGTGCTCTGATGGCTGTGTTGACAATAGGTTATCCCAGTTATGTGACAGAGACAATGCAAAATGTACAAATGGATGCGTTGACGGATATCATGGAGATAAGTGCGAGATAATAGTTTCGGAGAAATCAACCGTACAAACTTCAGGTAATTATGAATGAAATATTAACTGTTTAAGTTTTGAATTAGTTTAAAGATATTTATTCGTATATTATACGGCGTGATAATTAATTTTCACACAAGACAAACGATGATTGATAGGGAAGCATGTTATAACAGATGCGTTGAAAGATCGGAGACAAATGTGAGATTGCAGTTTCAAAGAAATCAACCCGTTACCGTACACTCTACATGTATTTTGAATTTATAGCAAATTTCTGTAATTGTATGAAAGTATAAACTGATAATCTAATTATATTAAACATAATAAGAAGGTTCGAAAATTCGATGATGCAGTTAGACAGTTTAAATAATTGTGAATATACATGTACATACACCAGGCAATTTAATACTAGTATACCCCATCTTGTACCTGTACTATCATGATTGCTGTCTGTGATGAGTTTGTTCTTTGATATTCAGATGCAGTAGTTACAGTTTATGAGGTATATAGTCAAAAAAATAATATTTATCTAATTTTCAATGTTCAGCGGTCTAGCACTGATATAGTCCGCAACAGATTCGCATCACTTTATCAATTGTGCAAAATATTTATCAAATACTGCATGTATCTTATTTGTCATCTCAAGCATTTTGATCTATACCGACTCCATTGATGACCAAATAACTGCAGCAAAAGAAAGTAACTCGGGTTAAAGAATGATGGCTTGTTAAAACAAATTGCGTATATTTACGTATGCGAACTATGTACATGTATAATGCTTATTGTATGCTCAAAAGGCAAGTTTGTAATATTTTATTGATACAAGGCTATCAATTGCGCGGGATAACGTTCGTGTTCCTACGTCATATTAGTGACGTCGCCTGTGTTTGATTCCGGCACCATTAACGTTCTATTCAATGCAAGACGTTTAGACGGGTTAAAGTCAAAACAATGCTTGTTCTAAATATAGAAATATTATTTACTGGGTCCCAAAATCATGAAAAATAGACACATGTTTTATATTTTGCTTCATTGATCGTGCTCTAGACCAATGAGTTATTGTTTATATATAGATTATAATAATGAAATAGAATATTTGCAAGTCATCATCGATAAAATCTGCGTTTTCTAATATTATGCAGATTATGAAAAACATTATATAATCTATGTAAAGTTGTTGTTGTACAATAAATGGGTAGATCTACATACCTATTTATTACAGAAAGTCTCTGTTGTTCCTTAGAATTGTATTTACTTATCATTTTACGTTTACGGAACCCCATGTTTGTGTTTGAAGAATATAATCTGCTAGAGGTAGGGTGTAGCCCTTCAAACTAAATTTACGTTAACGTATGATCATACTACGACTGAAGACTCTTTGTCTTGGTCTTTTAGTTTATGTTGACTACTCTCGATTTCTGCTCCCAGGAACTTCCGTTTGTGAGATTCGACCGGCTATCACTACGAAAAATGTAACACTTGCACCTCTTATACATCACTTTGTAACTGTTGAAATAAAACGTGATATTTCAGTAATTGTATCATGGCTTCTGCCTATTTGTATAGAAAAACTCTGTAGTGTATTACCGATAATATGAACTTTGTGTGGAGGCAGAGTTTAGACTGCGAACTATCTGTAATAGAGAACATGATCTATCTGAAAAGAGAACACCTTCCAGATTTTTTATTGCCTAGATATAACTGCTTTTTGGTTTACAAGAGTAATTTGGAAAGTTTCCATCGGCCGGTCAAAAACAAAATAAAAAATAAATACACTTAATCCGGTACATGATTTGTACAGAACACCCTAACAAGCAAACAAGTTCATGAAATTTGACAGCTTTGATCTTTACTGAAATCTGCTCAGTTTTCACACCTTTGATCTTAACCGCGCAGCTGGCCTGAGCCAATCAACGTGTCATGATGCAAATCAGATAGAGTAATTGTTTGCTTGACTAATTATGTCATTTCTTGAAGGCTACGCCTTCGAAATAACATTTTTATTCTCGCAAACAGTACTGGTTCTAAAATATATCGAATTGAATTACACACTAGACACCTAACGTACAAAGACCAAGAGTTCGTTTATACAAATGATAAAAATGAAAATCATCGGGTCTTTCTACCCTGAAGTATAATAATTACACGAAGCAAATTTTGCCCATCAATACGATTTAAAAATTATATTTTAGGTGAAAGTATGCTTCTTTTTATCATGCCCCCTTTGAAGAAGAGGGGTTTATTGATTTGCAGATGTCGGTTGGTCGGTCGGTAAGTCTGTCAGTCCGTACGGCCGTCTACCAACTGGTTTTCGGATGATAACTCAGGAATACTTGAGCCTAACATCTTGAAACTTGATGTGGGGGTTGGTCATGACCAGCAAATGACACCTATTGTTTTTATGCCCCCGAAGGGTGGCATATTAAAATCGCACCGTCCGTCTGTCCGTCCGTCCGTCTGTGCGTCCCCACTTACAAATTCGTGTCCGGACTGTAACTTTGTCATGCATTGAAGGATTTTAAAATAACTTGGCACAAATGTCTAGCACATCAAGACGACGTGTCGCGTGCAAGACCCACGTCCCTACCTTAAAGGTCAATGTCACACTTCGAGTTTGAAGGTAATGATATCCTTTATAAATGCACACATTCGTGTCCGGACTGTAACTTTGTCATGCATTGAATGATTTTAAAATAACTTGGCAACAATGTCAAGCACATCAAGATGACGTGTCGCGTGCAAGACCCATATCCCTACCTTAAAGGTCAAGGTCACACTTAAAGTTTAAAGATAATGGAATCCTGTTTAAATGCACACATTCGTGTCCGCACTAGAACTTTGTCATGCATTGAAGGATTATAAAATAACTCGGCACAAATGTATACCACATCAAGACGACGTGTCGCGTGCAAGACCTTTGTTCCTACTCAAAGGTCAAGGTCACACTTAAAGTTTGAAGGTAATGGAATCCTGTTTATATGCACTCATTTGTGTCAGGACTAGAACTTTGTCATGCATTTAAGGATTTTAAAATAACTAGGCACAAATGTCTGGCACATCAAGATGACGTGTCGCGTGCAAGACTCACGTCCTTTCCTCAAAGGTCAAGGTCACACTTGAATCCCGTATATATGCACACATTCATGCACGGACTTTAACTTTGTCATGCATTGAAGGATTATAAAATAACTTGCACAAATGTCTACCACATCAAGACGACGTGTCGCGTGCAATACCCTTGTTCCTACCTCAAAGGTCAAGGTCAGACTTAGAGTTTGAAGGTAATGGAATCCTGTTTAAATGCACACATTCGTGTCCGGATTAGAACTTTGTCATGCATTGAAGGATTTAAAAATAACTTGGCACAAATGTCTAGCACATCAAGCCGATGTGTCGCGTGCAAGACCCACGTCCCTACCTCAAAGGTCAAGGTCACACTTAGAGTTTGAAGGTATTGGAATCCTGTATATATGCACACATTTGTGTCCGGTTTATAGCTTTGTCATGCATTGAAGGATTTAAAAATAACTTGGCACAAATGTCTAGCACATCATGCCGATGTGTTGCATGGATTTTAAAATTACATACCACAATTATTGAGAACCTGGAGAGGACAAAGACAGTGAGACACCTCTTTCGGGGGCATTAGTCACTTGTAAGGGACAGCTCTTGTTTATGTCAGTATTTCAAAGGTCAAGGTCACAGTGACCCAGAATAGTAAAACGGTTTCTGGATGATAGCTTGAAAGCGCTTAAGCCTAGCATCTTCAATCTTGATGTGAAGGTTTGTCATGACCAGCAGATGACCCCTATTGATTTTGACGTCATTAGGTCAAACTTCAAGGTCACGCTTACCCGAAATTGTTAAACGGTTTCTGGAGGAAAACTCGCGAAAGCTTGGGCTTAGCATATTGTAACTTGAAGTCGAGGTTGGTCATAACCGGTAGAGGACCCCTATAGATTTTAAGTTTAGTAGGTTTAGGTTACTGATACTAAAAATAGATTTTGTTTTATTGCAAAATTGTTTTAAGCAAAAAAAAAAAGATTTTTAGGTCAAGGTCACTGTTACGTAAATAGTTAATTTTCAGTTTTTGTTCGTTTTGAGTTTAAAATTTTTAGCAAAAACCAAAAATTAGAGGGTCAAGGTCACTGTTAAAAAAATTAGATTGTTTTCATTTTTTTTATTATATAATTGTTTTAAGCAATAAAAAATAAAATTAGGTCAAGGTCACAGGTACTAAAAATGTGTTTTTCCTATTTTTTCCCAATATTTTAATTGTTTTAAGCAAGCATCTTAGGGTCAAACTCAATGTGAAATTCTAATATTGTTCAATGAAGATGACTGTTTTGTTTTCTTTTTTGAATTCTTTTTATTCCACAAGTGGATACAAGCACAACGGCCGCAAGCATGTGGACAAATATTCATGGTACATCAAAAACAGAAACACCTACATGCGAACAGTGTCACGGAAATAAGGATACCACAACAAGTTTTATTACTGGCTACATGTCAGGATTCGGAACGGCTTTATTCTTGTTTATTATCACAGCAGCTATATACCATTTGAAACGAAGGTATAATTACATTATAAAAGCTTTAAAAAGAGAAAAGATATGAAGTGTTATACATGTATATGCAAAATATAGCAATATCATTTTGTTTGCACACTTCAATTTAATAACACACATACAATGTAATGCATTACATTGACAAAGCGTTTGTTTTTTCAAAATATATTTATTTAATAAGATGTTGTTTTTTTTAACCGTAAATCAATATCATACACTTTCTTAATTGCAGGTATATTGCGAAGAAATCGGAACCTTATCAAGAGGGCAACGCTCCTGCTGAAATGTCTACGTATTATAACGAAAATGCTTCAGAGACAAGAGAGCCACCAGTACAACTAGCTATTGATGCTAATAACTACGAAAGCCTTACTAGTAACAGAAACACAGATAAAGTTTACAGTGGTAAGCAGAACAGTTATTGATCACAGTACTACTAGTGGCAAAATTGGTTAGAATTACGAGCTCTGCGTGAAAGATCAAAAACGTGACACGAATCTATGAACACTGCCGACGTGCCTGTCAAAGTAGCTATGAAGTACAGCCCAATGTTGCGTTTTAAACTCTGCCTTTTATCTTTTTTTTACAACGGCCTTGAAAGCAACGATCGATCAATATTGTACTAGTTAATACTTTATGTATAAAACGTCTTTAAGTTATGACTTTAGATTGATTATGGTGCGGAAACTAAGAGCGATACTGTCCGTTACAGGTCTCTTGTTTACTTTTTGTATTACAATGTTCGAAAACAAAACATAAAGCAAAACACTTAGATGGTACATGATATGTAAAGAGCAACTGTCACATGAAGTTTGGACCCCCATGAAAAATAAGTGTACGTTTTAAAGGTGGTCAATTACATTTAAGCAACATTTGATGACAATTTTTACTTTTTTATATATTCTGTTAGAGATTTATTTAAGGAACAACAAGACCCATTACATAGAGTTAGATCCTGAAAGACCGCTGTGTTGTCAGATTCGTACAATATACTTTAGGATCCAAAGTCCGAACTCCCTTCCTGCACCACAGCTGCACTTTCTTAAATTATTTAGATGCGCGCACATTTACAGTAACAGAAAGTACCTGGTTTTCCGTTTGCTCAAAGATTTCATGCTATGCATTTTGTTTTTCTCCAAAGCCCTAACCAGAACACCAAGGCTTTAACGGGGAAGATAAGATGTTGTATCTATACAAACATGCAAGGTTATCAATATTTTTATAAAGCTTAGATGCAACTTATAAACGGTTATATTTATCGATTGATACCTGGATACTGAGGTATGGTCCACCCCAATTTCTAGCGGTGATTTTATAATAGAATCTTCTACTTGATGTTTCCGCTTTTTGGTATCTGTAAAGCTGTAAATACAAATATATTCAACTGAAAAAGGGTCTTGAAGATTTGGGGTTAGAGCTATGAATCTTGAAAAATAATCATCCGAAAACCTATGATAATTGGAACAAAAGCGGTGGTTAACGAACACAAATGTAAAGAAATTTTATTGATCGTTTTGCCCTTGCAGTGCTAAATTTGTAGAGTATCAGAATCCATTTGGTGTCAAATCAATGGTATTTTATCATAAATTATAAAGTAAAGAAATTGTGCATAAGTACTGGTTGACAGGTGAGGTAAAACCGTTGCCGAAGAACAACGGTAATCGTAATGAACTTTATTTCCGTGGTGTCATTTACAGTTTTTTTAGAACAAGAAATGTTGAAAAAATGCCTCAGTAGCGTTTTCTGCATTATTACCACTATACCTGGATGAAATTGCGTCGCTCTGATTGGAGCGGCGTAATAAAGCATTGTGCTTTCTTTGAAGATGTGATCAGCTGTCGCCGAAATAAACAACTGATGTTCACTTGTGCTCGATTCCCGCATCTCTATTCAATTTTACCACTGCTAGTATTTGTTTTCTTAAATGGTTTACTGTATATTGAAAGGAAAGTGACTGACTTCTTTTAATTACACGGTTTTTTACCGTATAAAAATGAAAATGTACATTGCTTTTGCTGTATGTTGCCCAAGCTGTAGGCGATTTATTAAATACATGTAGCTATATTTAACGAGTAATAAATCATTTAAGTTACTGCAAATGTATCTAAACTAGTTTAGAAAAAAGCAATGTAGCACTGTATAAAGGGCCTGCACATTTAATTTCATTTACTATAACAAGGGATCTAACTTACAACATATCTGAACTGTATACATCGCCAACAAATGTTTTGCAATTTGAGTACCATTTAATTCAACGTTCTTCCCAGGAACGATTGTTAGGCAAACCGCCCGCCTGTTGAAATACGGTCCGAACGGGTGTTAAATTCCTCCAGTAACAACGTGGTGGTCCAGCAGTGGGTAATTTTTCACCAAAACTGTTTCTAAAAATGTTTCATTTACATGGGTTCGTTCACTATTACTGCATTAGTGAACATACATTTATAACGGAAACACCTTAATTTAACCACTTACACTTTATTACTAAACCATTAATTATATTTCATTATAAACGTCCACTTAAAAAGGTATTTCCTATTACTCTCCTGTAGAAGCAACACGTTTTTGCTATTTAATTTTCCAAATGTCTTATTATCGTCACGTGGCGGATAACATGGCTGGATATGAATAAAATATTTAGGGTTTATATAAATCGCAGCTTTCCATTACTGTTAAGGGGTATAGAAATTGAAGGCAATAAAACTGTAGTTTACCAAATTAAAGCGTGCATTTGCTGACATTTTCATTAGATTTTTTAAATCAAAAGTACATGTCGTTAATCTGAGTGTAGCACAGTATCTTTTTAATGGAATTGCAGAAAATAAGAATTGATTTGTAAATTTCTTTCGTAAAAAGGCGAATACAAAATAAGACCAACGCCAACACTGTAGAGTAAATAGAACTTACACTGTTTTCTATCTTTTTAACTGTAAATTCACTATACTATACGCAAGTAATTATGATTAAATCTACTGCGGTTATGGAAATTTAAATGTTTACTAATGCGATATTAGTAAATTTTAAGACATTTTCTCTTTTTACTTGTATGCACAAATAATACTCGGACTTGGGACATAAACTTTACTATGAACATTACCAATCAAAGCGTTCCTGTGGCATATGCAGAAAATCATTTTTATAAGATTAAAAAGAATTTTCACTTCATCCACAAATAACAGAAAGCTTGTTTTGAAAGTTTTGCTTATTAAATATTGACGATCGTATCGTTACAGAGTTGGAATCGAAAGCCGAGCAGGAAAGACACAGTTATTATAATATGGATGACACCAAATGAAAGATTCCAAGGTTCAACGGTCTATACCAATGACTGCAGTTTAGCACCAGATTGAGAGCTTTCTGTTTCTGTTTCTGCATGTACATTTGCGTATCTGCGTAACAATGCCTGGCAATTTTAACCAGCGTTAGTGATATTGTAAATAAAATAAACATGTAAGACTTACTTTGTTTGAAGATGCACGTTACATCTAAATTGTACAAGAATGAAATTGTAAAGGCCGATTCCAATATTTTACAGCAGTACAACATTTTAAGATAATCTACAAACGAAAATAGAAAATGTGTTTCCACCAGAATTTTTGTGTAATGAAGTCATAAAATGAGAGTTTTGCGACTTGCAACTTTTTAGATTAATAATATTCCTATTTGATACCGAGCTTCATGAAATATTGTTCAATTTATTTGGATACATAAATATATATTCTTTATATGTCTTGTGATCTTTCAACAACAAGAAACACACTTATAAAGTCTTTACAAGTTTACAATGCACAACATGCTTGCATTATATCTTTCATCGTTCTTTCGTATACCAAGTTAATAGCAAATATGATCATATGATCATTGTGGACAGCTTTACTATTATTATGCATATAACAAGATGATCTACGGAAGATATTGTGCATTTTTCACCAGGAAACGTTTTGTTATTTAGGGTTTTCCTGTATCAAATGTATTTGCGTAACGTTTTAGTCGACTTTTGGAAATATACCATATTCTATAATCTATTTACTTAAATTTCTCGTACGTTCATAAGTAGATATGCCAGAAGGAATGAAAGAACATTAAAAGCAAACAATATGACAATTGATTTCGTCATTATTTCTTTACTTTTACCATTCTTTAATTGACCATGTCAATCTTCAAAAAGATACACATAGCCGTATTGTTTTACCACAGGTGAATTATAAAATGTACGCGTGCCCCGTATCAGCTGATCATAAAAGAGACATTTCGAGGAAATTAATTATTTAGTATCATAAATATTTCTCTTAATCATTTTATATCTACCTGTGAGTGAGCGATTATTTTCTGATTGATTTTCAAATAATTAGCATAGACTACAGCTTGTACAAAAAAATAGGCAACCCAAATGAAACATAACGCATGGGTTATGTATGAGAAACACAGATAGCGCCAGATCAAATATTCTATAAAGAACATGGAAATGTTAAAAGTTTTTATTGTTCTCATTATTACTAAATTAACAGCAATTAGGCAATAAACTTTTTTTACATCAATCACTTGTGATTATTTGATGACAGATCTGTCCTGTATTACAGCTACATGTAGTTAACACGATCAAAACTTTGATAAATTAAAGTTTCATTAGCTACTGGAAGGAATCCATGACTTCAAAGTCAAGCATCGTAGTTGATGGATGTAAAGTTAACCTTTTCGACAAACTTGTGCGTTCATTTGAAATACGTATCAGATTAGAAAAATGACTTTTGAAATGCGTTGATTATATAATGTGAGACAAAGCACACCACTTGCAAGTACTTTTCATTAAGTGACCACGTAATAAATGTATATTAAAACGAATACATACGGATTGATAATTCAACGGCGGCTAATGAATTGCCAGAGAAAAGTATCTAATTTGCGTACCGATATCGACCAGAGAGATCTATGACAGTCTATAATTTATAAATGTAATGACTTACATATTGAATAAGAATAAATTATTTAGAAGGATCATCCACTGGCTGAAAACAAAAGTGTATGTATGTGTATTTTATGAAAGAACTTATTCAATATTTTATAAGGATCGGCTGTGCTGTGTAACACCGGATACAGCTCCTTTCAAATACAGCTTCCCGGGGAGCTCTATTCGGTTCACATTAAAGGAACATTTTAAAAAGGTCTTGGTCTCCCCTAAAGAAAGGACAGTGTTCTTCTAATAACATAGGACTGAACTTAGATTGTGAAATCTGTTTTGATAAGCAAAAAGTAGCTGAAACATTTAATGCATTTTATACTTCTGTTGCTTCTAAACTTGTTGAGAAACTTCAATCCTGTTATGACAAATATGGAAAAACATTTTTCTCTTGTTTCTATACTGATAAAGGTGTTAAACCTAATAGTTATTGTTTTGCAGTTATATCAGAAAACAGTGTTTTAAAGTACTTAAATAAGCTCAGTGCTAGTAGGCTACTGGTCTAGATCAAATACCAGCTTGATTTATACTGGACAGTGCCTCCATCATAGCTAGTTCTCTCACTAATATTGTCAATTTGTCCATTATTCAAGGTGAAGTACCAGATGATTTAAAGTCTGCCCTTGTTGTTCCTTTGTTTAAGAAAAATGACAAGACGGAGGTTGGTAATTATCGACCGGTGTCTATTCTTAGTATCATATCAAAACTATTTTTAAAAAAATTGTATGATCAACTTGAAAAGTATCTGGTTGAAAAAAAATATTCTATAGTTTTCAGTCTGGGTTTAGGCGCGAGTTTTCGACAGATACATGTCTTGTACACTTATCTGACTATATAAGATTCCAAATGGATAAGGGTCATATGGTAGGGATGGTACTGCTTGATCTCCAGAAGGCCTTTGACACTGTTGATCACAGTATTCTATTGATGAAACTTGAAGCCCTTGGGCTAAGTGAAGATGCTGTCAGATGGTTTAGGTCATACTTAGACATCAACTGGTTGCTGTATCTGGTACATCAACTTCTCTCTCTAGTATCACATGTGGTGTCCCCCAAGGGTCCATACTTGGACCTCTTTTATTTCTAATCTACGCCAATGACATGTCAGCAGTGGTAAAAAATAAATTACTTTTATATGCTGATGATTCTGGCATATTAGTTACAGGTAAAACAGATTGAAACTGTGTTAACCAGTGAACTGAACTGGAAACAGTCAGTGAATGGCTTATTTGTGTCACGTTATCTTTTCATTTAGGCAAAACAGAGTCCATTTCATTTTGCTCATAACCTTAAGTAAGGTCTCAATACGGTATGGAAATATCATGTAACGGCAAGATTATTGATGCTGTCCATTCAGTTAAATATATTGGCGCAACTTTGGACCAAAGCCTGTCTAGTGAGCCTATGGCAAGGTCAGTAGTTAGTAAAGCCAACGCTAGGTTAAAGTACCTGTATAGAAAACGTGATTTTCTAACACAAAATACGAAAGCTATTGGTTACATCCCTCATTCAGTGCCACTTTGATTATGCCTGTTCGTTTTGGTACCAAAGTTTGACACAGTTGTTGAAAAGTAGACTTCAAACAACTCAAAACAAATTAGTGAGATTATTCTGAATATGGATTCTATGTCTCATGTTGGTCCAGGCCAAATTAGGTATTTAAAGTGGTTACCATGTGAAAAACGGGTTAACCAAATTATTCTGGTTCATGTTTTCAAAGTTAAGTCAGGCATAGCTCAAGATTACCTGGGAGAACATTTTAGTCCTGTACACTCATTACACACTCATTGTGCAAGGTTTAGGGTAACTTCTTGTCCCAATCCTGATGATCCATCCAGGTGAAATTTCAATGACAGTGGTGTTTTTTTGTATGTCCAAGGTGAAGGGATTTGATAAAAAGTGTTTTACCTATCAGGAGTGTGTCCTTTGGAATAACTTGCCAAAGATGATACGTAATGTTACAGTTTTTTAAGCATTTTAAGGAAGCCGTCAAACACATTTTTTTCCTAGTTTTAACATTGTGTCTTATCATTCTTAACGATCTCTTTGTATTTTTGTTTTAGTGTCTTATCATTCTTAACGATCTCAGAGTCTTTGCATTTTTAGTGTAATGTTTGGATAGGTATATTTGGTATATTACTTTTTAATCTAGTCAGTGCTTTTAGTGTCATAAAACTAATTGATGCTCATAAAACTGAAATTTTTGTGTCATACAGTACTTTGATCTCATGCATAAAATGATGTTGTAATAACCTAGGTCTGTGATATTATACAAATGTGATAACGTTGATTCATTTGAAGTAAATAATCGTGCCTTTCAGTGGTGTGTCATCAATGTCAAGAACACAATGGAAATAATGGATAATCACTTTTCCCTTTTTTGTGTTATCCTTGGTATTGATGTGCAGATCATGGGTTATAAACATGTGTACATCTAGTTATCTGTATATGTATGCATCATGTTTGTTTTAACCATGTTTGTACATGTGTGAAATACTAAAATAAATATATCTATCTATCATTAAACTTCAATATTGATCGTGTCATCAGACAGGAAAGTGTAATAGCTGACTGTAAAGAGGACAATCAACGAACATGTGATATGCGTTTTATAAACTTTCTTAATAATTGTTTACAACCACCCTAAGTCGTTCATTTCTCGATTATTTTATCGCAAAGCAAATCAAGGAGCGTTTGTGTGACTCGCGTCTGCCACCAGTTTAACACAAATGCCTATCGTTTTCCAAAGCGGCAGTATTTCAGTCAATACACTGAAAGATACAATGAAATAACAGTGAATGTAATTGTGCACTGCATCACCTCTTCAAGTAACAAGCTGATTGTAAACGTTCCCACAATGTCCTAGGTTGATTACATCACTACCCACGAACAACTACACCACATATATGGCGAATGAACGCGTATCACCAATTGCGCTGTTTCAAATATGATGTCGTAATCATTTATTTCTTTGGTATTCTTGACTAATTTGCAGCTGCAATAGCCCGAAATATGTGCTGTAAAGACGTAGAAATATGCAGTTAATTAAAAAAATTCATAAACAATTTTCTATGACACACACTTCTCTTCCCGCTGCCACGACGGACCAGCGAACCCGATTATTTCCGTCCCTGTAACGCTCTTAAAATGACATTTTAAAGGACTTTGAAATGCTGATGAAAGTTCTGTAGGCTACATAATTAGACAGTTCACGGTAAACTGCATACATCAGTCCGTCATTGGTGATGAATACAGTAAAAATAAATGCAAACATGCGATCATTTATTCTTGTTTGTCTTGACATGACTTGGCATTTCTCAATGACACTAGAAAATGCACAATCTGCATCAGGGGGGCCTAAGCTCCCAAACCCCACACCCTTTCGAAATCCTACCCATCTAGATTAGGCGCCCCCCCCCCGCTTAATAGCATTTTATTTGTATTATAAACAAGTTCAGATATTATAGAGTTGTGATTGGTTTTTACACATGTAATTAAACATACGTTGGAAACTAGAGCTAGCGTACGTGAACTCATAACGGAAAAGTATTTAATGTGGACTAAGACCTATGAACTGGTCAGGAGTGCTAAACTGACAAATTAACATGCATGGTTGAGTAAAAGCGATTGATTAAAACACTGACAAAATTGTGTTAATAATTTATTACAAAAGCAGAAAAATATAAGTATAAAATAACATTGTCTTAACTACCGGTATGAGACTGCGTTTTTTAGTTTGTTAGTTTACATACAAATAGTTTTATGTAGCCAAATTAAAAAGAAATGTCATGCGAATGTAGCAAATATTCTTTCCTGTCTGGTTACTCATTATGAAGAAAATATTGTAAAATGTAACCATTGATACTTTTGTACTTTTAAAACATAGATTCAAATAGTCAACATGATTAAATGAATGTACATGTTTGTGCAAAGCAAAACTAAGAAGCTTTACATGTTTTAGCACCAGTCGTGAGATTCAGATACAATATACTCGAATGGCATTCCTCAGTCATGTATTTCTGTTATTATATTAAAGCATAAATCATTATATACAATTATACACTATATACATACATAAATAAGTTTAAGTGTTAATTGAATTTAGGAAAGAACAGCGACACTGACAATGTTGTGGAGTGTCATGTCTTTGTAGTAAACAGTACACAGTTTGGTCAGAAATGCGAAAGCGTGTGAATTTATGATTTATAATACTCACACTATAGTCATTGCGCGTTAAAGAAGACAGAATCTACTATATCATATTTATAAGGTTATTATTTTGTACATTAAGTGGAATATGTACATCCTGTTTCACACAAATAGATTTGAAAGGCGCAAAAAGAATGTTTGTCAAATGCAAATAGCCTTGTCGTTTTCAAAAGGGTTCGGATATCATCTCTTTTAAATGTACACAAAGCGCTTTTTTTCTCCTTTATAAGAAGTAAACAGAACATTAACTTCGTTCAATAGAACTTGTACAAAATACGTACAAAACGTGGGGTGTTATAATTCAATTATAATACAAACGTAGGTAGATCGCTGCATATTAATTATGTAAATATCTTTAAAGCCATGCGGGATAAAGGATGATATATGATTCATTTATCTTAAAATACAGGAAGTAAATGAAATGGAGACGTAGTTGATGAAAACGTTAAGTTAATAGTGTTTAAGCCAATAGTCACGGTTATAAGTCCTCATATTGAAAGATTTTATAAATCGTGTAAGGGTAAATGAAAAGTAAATACCTCCATAAAGTAAAATAAAAACATCACACTTAAGTTTCCTACAATAAACAGTTGAGGAGTCCAACTGTAATCGGTAACTGACTTGTTTAGAACAACTATGGCATAGTAAATTAAATGTGGTAAGACAGTTTAAGCTAAAAATAATAGTTTATGAGATTTATACTTACTTTCCTCTAATAAAACCATATAATAGTTGCCCATTGAGAGATTATAAACATAGCAAATGAAACACTAGCAACAAAAGAAAACGATTCAAAGTTAACAAAACAATGGAAATATTTACATTTATGTAGAAAGAAGTATTTTTATAGCAAACATAAATCATAATGCGGTACATATTTTGCTTTGCTGCTCAGCAAAAATCACTAAATCTATTTAGTATCAAAATAAATTATCACGTTATTATTTCATTGTTTTTTAGTCTATTTCCCTGTACAATGTTCACTGTGTTAGGGTCTTGTGATCTATACATTGTAGTAATCTTTCGTGTCAGAAATCTTAATCATTTCTTTAACACAGGCGTAACAGAATCGGAAATGTTCCTGAAACAAAAGAGTGTATAAAAATCATATAGAATTACATTTACATACTTTAGTACAGCTTTTCACTAATCTGGTAGACGACATGTTGTTTAAAACTTAATAAATAAATATTATTAATAAAATTAAATAATATATTAATAGCTTTCCTCTAAGTTTATCGGAGACAGAGAGTTTAAATATATGTGTGCGGTTTTTTTTTAGTCCACAAAATTACCTTTTGAGTCACTTCTTTAAACTCGACATAATATGTGCTAGTAAAAGTGTATAGTGTCTGTCCCTAACTTAAGACTCTAAATTCATTAGTTTCTGCCCTTCGAATTGATAAAGACACAGCTGTTTGTACAGAAAATCAAAAGGCACTCACTATGTCCTGAAATGCAGATTGCCGTCTAGAGCGAACATGACACACTGTGTTTAGCAGGCTCACTTCCCCCTCAACGGCAAACTTCTCTAGCAGTATGGACACCACACAAAATACACTGCTTCTCTCTGATCCATTTCTGTAACAAAAGATATGTAAACATTTTGTTTTCATTCTATACAGTCCCGATTTCAAACGTAAATTCAAGTTGAAACCAAATCTAATCTCATAAACTGGCTTACATACATCGCTTGTTACTTATATTTACCAACATGTATCGATTAACATTACTTTCTATTCTTTATATTTGTGTTGTCACCTTATATGGATTGTTACTTTACTTTTCATTTTTACGCGTGTATCAAAATTAACATCATCATTCAACACCTTAAAGCTGACACACTTTGTACGCAAACACAACTATTATATCGAGATGGAGGTGAAAACCAAATACAATCTATAAGTGAATTTGATACTTTTCGGGAGAAAGTAATTATATTTAATGTTACATGTACTTACAAGCAGTGCATTGCAATTGGTTGATCAGAGTTGCAAGCTTTTCTTGCCTTTTCAATGTCAACAACTAAATTCAGGAAAGACTGAACACTTGTTGGCACGCTGGCGGAGCTGCTCCAACCTCTGAACTGGTAATGCCTGACAGTTACGTCTTGATTTGAAGGCTAAAGAAAATGTTGATGCATGATTGAACTTATTGACAAAGCTTCTCTCATGTTTAAAGATGTTATTTGTTATTAGGTTTTGATATTTACTTATCTACGTAGGCATTGATAATATCTTGAGAGGTTACGAATGTGTACAACGATTTTAGAATCTATGCTGTAAAAGTACTTATTAAACAAGTAGTTAATACTATTACCGATCCAGTTTTAGATATTTTCAGGTTCCGAATGACAAAGTCATCTGTTGAGTTACTGCTTCTGCATGCAACTTGGAATTGGCCAAACGTTAGAACTTTGTTAGCTGGTGGAAGGTACTGGCCAACTGCCTGATGACATGAAAAGAATAAGATTGAACATTTAGCTTAAACTTGCTAAAAATGTATGAGATCGTATACACTTCCATAAACTTTTGTCATGATCAAATTAATAGTATTCACGATGGATTTAAAATGAAGGAATGTCACAATTCGTTTTCTACTAAAAAGAACGTGCTTTGAATTGATGAAGACATAATACAAAGTTGTTTGTATCATAAACAGTTTTACTGCCTTACTTTCTCATTCATATGTTCTTTGTCAAGACAAACTACACACGGGCTCTTTTCCTGGTACAACATCGACACGAAATCTTCCACTGTACTCGGTAACGGTGTTTGTGCGATGATAAATTTGTCATCTTTTAAATATCCCTGAAATGTAATGTTTTACCAGGATATTTAATAAAGTTTGTACAATGTTTTAATGACATTAGAGGTTTTGAAAAATTCTGAACTCCTTTTGTTGATTTTCTGAATCAAAATAAAAAAGAATGGTTATCATTTACTTTTTTAAATTGTCTATAGTCCCGGTCGACCGTGGGGTGCTCTCATGCATACTGGTACCTAACAACATTTTGTTTTACCTGACAGCAATACCCAGTCAGTTTTGTCCAAATATTTTGATTATTTAGCAAAATTGCGTAAAAATGCCAGTATATATATATATATAGCCAAAAGATAGGTGTGCTAGCTTGCAGACCAGACACGCGTTTCCAGCGTACATTGGTAGTTATTTTTACTGTAGATTACCTTCACTTGAGCATGTTCATAAATACAAGTCATAAACTTCTATGGAAAATACCCAAGAGTCTTGTAAAATAAAAATGAATATAAAATATTGTGATTTTAATTTTTTTTAAATCTTTTGAAATTTAAGTTAACTAACATTCAGATAGACGGCATTGATATAGTCGTGCTTTGTCAAGGTTAATCGTACACGATGAGCGTCACCTGAAATAAAATTGTATTCAACTATTTTATTTGTGCATTCAAATCTAAACTGAATATTTTTTAAAATCTAGTTTTAGCTTACAGTGAAAACTTTCCTTTCAAACGAAGTCGTTATCGTTATCTGATATAATTCTGTTTTGATTAAGTTTAAGTATATTCATTGAGCCAGCAGGAAGTTACTAAATGCAAAATGAATGAACAACTGTATACAGTTTGTCGTTGTACATAGCTATAGTCTGAGTCATTAAAAGCAGACATTTGCAAGAAGTAACTTTCTTATTTGCACCATCAATAGCGCAATCATGCACAAGTTAATTGTTGCATTGAAATTACAAGTTGCATCAGAATCTTTTCAACGGGACTGTTTTGCAATAAACTGTACCAGACGATGCATTTCTTAGTGCAATGACACTATTAAGGAGAGAAGTAAAATTTAAAGTAGTTAACGACTCAGGTATTCAGGAAATAATGTCATATCATAATTGCGATCAGCTTCATACACAAAATTAGTAGAATACAGACTGCCTGAAAGTGCCGTTAGGCGTCATACCCATTACTTCCCTAAATCAATATTTTTTTTCTAATTAAGAACTGTTATTCGTAGTATTGATTCATACCAGGTATATCAGCTCCTTTTCTGTTTTCCTTTCTGCTTTTATTTATTGCCACTGACCTACGATCTTTGCTTGGCGGCATATGTAGTTCCATAAAGGCCTAAATATACAATATAAATTATTCACATTCATTAATACTATGCTAGTTTTCAAAACCTTATAACGTTAATTGTGTTCAAGTCTACATATATATTACATCAAAATTGAGTTTTCTGTCTCGTATTCCAACAGTAACTGTAATGTAAAATAAATGTTATGTTAGATTTGTCATATGATTTCCTACCTGATACTGTGATGATATTTTATCTTCTGTCATAACTTGTTGTATAGCAGTGACCGGAAGAGGCTGGGGATCACATGTCAGAGCATACAGAACACAGTGGTGAAGAAATATATACTGCTCCTGAAAACGAATAGTTCAATTATCTATTTTGCTAAATTTCCAACAAATTTGTAATCTAAATTAAATGTGTAAGAAATGAAATAAGTTTGAGTAAACCGTAGGTATTTAAAGATTGAAGAAAAGCTGCATTCCTTTAACATACCAGATTCTGCACCATGTGAGCCCTTTGACCACGTAGCGCAGCGACACATCCAAATATATCAATTGAGTCTTCTTCTTTGCCTTCTTTGATGAGCATGTCTAGAGCGATGTAGGTGCCTGTTCTTCCAATACCAGCACTTTATGGAACATAACATACATGTAACATAATGAATTAAGAAAGGTAACATTGAAGGAACTTCAACATATATTTGAAGTTCTTCTTTTTTATTCTATCTAAATCTAAATATCATTTGTGTAGAAAAATGAATAAACTTACATTTTGCTAGGTACATTAACTATGAGATCTCCTTGAAATGTTTTCATGTTGATCTTTCTTGTTAAGTGAATCTGCCTACATACCTGCAGTGAACCATCATTGGCCCAGGGCTTGTTGTTTGCGTTTGTTCCACTTTGTCTCTGAACTCAACAAGAGAATCTACAGTGTCGGGAACAGTTTTATCAGGCCAGGCAGTGTAGTGATACTGTAACACGTTTCTGTTCTCGGATCCCTTAAATAATTATCAGTTACCAAACTTTTAACTGAAGACAAAATGAGTTTTACTACCATAAATATTAATAAAACTGACTTGTACCCTTAAAAAAAGTATTCTAGAATTACTGTATGTACGATATATTAAACTTTACTTTCTATCAATTAGAAATTCTTTCATTTCCTGTTTCTGTATTACCCGCTTAATGTTGAATTCCCTCACAACGAATTCAGAAAAGACCTTTTCCTCTGTACTAGCAACCGTGTAATCACCATACTTCTCGCTTGCTCCTTGTCTGGGCCAATATTGTTCGCATTTCATCTTCTACAGAAGTATAGTGACAAATTGTTGATTAATTAACACAGAAAAACGCAATAAGATATTGTTACAGTTATATTACTGTACCTTTTAGGGTTAAAAGAACCCGAAGATGATTTTAAATAAAGAAAAACTTATGCTAGTCTAACAGACATATAAGGATATCATGATGAGTTTGTGTACATTACTATTTCAACTGTGGACTCAGCCAGCTCGAGGACAATTGATACTGTTTAGAGTTCAGTTTTTATTAAAATATCACGGCACAGCTGTGACATTGAAGGAACAGGAATTTTTACAATGAGGACAATTTTTACAATCAAGCACCCTGCTTAGATTATATCGCACTACCTTTTCGCGAAACTGCATAACTATATTGATATCATTAAATCATTTTCAGAATAAACAAATATTAAAAACATATTATGTTGTTATTATCACTAAATTGGAATTAAAAGATGACACTCAGATATTTTATTTTGGTCTGTAAAATGAAGAAGGTTTAAAATATACAAACTCGAGATTCTTCTAAATTGGTCAGCATTACTATTTTTTCTGTTCTTTCTTGCCAGATCGTTTCCCAGAATGCTTCAAACTTGTTCATAGCAGCACGTGTCGGTCCTTGAATAAAGAAAACATAATAATTATATATCATAAAAGAACATTATCTACAAAATACTATTTACACTAAAAATGCATTCTATACGAATGCTTTCAATATTTCGACTATCAAAATCATAAATATTACTAACACAGACAAAAAAGACTCTGCTTAACATAACAGTGTAATTTTCTACTTTTCTTTCTAGTTTGTAATAAGTGGCTACTAGTATCCATTATTTCTATATCTCATTAGACTGTGTGTGAACCTTCGGTTAAATTTGATGTAATATATGAGTATAATTTATCCTTGAATTAAATAATGCATATTTTAGTAATCACTACCAAACTGAAGACAAAGATTGATTTCATCTGGAAATATGAACAAAAATTAAACAGAAAATATGAATCGTCCCAAAATGTACATCATAAATGGATAATTATGAGACATTTCCAATCTAAATAAATAATATTCATTAATACTGAAAGTTTTGTGTGTATGAGCTAGCACAGTAGAAGGCGAACAAATGTAAAAAGTATACACACCAAGGGATGCGATATATTCTGGTGACTTTTTGTTTCCCTGAAGAAAAAATGCAAAATTGTTAGAGTATGCTTTCATGCACGAGATCGGTTTCAGTCCTTTAACGCATACAAAATATGTTCCTTTTCAATTAAGAATAAGCTTAGTCATACAACATGAAAAGTTAAAGAGCTATACTTACATCAATATAATTAGCGTTGATGTAGCTCTTGCTTTGCAAGACAACACGCGTAGCATCGTCTAAAAGACAGAATAACATAATGTAGATATACAAATATATTTCGGTTAAGTAATATGTAGTATATCATGCATATAAATTTCAATTATAGAAATATTAACTGGGTGTTTAAAGTCGTTTCACAGTTAAAATAACTACCACTTTGGCTGTGCTACTTAGACCGCTGAAACGCGAACAATTTTAAACGAACGGGTTAAAGTGTTATTATATCTATGACTCGTACGTGATCTTGATCAATGTGTTCATTTTCCTATTTTACTGCGAGCTCAATAATAATGTGATCGTACAATATAGAATGGGAACACATATAAATGCATTTTTGCAGCAAATTAGCAATTATTGTAGATGCATAAATGTCAATTATTCTAAACCATCTTAGCTTTATAATGCTTCAACTGTAAGTAAAACATACATGCGTAAATTCCGTTAAATCTGTTCTTTGTAAGATTCCTCGGCTTCAGGGCTTCGTTGCAAGTTCTAGTCAGACCTTTTGGAAGTTTCTGAAAAAGCATTAAAAATAATAAGAGGTATATTTTCATATTACCTAGTGCAATATCGATAGTCTAGCCTATCAGTTAATGTATTGATATTTATAAAGAGCTTTACCTCAAATTCCTTTTTATAATCTGTTTTCAGTTTTATGTACTCATTTAGAGTTTGCACTTGTATTCGGCTTCTGATTAAACTGGCTGTGTTGTAGTATGTATCTGCTGTAGGAACTTTTACTTCTGAAAAACATAAAGGAAAATATTGAAACTCTACATGTTATGTCATGTTATCCAGCTACATCTATTAGAACTTGTACAAATGAATTACAAAACGGTACATCTGAAACTTTATGTTTAAGGTCGTTAACTTAAATTATTAGCGGTTCGATAGTAAGGTCATAATATTTCGTTCAGAAACATACAGATCAGATGCTCAAACACTGACGTTCAGACCTCTGATATCTTCAAAACTAGAAGAATCTTTAAGATTATGCAAAGCATGTCAAAGTATGTTCATGTCCCTTTGGTCACAGAACACATTTAACTCAGTGTGCCTCCTTTTGCAAGCAATACAAAAATATCCTCTTTTGCTTCATAAACCATGCTGGCCTGTGTTCTTTTCAATGCATCTATATATTTAAGATGGAACTGAATGTATTCATGAAAGCGTTTCAAGTAACAAAAATTTGATAGAAGTTTAGATCAGCAGAAAAATTCACGCAATATAACTATGAATTGTCACACTTCCCTAACATTTCTTGTAAAAGACTCACCTGTCTCTATAAAGCTGATATTTCCTTCATCTAAATTCTCTAATTGTAAGATGTCGACATTAGTCTCTTTTGGTGTTGCTTGTTCATCTTCCAGGTCTACTGCGACGTTGTCATACAATTTGTAGGGTTCGCTTATTTCCCTTTTACTGGGTTTCTTAGCCGTTTTAGGTTTATTCGGTTGCGCATATATGTAGTCTTGCTTTTCCACTTTTTCTTCTTCCTTTTTAGGTTTCATAGGCTGAGCATACAGATTAGCTGGAAAATGATCGGAAATCAACGCAATATGGAATGACAAAATAGCTCCCATGGTAAAGTGGTTACGGCGTTTGCGTAGCAGCCTGGAAGAAGTGTGTTCGCTCTCCAGTCAAGCGACTTGGAGCATGTCTTTGGGTAAAACTATTAATGCCCAATATGCCACAGTGCACCAAGATGTAAAAAGATATAAATGAACTTATAATTGTCTATCTACGCAGGGACTGAGTTCATGATTGATGGTTTACCAAGAGCAATTAATATAAGTTGGGAAATTTTTGTTCGCAAACTAGAAAACAAGAAACAAGACACGAATTTAAAGTGTCAGGTGTAAAACTATCTAGTAAATGACCTGTGTAATTCGCAGATCATTATAAAAAATTACCGTCCGGTGTTGCAACATCATGTTCCGATTGGCTCACTGCATTTGGCACAATTTCGTCATTGTCAAGTGATTTATCTGATTTCCGTCTGAATATTTTATATTGTGAACAAGGCATTAAAATGTAGAAGACATATAAGGAACAATTAAACATTATACAATTAAAGGAAAACCAGATAAGATATGAAGCAACCCTCTTTTGGTAATGGCGTTCGTGTTATGAAAAACAGAGATTAAATTCAATATACTACTACCTGTAAATGTTTTAACAAAAATGACATGATAAAATTCTTACTACATGTAACAAATGAATTATATCTGTAACTTAATGTAAAATGAAAACATAGACTAAATGGTCTTAATTCAAATGTTTTTACAAGCACTTTTGTGGAACAAAAATCAGAGACGCACTCTCAAATACTTGATGGTTTTATTATCAATATTATACAAAATTTAATTCGCAATTCTAAAATCGTAGACACCTACATTTCGTTGGTTTCCCCTTCGAATTGTATGATTATTATTATGTTTGAAATAATTGTCTTAAGCAATAAATAATTCTGAAATTTGGTATATCTAAGTGCATTGCAAAATACGAAACAACCAAATAAGATTTTAACCAGCTGTACAAGAGTGAATGCTATATTATATCAAAAGATGTAATAATAAAAAGAAAAAATTACCTTCTCTTAACCAAACAGAAAATTATAAAAATGATTAATAACACCACAAGTACACCTCCTCCAGCTCCTGCGCCTATGATGATAAGTTTTGTGTCGTCTTCTTCTACATTTACATCAGTTTTAGCGTCACCAGATATTTCTGTTGTTTTTATCACTGTTACAGTAGAATTTATAGTCGAATCAGTTGTGGTTGTTCTTCCTATTAATGTAAAAAAATAGTGTTCTAAATTATACTTCTCGGGAAATCACTTCTGAAAATTTTGACAGAATGTGCATATATGACCAAACTCTATAATCAAGTGGCTAAAAAAACAAAAATAATATCAAACAGGGAATGCCACGTACCAAAAACGCAGCCTCCCCAAAACGAACCCCACAGCACCCAGAAGTGCACACCACCAACACACACACACACACACACACACGCACAAACACACGACACACACACACAACCATGTACACACACACATATACACCACCAACACACACCAGCATACAAAGCAAACACATGAGGACAAAACGAACAATTAAAGGAACATAGTGGGGCACCGCCTTGGAACGGTCAGTGGCAAAAACACCACTGGGGAGCTTAAACCGGTTTATGGTGCGCACCCAACCTCACTCTTACCCCCACCATGTTCCAAAGTCACAGGACAGTGTAAATAAAAGTAATCCCTGCTAGGTGAATCTCTAACACACGCAATGGAAACAAAAGGCATGGTATGTAAAACACAAAAATGCTCGTGTATAAATATATAAAAAGCAAACCTTGAGAACCAAAAAACGTATGTACTCAATGCCTTTGCAGAAGGCAGAGCACCAAGAGAAACACCCTTAAGGGCCCGACGAAACAGGCCAGAGGACAGAAATCAAAACAGTTTCGTCCCAGTGGGATTTAAAAACTGCCCATCACAGAGTCCTCCCCCTCTTCCGTCAGACACAATCAAAGAGGGAAGCATAGCGTCCAACTGTAAACGGGTTGAACACCAAACATGCGGTGTGTCTCAAAACAGTTGGGTCGTAACCTCTTTTAACAAAACGTTTTATAATTTTAGCAAATACAGTTGGAAAATTGCCATGACCCAAAATCTTACGAAGTTTGTAAACCACATCCCCATAAAAATCGGGTTTTGAAATACCTTCTCGCAGAAGAGTCTTTAGATTACTATTGAATTTCAAAACCAAATCAGAATTACGATAGTAAAATTTAGCAAAATATTTACGCAATTTGTAATAACGGTAGCCCTGTTGAAGAAGTTTATTTGTAATATATTGATTACGTTCATTGAAATCCTCAACATAACTACACGCTCTGGCAAACCGAATTAACTGAGAAATGTATACCCCATAAGATGTAGCATGAGGTACATCCCCATCCAAATGGGGGAAATTTACAATACTAAAATTAAAATCATCCCTCTTGTCATAAATTTTGGTATGTATAATATTGTTATAAATAGAGAGATGTAAATCTAAAAATGAAGCACCAGTATCCAAATTGTTAGTTTTAATTAACTGGAGTTCCCGGGGATAAATAGTGTCCACCAATTGACCAAAAAACGGGTTATCCATATTAAGAATATCATCCAGATAGCGTGATGTATTATTAAAAGCAGTGATAATGTCTGCCTGCGTGTCTGGAGAAAGACTCAACATAAAGTCTCTTTCATAACAATATAAAAACAAATCTGCGACAAGGGGTGCACAATTTGTTCCCATGGGAATACCGATAACTTGTCTGAAAACTGCATTCCCAAACCTTATATAAATGTTGTTCAATAAAAAGGAAAGGGCTTTACAAACTTCGTCACAGGTCCACATAGTATAATGTTTAACAATACAGCTAGTAAAAAAAGCTTTATCGAAATTGCAGGCGAGAAATGTAACATTCTCCCTGGCAAAAGTCTTTTGAATTAGGACAGTTAGCTTGTCATTTATCAAATTATGTGGTAAAGTGGTATACAGTGTAGAAAAATCGTATGTACTGACTGAAGTTACTTTGTAATTATTAACTTTAAACTTATCCAGGATTTCGCCAGAATTTTTGATCGACCAAAATAAATGTTTACCAGAGTTTTCGTATACTTTATCACAATATCTTTTCACGTGGGCTTTTATAGCAGTTAGGCAAGATGTTAATAGTTTTGAAATATTTGTAGTGGTACAAGAGCTTGAATTAGCGATGAAACGAGCTTTATATGGTTGTTTATGTAATTTAGGAATCCAGTACATAGTAGGAAGTTTAATATGTTGATCATCTATACGAACTTTCAAATTAGAAACTTCACTGATGTGATCTAAGGTGACCTTACATCACTAGCACGTTCACCAGTCAAGGAACATAAATTCTAATCATGCCTCGGACCTGCCTTTTTATTTAAGAAATTTGGATGTTTCTGTAGCACGAGGTGTGTTTATAACTGTGCCTTATAACAACTAAAATATTTATCAAAATAGCCATAATCTCAAAGAATGAGTTTCAAAAGTCACGAAGATGAATGAAAAAACAAACCATTACACAATAAGAGGCAAAACATAAACACCGCCAGGGTAGCAATTGCTTGCATCAATAGGACAGGGACCCATAGCATAAGGAAGAGTTGTAACAGTCATAGGCAAATAGTCCAGTGTATGTTAATTTTAATATTTGAGAAAAATGCAATTATAAAAGCAAAAAGTTAAAGGCAATTTATATCGTTCATCGTACTTATTTACAAAAAATAAAAATGTTCTGTTTAAAAACATTTAATCAAAAGGTCTGTTTTATCTGTCATTGAAAACTACATGTAAATAGGTTTGGAAATTTTGCTAATTCTTTAAATCAAAATACTTAAACATTTTTAATAAAAAAGTACCTGCATACTCCATGGTTGAAGTCTTCGAAACTGTTGTCTCACACGTGTCTCCAGTATATCCAACAACGCATCCATTCGTACAGATTCCACTGTCTCTGTCACACAACCGGGATACCCCATCGTCAGCACAACCATCAGAACACGACTGATTACAGTTCTGACCAAAGAAGTTTTTTTCACAACCATTGTTACAATATCCATCATTTTGTCTACAAGTTTGTTTACCTTCCGCTTTTAAACATGATTGATCACAGGCTATATCGCACGTTACTGTGTGATAATCATTTTTACATTCTTCACAAATGCTAGCGTTGTTTTTGTCACATTTAAGACATTGACTTGCACACAAGTCTAAACAACGCTCGCCAGTCCATCCTGCATTACAGCTACCCGGACATAGTCCATTTTCAGTACAGCCAGAAGAACAACTTTTTGAACAGTTGTTTTCATTTATAATACATTTATCAATGTCCAACATGTATCCTTCGTTACATCCTGTGCATACTGTAGAAGAATCGAAATTCTCGCATGATTTGCAGTTTTGTGGGCAATGAATACAGAAACTCAACACATTTTCATTCGATATATCATTATACAAATAAAATCCATCATTGCAAACATTGCACACTCTGCCGTCTTTGCATGATTTACAGTCTGAACGACAAGTTTGGCAAAATGTTTCGGATGCAGCACCTGTGTTATATTCATAATATCCAGACTTGCATCCTAATGTGCATATGTATAAATCACATCGACCATCCTTACAACGACTACAATTTTGTTGGCATCTTGTTCCGTATTTTTCTGGTTTGCAGCTTAAACAAAATCCATTATCATCGCGACATTCCCTATTTAGACAGTCGGTTAAACAGTCAAACGTACATTGGTATGATACACCCCATTTGTTTGATTTACAAGAGGTACAATTTTCATAGCTGTCACAGGTGTTGCAGCTCTCTGGACATGAAAAACAGTTTCCACTAGATAAGTAATATGATGATTCACAGCTTGTGCACGTTGAACCGGTACAAGCGGTACAAGAAGACGAACATGCTGAAATATACAAAGGAAGTCTATACATAATATATCATTTTTTTATTGATAAACTTCATGAAAACAGTATCAGGATGTTGTACATGATTTGAAAACCAGATGTCTCCATAGCACAATATTTTAATAAATTACAAAATGCATTTACGTCCTTTCTAAGTAGTTAGATATTCCCTTTTATTTTATGCTTTTCAGTGAAATACTGAAATATATCGGTGAAATAAAATTGGTATTTCACTGTTTCAAAGCGGTGAAAATATCATTTTTATTTTCACTGTTTTTGCCGAACTACTTTTAACCACATTCTAAACAAAAGTCCCATAATT
This sequence comes from Saxidomus purpurata, assembly GCA_022818135.1. Lineage (NCBI taxonomy): Eukaryota > Metazoa > Mollusca > Bivalvia > Venerida > Veneridae > Saxidomus > Saxidomus purpurata. The sequence goes on from JAFMSR010000009.1 coordinate 10,291,043, forward strand.
TCACACCCAGAATCTCCAGCTCGTCCTCCATACAAAAGTATCATACACATGATTGACAGTGAGTGATTAATTACGCTAAAATACTTAGCTTTATCCAATTTCTCACTAATGAGATACATATTTCCCCTCATTTATCGGTGATAGAACATTAAATAAAATCGAAAGGTGGCAGTAATTTTTTTTATTTTTGATATAAACAATTGGTTGTTGGTATTCATTTTCTTAGTTAGATCATTTTCTATCCATCTATAGCAATTTTGAATCCAAATTTGAGAAAAAGTTGATTTTCTTTTTTTTTCACCACTATCCAATTTTCACAGTATTGTCTTAATACTTGTATGATCATGGTCTGAAACCTATAAGTCACCTATAAAAAGTGCAAAACTACCTCTACAGTTGCTCATTATTCACAAATGCATGAAATTGTGACAAATTTTGCACTAGGGTTAGCCCTGGACCGAGCATTTTTTAATGAATGAACAGGTGATTGAGTATTACTCCACGATTCATGGTGTGACGAAGTGCAGACTTATTTAATAAAAAAAAAATCAATTGAGGCCTTTATCTAATGAATTGATGTTTCAATTTCTTTGTATGATAAAGATAGATATGACTTCTTAAATACTTTTATCTGAAATGATCAAAATATTTTGAACTACTTTTGTTGCGTTTTCAGTAATGATGGTAGTAATCATTCTGGGGTTATCCATGGGAAATAAGAAATGCTATAATGAATATTTTGCCAAAAAACATAAAATAAAAAGAAAATTTGTTTGTTTCAGTGAAATATTGATTTTATTTCACCCGTGAACACCAAACAAATGACATTTTCACTCGTGGCTACACCACTCGTGAAAATATCGATGTTTGGTGTTCACTTGTGAAATAAAATCAATATTTCACAAAAACAAACAAATATTCTCTATCTCGTGTACAAAATGTCGCTTTTAATTGCATAAAATATGCAAGAAGATCGGAATTCAATTTTCGAAAGAAGCACACACATACTTATCCCAATTTTCTTCCGCTGGAAAGGGCCCATTTGTTTTTAGACAAAAAGTTTAGAACTTGATCAGATGTTTAGATTTATCACAAAAGTAGTTTAAGTAATAATTAGTTCTTTCTTAATAATAATGAACAAAAAATGTTTTTATTATTCTCAGCAATTTTGACATAAATTCTAATCAAATTGGTAGAAGAGATTTACCAGTGACATAAAAGTGACAGGCAGGCACCGCAAGCACGCGCGCACGCACGTATGAACACACACGCAGACAAATAATACTGAATTTATGTGTAGTCTAAACTACTTTTTGTATCTACTGGACAGGCACACAGACACACAGACATACAGACAGACACAAAGACAGACACACTGACAGACACATACGGAGACAAACACGGACATACACACACACACGCACGCACGCAAACATGCACTGAGCACGCACACACAAACGCACACGTACACGCATACAACCAGCCAGCCAGTAAACCATGCAGACAGACATTGAACAGACTCACAGAAAGACATGCAGACAGACACACAGAAAACACACAGACAAACATACAGACCAAAAGTCACACGCACGCACGCACGCACGCACACACGTACGCAGACAACTAATGCGGAATTAATGTGTAGTTTAAACTACTTTTTGTATCTACTGGACGTAGGTAACTGAAATTTTCCCACATTGATATTGAAATATTGTTCGTTCAAATTATGCAAGAAAGTTAGTTTTTAAGTTATCTATTTTGGCCGAAGGTTCATTTTCCCGTGTCGCTGGTCAAATAAAAGAGTCATAAATATGGTAATTAACCTGATTTTACATATCTTGTAAAAGGTGCTAAAACCAATACAACTCCAACTGCTAAGTGAATCATTTTCATTGTATCCATATCGTTTGTCACCTGAAAACAAAATGATTCATATTTAGGTTTCAAACTTAAGATTATTCTGGAATGATGTATTACAAGGTTTTAGAGACGTGTACATGCTTTGATTGGAAAGACATAGCATATGACATGCCTTAAAGATATCAATATCTAGAATAAAACATAACAATACCGGTAATTAGAATAGCAGATATTGATAATAATGTGTATACATGTATCCATATTTTTACATCAAAACAAAGACACATCTAGTAGTTATAAAATTAAGACTTTAAGAAGGTAAAGATTGCAAAAAGTGCAAACAATATTTTTGTCTCAAAGAACATAGTAAATAATTGTTGCACTTTTAGGAAAATTAATGACGAGTTTTCAGCTGTAATATTATTTCAACAATTAAATGGCAACTTATTTTCTTTTTCTGCAAACGTATTAATGAACAAAACGCAGTCAAGCAGTTCATGGCAAAACCGACCTCCGTGCGTACAAAATACACACATAGAGTCATTACTACAGATACGTCAAGTCTTAGATTAGTAGTTTTACTCATTCCCTGTCAAGTACTAAGGTCTACACATGTTCAAAATATATTTGACTTAAAAGATTTAAATTAATGCAGTAATTGTAAAATATTTAACAAATGTCAAAAGAGGCATGTTACCAGATTCTGATTTGCTATTCCGAAACTTTTACATCCGCACATTTACGCATTCACGACATAAATTGTAAATACTTACAGAAACATTTAAGAAAGCTTGAAAATAAGTTTAAAACTTCCTATTTGGTATGAATAGACTAAAAATAGATCATCAATATGTTTGAGTGGTTAAGCATGTGTACGCAAGGTAAATCTCTTTACTTTAAACACCTAAAATATATTTTACAGCTATATTTGAAACGAAAGCAATATCATAGGCTGGGAATATCGGCTCTACTGTTATTTCATTTACGATCGTTAGTGGATTAAAGTTATAAAGGTATGCTCAATTGAATTTACAAAGTTTTGCAGCCAATTTGACCTCAACTATAATTAAAGTAATGAATAAAATTAATGAAAAAAATCATAGTCTGATGCCACATGCAATTATCGTACAAAGAAGAAATCAAACACCGATCTTTTAATACTGATATGAAAGTAAGCTAATACAAAATAATCTTAAAATCACAATGAAATGTTTTACTATAGAAAATATTATATACATGTATAAGTCAAATAAATCTTAAAACAGTAAATACAAGACTGTTTACCTTAGACAATACGACAAGTACGATATATAAGGACCATGATTATAGATGTTCATGCTTTTATTAAACAGTATTTAATTTACTTATTTATCTGAAGTGCACTTTAAACTAGCGTAACCATCAATTACGTAAATAAGCCACAAAAGAGTACATCATTAAGCGGATGAATGCTATACATATGGTTGAGCTGTGTCCTTGGCCAGATTTAACATAATGTATTTTACGTCAATTTAGGCTTAAGTAGCCAAAGTCGAATCATTTTAGAAATTGATAGTTTTGTTCATTACTTGTTGGTAATTAGAAATTGTGTTACTTTATGCCGTTTCAGATTTATCAAACATGAACATAAATATGCTACAATAGAATGAAAGTCGAATTCCAGAATTTGTTTCATCTGATCATTTTCAGTATTAACTTGAACACTGCTTATACAGGTAAGATTTAGAAGCTCTTAGCCACCGTATATGACTCGGGTATATTTCGTTACTCATTTGTTACAATCTTCTGTCTTTCAAATGGGATACGTTCACCTCGTTATATATTTAAGAACATTTTCAATTAGATTCGGTAGTTTTCGAAGGTCAATGATTTGTCTTCTTTATTTAAGCATGTTCATCTGGTTGTGAGTCATTTACCGGTCCAACGTGCAAGAATTGAATTTATCTTATTACTTATCAATTGGAAACTGTTCTTCATGTCCGGAGAGTTGCAAAATATGTGACAACTATGAATAGTGTACCTCTTGTAAGCTTGAATTCCAATCCTTTTGCATATTATCTGAAGTTAAAATGGACATTTGTTATATTTTCTAAGTTGTACGCGTGGCTGACATTTAGTAATTTATCAAAACCTTGTCCTATAGAGGTATCCGGTTTAAAATTATGAACAATACCCTCGTACTGTTTTCATGATGTTTATAAGTATACATGTTAAAGTATCTCAAGGGTTTCTTTATATATTTCAGCATGTTCGTCTTCTTGTACCGCTTGTACCGGTTCAACGTGCACAAGCTGTGAATCATCATATTACTTATCTAGTGGAAACTGTTTTTCATGTCCAGAGAGCTGCAACACCTGTGACAGCTATGAAAATTGTACCTCTTGTAAATCAAACAAATGGGGTGTATCATACCAATGTACGTTTGACTGTTTAACCGACTGTCTAAATAGGGAATGTCACGATGATAATGGATTTTGTTTAAGCTGCAAACCAGAAAAATACGGAACAAGATGCCAACAAAATTGTAGTCGATGTAAGGATGGTCGATGTGATTCATACATATGCACATTAGGATGCAAGTCTGGATATTATGAATATAACACAGGTGCTGCATACGACACGTTTTGCCAAACTTGTCGTTCAGACTGTAAATCATGCAAAGACGGCAGAGTGTGCAATGTTTGCAATGATGGATTTTACTTGTATAATGATATATCGAATGAAAATGTGTTGAGTTTCTGTATTCAATGCCCACAAAACTGCAAATCATGCGAGAATTTCGATTCTTCTACAGTATGCACAGGATGTAACGAAGGATACATGTTGGACATTGATAAATGTATTATAAATGAAAACAACTGTTCCAATAGTTGTTCTTCTGGCTGTACTGAAAATGGACTATGTCCGGGTAGCTGTAATGCAGGATGGACTGGCGAGCGTTGTTTAGACTTTTGTGCAAGTCAATGTCTGAAGTGTGATAAAAACAACGCTAGCATTTGTGAAGTATGTAAACATGATTTTTATACAGTAACGTGCGATATAGGTTGTGATCAATCATGTATAAAAGCGGAAGGTAAACAAACTTGTAGACAAAATGATGGATATTGTAACAATGGTTGTGAAAAAAACTATTTTGGTCAGAACTGTAATCAGTCGTGTTCTGATGGTTGTGCTGACGATGGGGTATCCCGGTTGTGTGATAGAGACAGTGGAATCTGTACGTATGGATGCGTTGTTGGATATACTGGAGACACGTGTGAGACAACAGTTTCGAAGACTTCAACCATGGAGTATGCAGGTACTTTTTTATTAAAAATACATGGGAGACAAATGTGAGATAGCGGTTTCGAAGAAATACACCATACAATCTGAAGGTATTTTATATATAAAACAAATCTCTTTCTTAAGTATTTACAACGTGAATGAAGTATAAAACGGTATGTTCATAGTTATGACAAAGTTCGGTATGCAACAAGAAATCCGCGTTTATTTAGTATATACTACATGCATCCGGCAAGTTGCTCAACATCACAATCGACTATGATCATTTCTACCGTTGACCCTGTACCTATTCTATCATGACCTCTTTTTGTGAACGGGTTCTGTAACGTAGAGCGGTCATAAGCGACTTATAAAACACATTTTCACAGAATTTGGTTAACCTAGAAACATAGTAAATAATTTACTTTTCATACAGAACATAATGACTATAAACGTATTTTACAAATGTTATTTTAGTAACACAGCTGCATTGTATTAAAATTATCTCTTCTCCCTCACATTTTTCATATACATAGAATACATCAACTTTAAATAATAAAGACAAGCCAGACGGCTGTGTTTCCAATCAAAGTTCCTTGTGATTTTCAAAATGTGCCCGGTGATAACACCAAATATTCAAGTACACTCTATACATACATAAGAACCTGTGGCGTATAGTTTTGACAGCTTATGACAAGAACATGATTTCTTTTCATTTTTGAAAGAGATTATATAACAAATCATTGTTTTCCTATATTACGCTTTTCAATATTTAAAGTTTATAACATATTCAAATTCATAGATTTAAGTTATGTATAAGAGATATATAATTTTTGTGACGGTTGTCGACAGGCAGCCGACCCAGAGTGAACAAAAGAGACAATTCATAGTATAAATGGATTTCAGGGATACGAGGTTTCTAAAAATAACAACGTCACACGCAACTCCGCCGAAACAAGTAGTTCGAAGCCGAGCAAATAGTTCGAAGCGGAGTAATTTCTTTGCCAAACAGATCATGTGATGTAAATCATGTGATGAAACTATTTTTGGGACGGTTATCATGTTTCCGCGAGAGCGCATTTTCAGTCAATTTGTCAACGAAAAACCAAAGTAGAGCGTTTCCTATGACGCAATTCAAATGTGTATGTCCAAATTAGTACTAAAATAACCATCTGAAAACCTATCAAAACGGCGTCGAAATGCAAGACAATTTGTTTACAAAATACGCTTCCGGTATAGGATATGTCTAATTTTGAGTCCATTCCGTCGTCTTTGTTGTCTCATTTCGGATTATGCGCATTTTGTTGAGTATCTTTGTGTATTAGTTTGTATGTTACCATCATCATGGTGGCATAGACGCTGAACAAGAGATGGCCGACGTAATTTAACAAAAAACAAAACAAAAAAAAAACGTCGGTTTGAGTGTTTTTTTAAATGCTAATTTTGTTGTTATTTCAATCAGACTGCCCCTGTAAACAAGGGGGTTTAGTGTGTCAAAATCTGTAAGGTTGAATGCACATGCAAATTTCTCTAGGACCTCTTGTCTTTGGTTCATTTCTATGAACTATGTATAGTAGTTTTTACTATACAATTTATTTTTTCTCGATTGCGAAACAAGTTCTTACAACTTATATTAATCGCTCTCGAGACTCATTCTAGGTGGAATCAATGTGGAATTAATTGTGGCTTGCCTAGGGACACTGCCGACATGACGATGGTAGGGATCGAACCCGGGGCCCTTCGCTCATGAGGCGAACGCGCTACCACTGCGCCATGGCGGCTCCACGTCTAATATTATGTATAGGGTATGAACTATGTAAAACTTTCTTAAAATGTATAAATTTAGACTCTAGTTTAGCCTAATTTAGTACTTTTACAACGATTGTAGGCTCATAGCCTTGAAACTGATATTGTCTTCTCACCATGACTGCATCATTGAACCTTTGCGTCGAAAAAGAAGATTTAGGTTCCGATAGCGGAATTCGATCCGCTTTCATAATATAAAATGTACAAAAAATGTTGTTGTTTTTTTAGAGAAATTAAGAACGGAGAAGTCAAAGATGCTTCATTGTGCATAAATTAATATTATAAGAATACAATTTACAAAACTGTTATTATTTTACTAATCTGCAATCAAAATCATTTAGCGCTGACAGAATTTATTTACTCTCGATTGCCAAAGAACTTCTTACATTTTATATTAACTGCTGCCGAGAATCACTCCAGATTGAATCGACCTCTAAAAGAGTAGAGGCAATGTGGAATTATTTAGTCTTGCCTTTCACTTCATGGCACTTGTGAGGATCGAGCCTAAGACACTCTACCTCTGCACCACTGCAGATTCACTTCGATTTACAGAAATGGTTTTGCTGAAGAATGTCTTTTCTTCAGGACATCAGCATCCCTAACTTTCTTTAAATTAAATAGATATGCTCGTTGGTCAGTTGGATTACTTTTGCATGATGTCATGCTAATTATTACTCATTTATAGAAGTTAATTAGTAATTTGTTAGAAAACGACTTATGTAGAAAACTTATTACTGCTTGACAATAAGTGTCAAACGGTTATAGTTTGTTTGAATAAAAAAAACACTTATAAAATAAGTAAATATGTGACTCTGACTCTTGGTATCAAAGATAAATATTAAGATTTTCTCGAATAATAATAAAAACGTTTGTACATTCTTCAATTAATTTTGAGATTGAAACCAGAGGAATTCCTGAAATATTTGCAAAAGAATTACACTCACTAATATATGACTTCATATGGAGCAGTAAAAAGCCGTTAATACAAATGTAGCTAGGGAAACGTTAAAAAAGCATAAACACGCTGGTGGCTTAGGCTTGTATGACATTTCTGAGTTAGTTTTGACACAAAACGTTAAAATGATCTCCAAAATTATACACGAAAACGAACAATCCTAGAATTTAAAAGGAAAACATTACTTAAACATATTAGACCAGTTTTATAACCAAGAATATTTACTATGTACGGTAACTAGTTTTGAAAGGATCAAGTTGATAAAGAAAATTCCAGACTTCTACTTGTCATGTCTAAAAAATTGGAGCACATTTTTAAAAATCTTTTTAGCCGACATCAAAGAGCGAAATTTTGAATTGTAACCTGTTCGGTAACGATTGCATTATGTACTGAAACGGACCGTTATTCTTCAAATCGTTTCTTCGTGCTGATATAAAATTGGTAAAAGATATTTGGAACACAAATACTAACGACTTCTTAAAAACGAATGAAATACAAAGAATACACGGTACAACTACAAATTTTGACACAGAATGGAATTAGATTAAAGAAAGTATACCAAAACCGTTTATCGATCGCTTAAAGAATCAAGACTTACCTGAAGACAACAGAAGTAAAATATCAAGTGTCAATCTTCATATCAAAACCAAACGGGGCACATGTATGCACCCGAGTGAATTAAAAATGCAAACAATACTAAATCAAATTGTTATGAGAAATGCAAAATCCTCAAGGGCCGAAATTAAGTGGCAAGAACGGTGAAATGTAACAAATCCTATCTTTTGGTCAAACATTTGGTCAAATATCTATCGAAGTTTTTCTTCTGTAAAATCCAACAATTTACAGTTTAAATTTCTTCATAATACGTTATTTACTGAGGATATATTGGTTTATTTAGAGCTATCTAATGGCCTATGTACAGTTTGTAAAAGTCAGCGCGAAACTCTATATCATCTCTTTTTTGGTTGTTGTAAAATTCAGCCACTAATACAAAGTGCCCAATCAATAATCAATAATACGAGCAATGAGCTAAATTACGAACACATAGTCCTTGGTGTATGTGACTTAAACTTGTCTAGTATAATAAATACCGTAATATTTGAGACCAAATGGAGCATATGGAAATTTCGCAACAAATATAATACTCAGGACAAAAATAAAACGTACTTCAATTCGTATATTTATTGAAACAAAAATTGAACATTCAACTCAAGTACAGCAAAGCATCATTACACTTTCCGAAAATCGCAGATGAAACAGCAATGGCGTCTATTTTAATATGAACTTCCGTATATCGTCCGTGCTACCTTAAAATTTCGTTTCTTTTAAGGTTAAGTAATTTTGTGCGGCGAATTTTATATGGCAATTAAGTGAAATGTTCATGGTAAATTTCTATGTTCATTGTTAGTTTTGATGATTACAAATTAATTGTTAACTGTATGTAACTGAAATTGTTTCTGGCAAATTCTTACTTAAAGCGAAAGACTGTAAATTGTAAGCAATCTTGCAATCTTTATATTCTAAATTGTTTAAAATATGAATAATTTTATTGTTTTTGTAAGGCTGTTAAGAGATGCACCCCGACCCCTATCACGCCATTTACGGGGCAAATAAAAGGGGGTTACCCCAATTATAGGGGCCTCAAGAAAAAAAAACAACAAAAAAACCCCAAAAAGTATATTATATTGTGCAAGTAAAAAAACTTTTCAAACCATAAAAAAAAGATTTTCTCGATTCTGCCTCGGGTGTTCGTACTCAACAACATGATATATGTTTAAAGTGCATTAAATCTGCTTCATATTGTTAACCTTAATTTTATTTTTAATTCACACAATACCTTAAGCGGATACTAGCACAATAGGCACAACGATGCAGACAAATATCCACGATGCAACAACAACAGAAATACCTACATGTATACAGTGTCACGAAAATATGGACACCAAGACGATTTTTATAACTGGCTACATGTCTGGTGTCGGGACGGCTATATTCGTGGTTATCATAACAGCAGCTCTGTATCATTTAAGACGAAGGTATAAGTTTGCTCTGTTAACAGAATTATCTTATTTACTTGATTAGAATATATTCAGTGTTATACAGCTGAACATCTGATCTTTGTTGTCAGATTGTCTATATTCACAGTTATTTCCACAACAGCTGAATAGTGTAAGGTTTTTTCCCTGCTTGTTTTTTATTCGCAGGGTGGTCTTCCTTCGGATGTGGACTTTAAAACAGGTTTGAGAGTATATACATGTAAACGTATAAAAGTCGATGCATATTTGGAACACTTTCTACATTAATGTATTAACCAGCATAATGCAGTAACATTAAAGTGACATTATGCGCATCTTACTGCACATAGTGTATTTTTGGTGACAGTTTTATAAAAGCAATTTTCGGTTGCTGTGCATTTAAATGTGTTAAACTAATGCTAATACCGCATTAGTATTTGAAGTTGGTGCTTTAGAATATTAGTTTCTTATATGAGCACGAGGTTCAGATCGAAATATCCGTCACTGAGGGTAACTGTTTTGGCGGGAACGAGGCTCTGCCGAGTTCCCGCGAAACAGTTACCCGAAGTGACGGATATTTCCATCTGAACCAAGTATTTCATGGAAGAAACTTTTTCTTGCATACCGTCTTGCACTTTGAAATAGATATTTAAAAACAAACTTACCGAAATGATGCATTTTGATATAAAAACAAACATTCTTTAGATGTTATGTATGGGAAAGTGACGTCAGATTGTTTATAACGTGACGTCACATTGTTTATAACGTTACGTCACAAGTAAGCACGTAAGTCGTCTTACACGGGGGGGTGTAAGATGAGATTTTCCAGCACTGGTAAAAACTGCAGATATCCCCATCTGGTATGCAAGAAATAAAAAAATGGACTAATAAAATAATAATTCCTTTCTTGGCAGTGATCTCCCTTGTATTACTAGAGTTGTTGCCGGTAGAGATTTCGGCAGAGGAAGGGAAGCAACTCCTGCATGCAGTTGTTTATTTCTTAAATTGACTCTCCCAGTCAAAATAGGAAAAGTAATATTTGGAAAGTTATCATTTCGTACTGGTAGCAAAAAGAGCTTGTTGTTTTGGGTTAAAAGCTATTATTTCCTCTACCCTTTGTACACACAACTATTTCAGCTGTTTTTAAATGTTTTTATTTCGTACGTGGTTTTCTTTCTCACACAACAATAAATATGATATATTATAAACTATTATATATGATGTCTTTATTTCAGGTATATTGCAAAGAAGCCAAAACCTTATAACGAGGGCAACGCTACTAATGAGACGTCTACGTATTATAACGAAAATGCTGCAGAGACAATGGAGCCACCAATACAATTAGCTATTGATGCTAATAACTATGAAAGTCTTGCCAGCAACAGAAACACAGAGAAAGTTTACAGTGGTAAGCAAAGCAGTTCTAGACCATAATATTTCGATAGTGTTTGAGAGTAATGTCAAAATGTCACTGAATATTAATAATTGCATGGTGTTTATGCCGCGTTCATCTGGAAATGTACCCTGCTTGCACTGTACGTTGCCCCAGTCGTTAAGCGATTTACTAAGTATCAATAATCAACATAATGTAAAATATTAATATTTAACGTGTACCATCCCTTGTGGATAACCAAGATACGTGTATTATATTGCGTGGTAGTTATAGTCATGCTACATAGGTATAAAGTACAATAATCTTTTGAGTTGAGGTACGATTTATGAGTAAAGCGATTCCTTTTCGTAGCTTATGCGTCCTAAGAACTAAGTTTGTCTGTCATTGGATTAATAAAAATATGTAAACGGCCCGATTAACAAATCGTTAAGCGAGAAATTTGTTTGCGATATCACTTTCTTTCCTGTAAATCCATATAAAAAGGTTTAGAAAAAAGCAATGCAGCGCATAAATATAACTGTATAAAGTTCCTACTCATTGGTTGAGCTAAATATTATAAGACATAGACTTATTTAAACCTGTTACGGTCTATCTGCATATATATCGTATAAGTTTAAAGTTCCATGATCACTTTGGATTGTACAAATGTACCGGTACTAAGTCTTGAAGAACTTAATTTATATAACATGTACTTAAAAGATGTCCTGTCGGCAAAATTGACCTTTAGTTTCATATAAAACATTTTTAGCCTTGTTTCTTTAAATCGATAGTACATGTTATACAAATGTAAGTGTAGCAAAGTATCTTTCCAATGGTATTGCAGAAAACAAGAAATGCTTTTCACATTTTTGTCAAAAGGTGAATACAAAAGACAACAGAAAGACACACCAACATTTTTTTTTAGTGAAACGATCACTGTTTTTAAAAAAAATCTTTTTAAGGTTAAATTCGCTATTCTATGTACATCTAATTGTGGTTAAATTCAATGTGGTTATGGAACTTTAAATGTATTCTAAATGAGAATTTGACGCGAAATTGATGTACGCGACATTCACGCATAATCATATGTTAAAAGCCCCTTCCCATCTGCTGTGAACGTATTTCTTTCAGTACCATTATTTAACAGAAGTATTGCAAATTGTGTCAAAGGGTGAAAATATTCTGTTTAAATGCGAAACATGTGTAAGTGACATTTGCCGGCACTTACACTACTTTCAAATTCAACTTTTGTTACTTATCTCTACGTTAGTGGCATCAGTACTATACATTTCGTCTAAAGTAGTGACAATTAGACAGTAGTCTAGAAATAACTGATTGTAGTTACACATATGACTTGCATCTTCTTCACATTTTAATAATAAGTTTTCAAGAAACAGTTTAAATGATAAACCACAAGTCTTATAATTATATGTGCACTGGTTAGCAAACTCGTATCAATGAGAATTGCTGTCCATTTGATGCAAATGTGACATAATTTGAAATATTTTGAGATAGAAAAGCGTGGTTTCAGAAGTACCAAAACATTTCTTTAGTGTGCTAAGAAACTGAGATGCAGAAATAAGCATAGGTGCCATATTCCAGTAGCATCTTGATTCAAATCTAAAGATTTTCTTAAAAACTAACGCAATGCACACTGTGGTGTAGTGGTAGAGTGTTGGACTTCTAGCCAGGTGGTTATGGGTTTGAATAACATTAACATTTGTATTTGATCACAACCTTCACAATCCCTTTTTTCGATCTGAGTACTGGTAAAAAATCATGGAAGCATTTATCGACATTAGTTTATGTAAGTTGCAATTACATAATTTCAAGACTGTCGACACATGCGCCGATATCCAGTGTATCACTCCGTTGCCATCGTGGTAGCGTATAATGTAATGCAAACACGGGTGAAAAATCAAGTATAAAACCGTAAATGCTATGTTAAAATATATTTATGACATCCAGCATAATTATTTGATTCACAAACTTATTTTTCTTTAGATATAATAATACAAAGCATGCTATTTGTCATTGACCAAATAACGTTGTGGACGTAACTTCTAATGCATTAATCATTACCCCAGAGCTGGAGAGGCGCTAGCGGGGATGTACATATTAAAATCAAATGAGTACACTTGCTTTTTAAATGCAAAGCTGAAATAGGAACAATAAAGCCATTAATCTGCAGTTAGTTGAGATGCTTACGGTTTTAAGCGAAACAATGTTACAGTACTAGTTTTCCGTACATCCACGAAGTTTACAGGTATAAGTTGAACAGTATAACGTATAGTATAAATAGACATTCCGCAGACACCAAGGAACGAATTTTCCTTCTCCTTTAAAATGTTCAAAAATCCACTTATACTAGTTTCGCGTTCAGCCCACGTAATTTTAAATCTTAAGACATTTTCTCCTTTTACTTATATGTAACAAAATATAAATACTACATGGACTTGGGGGATAAACGTTCCTATGAAAAATAACCAAACAAAGAGTTTCTGTGACATGTGCAGAAAATGATTTCTATAGGATTAAAAAAGAGCTTTTTACTTCATCCACATATAACTTAATATTGATGATCACGATGACATTGTTGTATCGTTACAGATCTGGAATCTCACGCCCAGCAGCACAGTCACAGTTATTACAATTTGGATGCCATGAAATGAAATTATCCAAGGTTCAACAGTCTTTATCATTGACTGTAGTTGTGCGCCAGATGGAGAACTTTCTGTTCCTGCTGCAGTAAAATGCTTGTACATTTGTGTATATGCTAAACAACGCCTGCCAATATAAACCTGCCTTAGTGCTATTGAAAAAACAATGAACCTTAGCAAATATGCGTTTTGTAGAGTAACTTTAGATACTACAGGACTAACATTTTTTGAAGGTGCATGTTACATCTTATTTGTGCAAGAAAGAAATTATGATGGCCAAACAGTATAACATGTATTATACCTGATCTAATTTAATTTAAATTTGCATTTCCAGGATATTTTTGAGTAATACTTTCACAAACTTTGAACGTTACAATGCATATGGCTTACAATTTTCTAAATAATTAATATTCAAATGTATTTTCGTAACGTTTTAGTTGAATTTGAATAGATGCTATATTCTGTAGTTTATTATTTGCATGAATATCTTTCTCAAGTAGTTATGCCGGATATACATTAAAGTATATATAAAAGGACATTGATTTAGTCACAATTTGTTTACTTTTACTAGCCATTAAATGTCCATGGAAATCTACAAAACAGGTATAAATTATTAACCGTATCGTGCTTACCACAGGTGATTTGTACAGCATACAATGTACGAATGCCTCGTATTAGCTGATCATAAAAGAGACATTCCGAGGAAATTATTTTACTTACTGTATCCATCCAGAAATGATGAGCCATCCACCCGGTTAATGTCCCTCCAGGGCAGAAATATTTTCATAAATATTTTCTTTTAGTTATTTCATATCTATCAGAGTGATTATTTTCTGACTGGTCTTTAGATTAGAATTGACCTTCGACGCGCGAAAATGTACCTTCGGACATTTGTTACATTATTCGACAATAATTGATTAAAAAGACCCATAAAATTTACATTTTTGAATGTTTTGAATCTTTAAATGCAAAACCAATGATAAAAACTAATAGCTACTATATTTTACTCAACCGAAACAAACTATTTGTTTCAAATCTTCCAAGACCATTACTATGGCAACAGCGATTTGAAATTATTATTTTTATTAATCTTGGCTATACCCTATGAAAAAAGCAGGTCGTGGAAAGAAGACATGAAATAGTTCACCAAATATGATATATATTGAAAGAGTATATAATGTTGCAACCAAAAATAAATTTCCTGTTAGGAAATGATTACCGGAATAGTTTAATGCCAATGTAAATTGAAGTGAGATTTGACGTCAAATTGTGGTATGTGAGTACTGAACGTAGGTAACTGAATTTTCCACTGTTGATATTGAAATATTGTTTGTTCAAATATGCAAGAAAGCTAGTTTCCAAGTATTTTGTCCGAAGGCCCATTTTCCCGTCTCGCTGGTCAATTAATACCATCGGCATTGGTGAGAAAGGAACTGAATGGAGAGCAGAAATGTTTTCACAAATGTTTTCTCTGTACAGCCAGTTTACACGATGAAAAACTTTACTGAATTATAATATGCTTAGCTACTGTCTGGATGGATTCTATGACCGTGTAACTGCCTTCAAAGTCAGATATCTTAGATGATGGAATGGAAGGTTGACATATTCGACAAACTTGTGTTTTCGTTTTAAATATGAATCAGATTAGAAAAAAATACTTTTTAGATACATGTACGTTGATTATATAATGGGAAAAAAATCACGCCACTTGCAGGTACTTTTCATTTAGTGACCACGTAATAAAATTTTATTATTAACGAATACATACTGGATAGGTAATTCGACGGCAGCTGATGAATTCTCACAGAGATCTGTCTAATTTGCTTATCAGTATCGACCAGAGAGGTCTATGATAGTCTATCATTTATGAATATAATGACTTACAAATTGAATAAGAATAAATTATTTATAAAGTGCATCCACTGGCTGAAAAACCAAAGTCGCGATATCTATTTATGAAAGTACTTATTTCATATTTATAAGAATTGTCTGTGCTATTGTCTGTTCTCATGTGATATAGATGTCATCAGCATTGGTGGGAAAGGTTTATTCCGAGTAGGTTTCAGGAGAAGATCATTAATAAACTTTTATATTCATCGCGTCATCAAACAGGAAAGTGTTATAGCTGACTGTAAAGAGGACAATCAATGATTTATAAACTCTCTTAATAATTATTTTAAATCACCTCGGTCGTTCATTTCTCGATTATTTTATCGCAAAGCAAATCAAGGAGCGTCTGTGTGACTCGCGTCTGCTACCAGTATAACACAAATGTCTATCGTTTTCCAAATTGGCAGTATTTCAGATAACACGCACAAAGATACAGTGAAATAATATTGACTGTTACTAACAAGATGATACTGCAGCCCTAATTTGCAGCTGCAAAAGCCCGAATTATATGCTCTCAAGACGTTGAAAAATGAAGTAAATCGTACCATTTCATAGACAATTGTCTTCGACACCACACACTCTTCATGTACCCATCCCGTACCAGCTTACCCGTTTATTCCCGGTCTATTTCCGTCCCTGTAATGCTCTTAAACATGATGTTTTGCGGGACTTTGAAATGCTGATGAAAGTTTTGTAGACTTCATCCTATAAATAATTAGACAGCTCTTGGTAAACTGCATACATCCGTTCGTCATAAGTGATGATTAAAAATAATGCAAACATGCGATCATTTATTGTTGTTTGTCTCGACATGACTTGGCATTTCTCAATGACACTCGAAAAATGCGCAATCTGCACCAGAAAGGCCTGACCTCCCAAACCCTGACCCTTTGGAACTCCTACCCATCTAGATTGCCCGCTCCCCCTCCCCCCTCCCCGATAAATACGTCGTAGTTTCGGTCATAGCTTTTTATTTGTATTATAAACGAGTTACAGAAATATTATGATTGGTTTCAACACAAAATTTATTAATAATGCGTTTGCAAACTGTTTTCTCCATGTTTCAAGCAATACACTTTCGTATACTGTAAAACGGAGCTAAAGTACGTGAAATCATCACGTAACAATGTTGAATGTGGACGTAGAGCTTTTGAACCTGTCAAGAGTGCTCAACTCTGAATTAAGTGACAAACATACATGAATGGTGGGGAAAACGTGATTCTAACACTAACACAATTGTGTTGAAGATTTATTACAAGAAGTAGAAAAATATAAGTGTAATAAAGTATTTTCTAAACTACCGGGTATGACACTGCATTTTTAGCTCACCTGAGCACGAAGTGCTAAAAGGTGAGCTATTGTAATCGCCTGGTGTCCGTCGTCTGTCTGTCGGGCGTCTGTCTGTCGTCTGTCTGTCCACACTAAAACTTGTGTATGCAACAGGGGCTGTATTCATGAAACTTGGTCATAAGACTGCCTTGATAAAATGTAGGTCGAGTTCGAATATGGGTCATCTGGAGTCATAGAAAAACATTGTGTATGCAATAGAGGTTGCTTTTTATATTAGATCTTCATGGCACTGGGTCAGTATGATTGCTTTGATCTTATCTAGGTCGTGTTTGAACATGGGTTATCTAGGGTCAATACTAGGTCACGGGGTCAAATCATATAAAAACCTTGAGTTTGCAATAGAGGTTGCATTTTTAATTGGATCTTCATGAAACTTGGTAAGTATGATTGCCTTGATGCAATCTAGGTCGAGTATGAACATGGGTACCATAGAGTCAAAAACTAGGTCACGGGGTCAAATAATAGAAAAACCTTGTGTATGCTATAGATATTACATTGTTCATTGGATCTTCATGAAACTCGGGCAGAATGATTGCTTTGATGAAATCTAGGTCGAGTTCTAACATGGATTATCTAGGTCAAAAACTAGGGCACGGGGTAAAATTGTTGAAACAACCATGTGTATGCAATAGAGGTTGCATTTTTCATTCTATCTTCATCAAACTTTGTCAGTATGATTGTCTTGATGAATTAGGTAGAGTATGAATATGGGTAATTTGAGGTCAAAACCAGGTCACCCGGTTTAAAACCTTGTGTATGTCATACACGTGACATTTACAAACCAATCATCATGTAAATTGGTCAAAAGTTTTGCCTTGTCAAGGTCAAACAGAATGTTTGTGTATATGATATACAGTTTAGAGCTGAAGTTTGGTCACATATTGTCATAAGTCGCAGGTGAGCTATAAAGGGCCATCTTGGCCCTCTTGTTTAGTTTGTAAGTTTACATAACAAATATATTTTATTTCACAAATTAAAAAGAAATGTCATGCGAATTTAGCAAATATTATTTCCTGTCTTGGTACTCAAACTGAAGAAAATATTGCAAATGTTACCATTGATACTATTGTACTTTTAAAACATAAGTCTAAATTGTCAAAATGATTAAATTAAGGCCATCATTAAAAAATTGTTTGTTTGCTGTAACGCGACCGACCCGTGAAAATCGCCGCGACCCAAATTATTTTTTGGCCAAACTTGGAAAAAAAATTTTTTTCGTATCTGAGCGCGGACGTTTTGTGCCCTTTCGTTTCTTTTCTGTTGTTCTTTTCGGTAATTAACCACAACCGGTATCATCGGCTGTTAATTTTCAGAACCGTAAATATTGATCACCAAAATACTTACTACTGTTAAAAATCCGCTGTAATTGGTCAATGTTTATCTTGGCATTTGTCACTCGCGGTAGGTGTGAAAAATACGGCCTGTCATAACAGATGACAGATCTAACACAATTCTGAGATTGTTTGAAAATCCAAGCTATGAGACACCACTGAATGGCACTGATCAAGTATTATGTTTTAAATTATGAATGCGAAAAGCACTTCTAAATTTACATATAAAAAGTCCCAACTGCTCTTTATTAAAAACCAAACGTTATGTTTATAATAAAATCGCCGCGTTTGAGCTATTTTTTCAATAACTGTCAAAGACGATTTTTCCGGTAACTTTTCCTTCCATTCATTGTAATATATGACCTTTGCCGATCAAAATATTTTTACTGCAACTTCTTTTAATTGTAAAGATAAAGCCGCAGGTGTCGCGAGATCAAAGAACGTACGCCGACGCTTTAATCTTAGCGAAGTACGTGGCATTAAAAAGACCGCGCTATTTTGACAAGTAGCTCTAGACAATTGTCTGATAATTTTGGATTATAAAATACTGTTTTGGAATTGACGATGTTTAATACGAGCAGCCTGCAGGAATACTCTATAAAGCAGTTCCTGATATGAGCAAGTATTTTGGATGATGCAATATATCACGCTATACAAATCAGGAATACTCTATAACCCCGGTATAGACCGTTCCTGTACAAATGTACGTCGGTCGGCAAATATTTCTTTGAATTTAATATACTCAGTATATAATGTACAATCGACCGACTAAAAATTCTGGGGGTGGCTGTCCAGAGTGTACTTCAAATCCCCTTGGTCCAAAAATGGCATTGAAGTCGTAATCCCCTCAAGGATTTTACAAATGGAAAAGCATAATTGAATGACAAAATTTTACTAAATGTTTTATTTGTCTCAAGTTTTACTTTACTAATTAGCGAATGATTGAACAAATTTTTTTTATTGAAATTACAATGTAAAAATCATTGAGGGGATTATGGCTACGATGCCATTTTTAGACCAAGGGGATGTTGAGTGTCTCCTCCCTTTGCACCCGCGTATCAGACGACGGGGTGACTTTGAGGTTCTCAAAACCTGGCCTTATAAGCGAGTATCAAAGGTAGTGTGCTGTCCGAAAATGGCCAACTGTAAAACTTTTGAAACAGTCACGTTTTCTATCACCGTGTTGCTCCATGCTTTGGGTAAAAAAAACCAAATCTATAGCGTTAAACGCTACAATAAAGTTTCAAACCAACCAAACTTGGTTTGATGTATTCTAGGCAGTATTAACCGAGAATTGCAGCATCCCCCCAGATGTGAATGAGCACTTTGAAAATGTGCAAACGTTCGAGTTTTCAAGTCAGAAACTGATGTTTTCACCTTTAATTTGGATCCATATGACAGACTGTCAGTTTTAACAGACTTTGATAAGTCTTTAAAACATGTAACAATAAAAATAAAATAATAGTGATGTCCCACTAGTATGTGAACCTTCAAATACAGATCATGAGATGCTTATGGCACCCATTCACATAAAGTAACCTGCAAAAATCTCCCAAGATAGACCTCAGTTCACTGGTAAGGCGGTGATACATGCCTGGTATGCATGGCAATTTGAAGCTTTGATGTAAGACGCATTTATGATTGGATTTGAAATGCCACTTCTGGACAGAACAGACATATTTATTAACAAGGCTGTGAGACATTTATAAGTGTATTAGCTATGGGCGCTGAGTATTTAACCAGTTTGTCTTGACAACAAATTTGATGGAAATACATGTAATACATGTAAATCATGTACGTTGGAAAATTCTAGAGGTTAATATTTATGGGGGAAACCAGAAAATTGAATGTTTTTCTTGCGAAATTCTTTTCTGATGCATTATATTCAGTTGATGAAGAGAAAAATTTACACTGGTCCACAGGACGACAAGTTGTTCTGGTCACATTTCCATATCTGGCACTATGGTTATCTGGTAAATGGCTAAAATGATAATGTGAAGGTGAAGTCCACCACTTATACACACATGTTACAAAGCAGGCTAGCATTGTGCAGAGGAGAGGTACATACCACAGATAGCTAAACGGTAAAGAGCTACATGTATGAGAAATCGTGCAACATTACAGTGTCGGATAGGTTATATATTATATGCACACACACAATACAGAAAAAAAAAATTAAAAAAAAAAAAACCCTACCTACCTACCCACACAAAAAAGTTTGGGTCGCGTTACGGCAAACAAACAATTTTTTAATGATGGCCTAATGTATATGTATATGCAAATCAAGACTAAGAAGCTGATCATGGTTTCTCAGTTGTTAGATTAAGATACATGTACAATATAATCGAATGGCATTCCTCAACCGTGCATTTACATAATTATACTAATTACTATAACCATTTAATCAATTTAGGACAGAAAGGCGACACTGAACATGTTGTGGAGTGTCATGCCTTTATGATAAATACAGTCAGAAATGTAAATTTATTATTGAAAGTACTAATAATCGTTGCACTTAAAAGAAGGCAGAACCTAAATCCTATTTATAAGGTTTATATAATTATTTGTAACTTAAGTGGAATATGTACGTCCTGTTTCACACAAAGTTTTGAAATGTGCAAAAAGAATGATTGTCAAATGCAAATAGCCTTGTCGCTTTCAAAAAGTTCGGATATCATCTTTTTTAACTGAATACAAAAGGCTTGTTTTTCTCCTTTGAACGAGGTAAACATAACAGTGCCTTCCTTAAATAGAACTTGTATAACAATGTACTAAACGTGGGGTCATATAATTCAATGAGTATGATAGAAACGTAGGCAGATAGCTGTATACGTATTATGTAAATAACCTTAAAGCCATGCGGATTAAATGATGATATATCTTAAAATACAGGAAATAAAAGATATAAACACCAGTTATTATAAGGTTAAGTAGACAGTGTTTAAGCCAATAATCCTCATATTGACAAATTTTATAAATTGTGTAAGGGTAAATGAAAACTGGAAGTTAAAACTTCCTTAAAGTAAAATAAAAACATCCCATTAATTATATTTTAAGTTTCCTACAATAATTGTTGGGAGTCCAACTGTAATTGGTAACTGACTATTACGGCTCGATACCGTTTCGTACAACTATGCCATCATGGTTAATTAACTGTAGTGAGACAGTTTAAGCTAAAACTAATGGAACATGCTATCTATATCTACACAAACCACTTCCTTTCCTCTTATGTAACCTTACAATAGTTGCCCATTGAGAGATTATAAATATAGAAAATACAACATCAACAACAAAAGAAAACTATTCAAAGTTAACAAAACAATTCAAATATTTACATTTATGTAGAAAAAAGTATTTATATAGCAAACATAAATAAAAATGCGGTACATATTTTCTTTGCTGCTCGGCCAAAAATCATGGCATGCCTTTTTAGTATCAAAACAAATTAACACGTAATTATTTCATTGATTGTTAGTTTAATTGTTTTTACATTCCTGTACAGTGTACATTGTGTTAGGGTCTTGTGACCTATCCGTTAAGAACATTGTAGTAATCTTTCGTGTCAGAAATTTTTACCATTTCTTTAACACAGGCGTAACAGAATCGGAAATTTTCCTGAAATAAAAGAGTGCATAAAAATCTTATACAATTACGTTTACATATTTCAGTACAGTCTTTTTATAGACTTACAAACGACATATTATTTAAGACGTTATAAATAAGTACTATTGATAAAACTAAATATAAATGACGTTCACCTAAGATTATCGGACACTAAAAGTTTACATTTTTGCGTGTTTTTGAGTCTACAAAATTGCCTTTTGAGTCAATTCTCTAAAATATACAGTTTAGAGTCGACATCGTTTTTTGTCTAAATTTAGACTCTGAATTCATTGGTACCAAGTGTCCGAACTTTCAACTGATGAAGAAACAGCTTTTTGATAAGAAAATCAAAAGTCACTCACTATGTCCTGAAAAGCCGACAGCCGTCTAGAGCGAACATGACATACTGTGTTTAGCATGCTCACTTTCCCCTCAACAGCAAATTTTTCTAGCAGTATGGACACCACACAAAATATACTGCTTCTGTCTGATGCATTTCTAAAACACAAAATATGTAAACATTTTGTTTTCATTCCATACGGTCCCGATTTTAGCCGTAAAACTAAGTTGAGACCATGTCTAATCTGATAAACTGGCTAACATACATTTACATGTACATGTATATTTAAACTTTCAGAATTTAACATTGCTTTCTATTAAATCATTTATATATTTCTTTTTACTTTAGAACCATTATATTTTTATTGATTGTGACTACCTTTCATATGTACACGAGCATTATTTTTAATTTTTATTCTATACAGTAAAGCTGACATACATTTAAACAAACATAACTATAATATCCAGATTGATGCGAAAACCAAATACCATCTATTAGTGAAGTAATCATATTGTTTGTTACTTACAAGCAGTGCACTGCAATTGGTTGGTCAGAGTTGCAAGCTTTTCTTGCCTTTTCGGTGTCTACACTTAAATTCAGGAATGACTGAACACTTGTAGGGACACTTGTCGAGCTGCTCCAACCTCTGAACTGGTAATGCCAGACTGTTACGTCTTGACCTGACGACTACAGAAAGTATTGTAAAAGACAATTTTGATGTTTTAATTAAACTAATTGACAAACACCCTCTCCTTTTACAGATTTTAAATTTTGAAAGACTTGTAATTTGTACAAATATTTTATACTATACACTGAAACTGTACTTACCAAACATAAAAGGTAAAAGTTAAAACATTTACCGATCCAGTTTTAGAGATTTTCAGTTCCCGGATGACAAAATCATCACTTGAGTTATTGCTTTTGCATGCAACTTGAAACTTTCCAAACGTTAGAACTTTGTTAGCTGGTGGAATGTACTGGCCAACTGCCTAGTGATGAGATAATAAAATCATTGAATATAATGTGTAGGATCGTCTGTGTTTTCTGATATATGTCATGATTGAATAATATGTTCTTTTATATAATATGATATGCTTAATTGAATATTTACAACATCTTTAAATTAGATTAATATCACAGCTCGATTTACCCTCCAAAAAAACCGGAACGAGTTTTGAAATTACAAACAAGTTATGCAAAAAGATGTTATTAACATCAGTTTTATGGCCTTACTTTCTCATTCATATGTTCCTCATCTAGACAAACTACGCACGGACACTCTTCCTGGTACAACATCGATACGAAATCTCCCACCGTACTCGGTAACGGTGTTTGTGCGATGATAAATTTGTCATCTTTTAAGTATCTCTGAAAGTTAATGTTCAACCAGGTTATTTTAATAAAAGTCGTAAAATGTGCAGAAACATATTGTGAAGAGATTCGAACTGCTTTTAATGATTTTTCTGATTCGAATGCAATTAAATGAGAATGACTGGGGGCTTTTTTTTACTAAAAATTACTTTCACTTGAGCATGTTCATGAAATAAAGGCTGAATATTTCTACGAAAATTACCCAAGAATCCTTGTAAAATAACAAAATATAAAATATTTTGATTTTAAAAGAAGCGTTTATTTTTCGATATTTTAGTTAATTAATCTTCAAATAGACGGCATTGATGTAGTCGTTCTTTGTCAAGGTTAATCGAACACGATGATCGTCACCTGAAATTAAATTGTATTCAACTATTTTATTTGTGCACTCAAATATAAGCTAGATATTTTTTATTATAGCTAATAGTGAAACTTTCCTTTCAAACTGCGTCGTTAACGTTATCTGATTCATCGTGCCAGCAGGAAGTAATGAAATTCAAAATGTATGCGAAATCGTCTGCAGTTTCCGTTTGTTATAACTTGCCAGGGTAGCTGTACCTGTAGTCGGAGTAATTACAGGGTAAAAACTTCCTTATTTGCACCATAGATTGCGCCATGATATACTTATAAATTGTCTGCATTGAAATAACAAATTGCATCAGAATCTATACAATGATAATTTTATTCCATGAACTGTACCATACGATCCTACATGTATATGCAGTGCAAAGACAATTTGTACAAATAATAGTAATCAAGTAGTTTTCGACTCCGGCAATCAGAAAGTTTCATCATATCATATTTGCGAAGAGCTTAATACACAACATAAGTAGTAAACAGACTGCCAACATATGCCTGTAGATGCCATACCCTTTAATTTCTTTCAATATCGAATCTATTTTTCCTATGAAAGGACTGTTATTCGTAATGTTTTATACCAGGTATATCAGCTCCTTTCCTGTTTTCTTTTCTACGTTTGTTTATTGCCACTGACTTACGATCTTTGCTCGGCGGCATCGGTAGTTTCATAAAGGCCTAGATATAAATATAAATGACACACATTCAGTGTTATTCTTGCTTTTTTAATACAGTATTACATTTTGAGGTTTACAATTAATCTTGAAGAAATCTAAGTAGACAGTTTAGAATGAAAATTAGTTTTGAACCGTGTTTGAAAGGGTAATTCAATTATAAGTTTTATTTTACAACGATTGTAGAACAAGTTCTTGCAACTTATACTAATGTTGTCGATAATTGATTCCTGCAGTTCCGAACCATACTCGCGCCGAAAGAAGTGTTTGTGAATGTCGTTATCAAATGCACTGCCGGGAATCGAATCGACGACCTTTGGTTAAGAGTATCATGCTCTAGCACTTCACCACGCCGTCTACCCCACAAAGGACAATCACAATATAAATACAATTCATATTTCATGTGTCTAAAATATTCTTACCTGATATTGTGATGATATTTTATCATCTGTCATAACTTGTTGTATAGCAGTGACAGGGAGAGATTGTGGATCACATGTCAGAGCATACAAAACACAGTGGTGAAGAAATATATACTGCTCTTGAAAACGAATAGTCGACAATTTATTTTGCCTTTACTATAAAAATTATATATTGTAATAACACTGTAATGCCACATTTGAAATTACATGTACAGGTATATTATATAAAATAACTTAAAAATCCGTGGTGTATATTTCTTTGTGAATCTGCAAAACAACATCTAGGTATTGCAATTGAACTGTTTAGCATGTCATATTATGACTGTTTCAAGTTATAAAACCGTGACAAAATATACAATGAAATATTTCTTAGTAAAGCGTAATCTCTGTCACATTAACAACAAACTGCATTCCCCAAACATACCAGATTCTGCACCATGTGAGCCCTTTGACCACGAAGCGCAGCGACACAACCAAATATGTCAACGGAGTCTTCTTCTTTACCTTCTTTGGAGAGTATGTCTAGAGCGATATAAGTACCAGTTCTACCAATGCCAGCACTTCATGAAATTTAACATGATAAAATTAAATGAATTAGGAGATGTTATTTGTTTACTGAAGGAACTAATAGACGTATTTCGTGCATTATTTCCTTTTTGCTTGATTTGAATCTTTAAATTGTCTCTTACGAAAACATAAAAAATCGATTTTATTCTAAGCAAACTGTCAATAATAATTCATCACGGCTATCGCCAAACTGTTTTAGTTACATTTCTTGTGACGATTAATATCTTTAAATACCTGCAGTGAACCATTTTTGGTCCTGGACTTGTAATCTGAGTTTTTTCTACTTTGTCTCTGAACTCAACCAGAGAAGCGACTGTATCGGGAACAGTTTTATCAGGCCAGGCAGTGAAGTGATATTGTGTCACTTCCCGTGTCTCAGATCCCTTAAGGTAAAGTTTAACTTCATGATTGAAATAGTGATACAGTTGATTAGTACATTAAACTTGAAGTCATCTGGAATTGATATACTGAGGATATATTACAATTTATTTTATCATCGTGATTAAAATTATTGTGGCTAATCAAATGTAACTAGATAAAGTATTAACCAGGAAAGGCAATTTACTTCTAATGCAGTGTTCAAAAGAATGAAAGATAGTCAGAATTTCTTGTCTTTACACTACAGATTAAAATAACAAACATATGTTTTATTGGTGATTCTACATACTCGCTTAATGCTGAATTCCCTCACAACGAATTCAGAAAAGACCTTTTCCGCTGTACTGGCAACCTTGTAATTACAATACTTCTCGCTTGCTTCCTGCCGGGGCCAATACTGTTCGCATTTTATTTTCTACAGGAGTAAAGTGACACATAGGTAATTAAAACAGAAAACTCAATAAAACAGTACTGTGCATCTATGAATTTATTATTATTATATTTTTGTTTTGTAATTTGATTTAGGTTTGAAAACAACGAAAAACGTTTTACTTACATATATACTTGAGCAAGTGTAACACATATATAATAATGTTATAATGAACATTGGCACAAAGATTGTCAACTGTGTCAAGCTCAAGGAATGTTAATACTGTTTCGAGGTTTTATTTTCATTAGCTTTGTTAAAATCGTGACACAGCTGTGACTAATTTCAACGAGTACCAAATTTATTAAAACTATCTGCTAATGACACCGCATCGCATACCGTTGTTTTTGACGTTACATGTTATCGTCGTTATTCATGGTTTAAACAAGTTTTTAAAACACAGTGTTATAATCAGTAAATCCGAATTCCAAGGTGAAAGCACTTGTGTAAGTATCGTCGAAAACATTGTCGTTTACCGTTCGACAGTATATAAGGAGTAGCAGCTTTGTAATGCGTCATTTAGATGTCATTTATTTGTAGTGTGGTCAAATGAAGGCGGTTTAAAATATACAAACCCCAGATTCCCCCAAATTAGTCAACATGACTATTTTCTCAATTTTGTCTTGCCAGATCATTTCCCAGAACACTTCAAATTTGCTCATAGCAGCGCTTGTTGGTCCTTGGATAAAGAAAATTTGTATAGGAATATTAATAGATCGTCGTAATACTATTACCATTTATATCATACTAAAGCTTTTAAGATATCGATCTGTTAAAATCTCCAGTCACACTCAATTGAAAATAAAAAACCCTAAAGACTATAGACAAGGAACTACAAATCTCAATCTGTCAACAGTGCTATTTCTTTTTTCATTTTCATGGCTATATTACATGTACGATATTTCATCAAAGTGATTGTGCATTTAGGTTCGATTTTGATTGCAATGTTTCAATACTCTTTTATACAAACTACGGAAAAATTTAAGATACATTCCATACGAAATATTGACCAACAGTTTATATAGACAAACCAATCTTTCACTTAACAAAGAAGGAACCAGTCCTAACAAAAAAAGAATATACGAATCGTATAAAAACGTCTAAATTGAAATATCTTTTCATGAAATCGGGTTGGTTGACATCCTAATTATGACATGATGGATACTGATACACTTAGAACGCGCCGAGTATAGAAACTAATACAACCTAATGCTCACAAATATAAGCAGTATACATACCAAGGGATGCTATGTATTCGGGTGAGTTCTTGTTTCCCTGAAGCAAACAGGTTTAAATATAGTTTAGATGATATGCTTTCGTGTACGAAACAGGTTCAACATCGCAAGTTAATATATTTCTTCCAATATAAAAAAACACAAAGAGATGTGGCAAAGCTATACAACTTGAAAACTGAATGAAATAAAACCTCGTCGTGCATTACTTACATCAATATAGTTTGCGTTGACATAGTTCTTGCTTTGCAGAACTACACGCGTAGCATCGTCTAAAAGACAAAATATCACAGTGAAGATATACAAATATCTTTCGGTTAAGATGATGCATATAGATATCTTTAATAAAATACATAAAATGGATGTATGATCGCTGAGTATTAAAATGGTTTCATTACTAAATTTTACTGTCCTTATTATTTTCACTGCAGATTCATTAATAAGCTTATCGTGCAGTATATTCATGATGAACAATGGAAACTTTTTTATTTTGCATCATTTTACCAAATACGATTTTTACTGCGACTCAGGTATGTGTAGCCAATTACATGTATTGATTTTATCGCCAAAAAGAAATGTCATATAATAAACGATAACACTATACACCAGCTTTGAATGAATCTGTGTCAATGAAGTTTTTCAAGCTACTACTTTAGCATTAACATACACGCATAAATTCCATTATATCTGTTCTTTGCAAGATTCTTCGGCTTAAGGGCTTCGTTGCAAGTTCTAGTCAAACCTTTTGGAAGTGTCTGAAAAAAACATTAAAAACGTTAGATGTATACTTTTATAGAAATTATTGTAGAATGCAATCAACTCGTTTATACTATGATAAAAAATTACATATTATTCGTAAAATTATTTTTTGTCAATTTGATACCCTTTTCAACATATTTTAAATGCAAAAGCGGTTGACTGGTAGATAAGTTTAACTTAATGTATTGCAGTTTATAAAGAGTAATCAGCTTTACCTCAAATTCTTTTTCATAATCTGTTTTCATTTTTATGTACTCATTTAGATTTGGCACTTGTATTCGGCTTCTGATTAAACTGGCTGTATTGTAGTATGTATCTGCAGTAGGTATTTTAACTTCTGAAAAATATGAGGCAAAAAAGTGAACATTTACTAGTTATGTATGTTATCAATCTCATATGTGTTATCGACTGGAATAAATGAATTACAAAGCATTGCACCTACAACTTCATTTATTAAGGTTCTTGATTGCAAATTGCATGCAATTCAAATCATAAATAGATTATCCTTCGGAAACCATGCGATTTTATATCAGAAGGTCGGCTTTTCTAATAAGATTATGAGAGAGTGCCTGAAATCTTCTCATCCAGACAAATCCTGAAGGTTAAAACATGTCTGTGTATATTCAGCTTACATTTGCGGTTGTTCACAGAACACTGTCTGAAGTATGTTCTTCAATTCGGTGTAAAAACATTCGCAAGCAATACAGAAATCCCCTCATTGGCTTAATAAACATGTGGGACTTTGTCCGTGACAGTGCTTCTATCCAAATGGTAAACACATTTTTTCAAGCAACAAACCGTTTAATAGAAGGAATGTTTTTATTCCTTTTAGATTAACAATCATGTATGTGGATATTTACCATGTCGTGTTTACCTGTTTCTATAAAGCTGATATTCCCTTCGTCTAAATTTTCTAATTCCACGACGTCTATATTCGTCTCCTTTGTGGTTGCTTGTTCATCTTCCAGATCAACTGCGACGTTGTCATACAATTTGTGTGTTTCGCTAATTTCTTTTTTACTTGGTTTCTTGGCCTTTTTAGGTTTATTCGGTTGCGCGTATATGTAGTCTTGCATTTCCTCCTTTTCTCGTTCCTTATCAAGCTTCATAGGTTGTGCATACAGATAAGCTGGAAAACGATCAGAAATCATTGCAATATGAAATCACAAAATAACTCCCGTGGTGTAGTGGGGCATGTCTTTAGGCAGAACACCTAATGGCCCATATGCCACATTACACCTAGATAGACAAGTATAAATATAACTGTCTCTCTACGTAGCGATAAGGTTTATTGTGGATTGTGCAACGAGATCATTAATCTCAGTTGCGGAAACTTGGTTCGTAAACTAGAATACCAGAAACAAAACATCAATATAAGGTAACAGGTAGACACATTTCTAAATGACCTTAAAGTGTAATTCGCAGATCATTATAACATTTACCTCCCGGTGTTGCAACACCATTTTCTGATTGGCTCACTATATTTGGTACAGCTTCATCATTGTCACATGATTTATCCGAATTCCGTCTGCAAATACCAAATTTTGAAAAAGGCATTAAAATGAAGAAGACATACCTGGCATAATCAAACATTATACAATTAAAGTAAAATGAGATATGATATGGAGCAACCCTGTTTTTGGTATTAGTGTCCGTGTTATCAAAACAAGAGGATGAAAAAGACTCTATATCGATCACCTGTCTACTATTGGCTATAATACAAGGTCGTCAATAGCAGTAAGGGTCATTTGTGACCTAGGGCTTCCGAGTAAAGCAATCTCTTCGTAAATGTCTTTTACATACTGCTGCATTTCAAATATCTAGGCGCTGGACCTTGTAGTTCTAGACAAGAACATCTATGTAAGCCTATGTTAAATCAAATGACCTCCGGGCAGGGTCAGTTTTGACATGGGGGTCATGCTTTGAACAATCTTGGTACAGGTACATGTACACTAAGCAATGATACATGCTTAATATCTAAGCTCTAGGGATTGCAGTTTCAGGGATGAAGATTTTCAAGGTGTTTCCTATATAAGCCTTTGTTAAAACAATTGACCCCCGAGCAGAGTCAATTTTGACATTTGGGTCATAATTTGAACACTCTTGGTGGAGGTTCATTAAGCAATGCCACATGCTAAATATCCAAGTTCTAGGCCTTGTGGTTTCAGAGAAGAAGAATATTAAAGATTGTCCTATATAAGTCTATGCAAAAACAAGTGACCCATCGGGTGGTGTCAATTTTGACCCGGGGTCATAATTTGAACAATCTTGGTAGAGGTCCACTAGGCAATGCCACATGCCAAATATATAAGTTCTGTGCCTTCCTATCATTGAGAAGAATATTATTAAAGTGTTTCGTTTCCGTTGCAATGGCAACCATAGTTCTGCATGTAATGGTATTATTTGAACCATATGCCTTCATGCAAGGAATATCCCTGCCAAGTTTCATCAACATTGGCCAACTGATTTCAGAAGAGATGCCGTTTGAATGTGAATGTAAACGGACGACGTACAACGGGCGCCGGACGTCGAGCGACCCAAATAGACTAGTCCACTCTGGCAATTTGTGCCAGCTGAGCTAAAACAAAGAAATATTTTCAAAACCACAACATGTAAATATTATAACAAAAATGACCTGATAAGAATTTTACTAACACATGCGTTATATCTGTAACTTAATGAGGTTACAATGTCTTTTTGTAAAGTTAAATGAAAACATAGACTAAATTGTCTTAACATCGATGCTTTTACATAACTTTGTGTAAAACAGAAATCAGAGATGCACCATCAAGTACATGTTGGTTTTAATTTTGATATATACATACAGTATATATATAAGAAAAATGTTAAACGATATGCCGGAATAAGTAAATCTTAAATACAATGAAAATAAATGACACTATGCGAGTTTTCTATTTGTATTTGCCAACCGGTTTCACTTTTGCATCATCAGGGCAAATATAGCATATATGCATATAATTTTTAATTATTTTTTTTTAAACATAGACACCTACATTTTGAGGGCTTAAAACTTAATGTCTCCGCTTCGAATTGTATGATTACGTTTTTTTCTGAAGCAATGAATACAACTGAAATTGTATATTTCTACGAAAACGAAAAAACTCATTAAGATTTTAACCAGCTGTACAATGAATGAAATGAATGTTATTGTAAAAGATATCAAAAGATGTAGTAATTAAATGAAAAGGTTACCGTCTCTTCACCAAACAGGAAATTACAACAACGATTAATAGCACCACAAGAACACCCCCACCCGCTCCTTCTCCTATGATAAAAACGTTTTTATCGTCTTTCTGTGCGTTTGCATCGCCTTTACCTTTGTCAGATATTTTTGTTGTTGTTACCACTGTGGTTGTTCTAGCTATTTAATGTAAAAAGGTGTTCTATTTCTACTTTGCGCGAGATCACTTTCATACGTTTTTGACTGAATGCAAGTTAAATGCATATAAGACAAACTCCATGATCGAGTGGTTAGGGTGACCTGAAATCACTTGCCTCTGACAATCATGCCTTTCTGTGGTAAACCATCAATGTCAAGGACCACAATGGAAATAAGGGATGATCGCTTTTCCCTTTTTTGTGTAATCCTTGGTGCTTATATCATGTTTGATCGTCTGATACACAAAAAATAAAAATGTTATCTTTAGGAACACATGCCTGCTTTTATCTGTCGCCGATTCTTAAATGAGTTTGAAAGTTGCACTTACTCTTTAAAAGGAACAGACGTTAAAATGTTAATAATTAAACACTTCTACATATAGTCGAAGGTTTCGAAACTGTTGTCTCACACTCGTCTCCTATATATCCGTCCGCACACCCGTTTGTACATGTCCCATTGTCTCTGTCACATACTCGAGATCCTCCGCCGTCAGCACAATCATCAGGACAAGACTGATTACAAAACTGCCCCCAAAATTTGTTTTCACAACCAGTAAAGCAGTATCCATCATTTTGCCTACATGTTTGTTTACCTGCCCTTGTTATACAAAACTGATTACACTCAACATCACACGTGGTTGTGTAATAGTCATCTTCACACTCGTCTCCTATATATCCGTCCACACACCCGTTTGTACATGTCCCATTGTCTCTGTCACATACTCGAGATCCTCCGCCGTCAGCACAATCATCAGGACAAGACTGATTACAAAACTGCCCCCAAAATTTGTTTTCACAACCAGTAAAGCAGTATCCATCATTTTGCCTACATGTTTGTTTACCTGCCCTTGTTATACAAAACTGATTACACTCAACATCACACGTGGTTGTGTAATAGTCATCTTCACACTTGTTACAAATGTGAGCGTTTGTTTTTGAACATGTCCGACACTTATTTGGACAAGAGTTTGAGCACTGCTCTCCAGTCCATCCTGCATTGCAACTACCTTGACATATTCCATTCTCGTCACAGTCAGTAGAACAGCCTTGACCACAGCTATTTTCATTTGGTATACATATTTCACCGTTATACTTGTATCCACCATTACATTGAGTACACAATAAATCTGAAACCCCCTGAATCTTACATTGCATCCGATTGCAATTTTGAATATCACAGAAGTCTGAACAGGCTGTTCCGCCAATCTGACACTGAACACAACCAACGGTGACCTTACCATGTGCTATATATTTAAATAAATAGAATCCATTGCTGCATACCTTGCACACACTAGTGTTACTACATGATTGACAATTCCTAGAACATGGCAAACAAAATATGTCAACAGTATCTTGATACTCGTAATATCCAGCTTTACATCCGTTAGTGCAAAAACTTGAGTTACATAATCCGCCGTCACATAGACTACAATCCTGTTGACACTGGATGCCGTAAATTCCAGGTTTGCACGTAATACATAATCCATTATTAGTGTTACAATCTTTATTTAAACAATTACCACTGCATGTAAACTGGCAATTACTAGCCAAGTTCCAATAACCAGTTTTACAGGAAGTACAAAGCTCTTGTTCGTCACAACTATTGCAATTTCCTGGACATGCTAAATTTGAATTAATCTGTTTTGATATCTAAGCGATAAATGAAAGAAGAACGTGAATGTCATTAATATAATTCACTAATTTACAACATGCACATACGTATTTTGAACTCGTTTTGTTTATGATTATTCTTAATGTTATGTTAACATTAGGCTTCTACATGTACATGTAATTAAGAAAGTGTTTGCAAGGATAGAAATATGCGTAACCATAATTATACAGAGGATAATTGTTGGTTTCGGTGTAATATCACGTTCACTGGTAACTACTTTTGGTGTTCACGAGTGAAATTATCCTCGATACCAACACTTTTTCTGTTTATTTTATGTCTCGAACTCTACTTTTGTTGAGTTTATTTCAATAAAATGTCGAAAATCGCGGGAAACATCGCCAGAAAGCATCGCAAAGATGACGCTATTTTAACGACGTCATCGTTATTATGGTTTCCGGCATTCTGTCGCTCGATATACATTTGTACTTTCTGAATTTAATCCGTGAAACAGATTTTGATAAATTTGGACAGTGAGTTCACCGGGATATAACCCACCGTTATATTTCGATAAACCACCGAACAACATAAAATAAAATAGTGACATATACATGAGGCTTCAACGATTGTTTTTGTAAATATTGTAGATCTGGGTTAGAAGAACATCTAGAATTTGTGTTATACTTTCGTCTTAAAATATCAGTTCTATTCTAAATAACTGACCTGCAATTACACTTTGCACTGCTAGACAAAGCGTCAAGATCAGCCTGATTCTATGGCTCATCTTTGAAAACTTTCGTTCCAATCAACTGCAGGATATCTGCAAAGAAATGTGAACAAAACTAAATATTTTCTCTTTCTAAAAGCATTCTAACATGAATTAATCTGCCTATTCAGCACACCATTTTGAAATAACAATGTTCTAAAGCACAGACGGGTATGAGAAAATTACGTCGTCATACATGATCTTCCGAATCAGTACATATACACAATCAAGACAGTTTAAATGTAATGATATTAGCTGAAAAAAGTGTTAGTTTAAATGTACATAAAATATGTTGTACCTTAAATGTTGCACATCGTGTGCACAGAAAATGATATTTCAACAGTTACATGTACACATTAAGCATTTTCTGAAAAGTCGGATGGATATTAAAATAATAATCTTACCTGCATTACTGAAAATTGCGTATACTTTTTAAAATGTCAAAGGAGAGAACAATTTAAACCTTAACAAAAATAAACATCTTTAACGTAATTGACATACACGTTGAATGACTTCCTTTTTCGTTTGAATAGAAAACAAATTTATGTTTAATAGAAAATTGTTCTGCTTGAATTCACAATGAACAGGTTATACAGTTTCAGTTGTCTACACTTCTACCTGCTTTACTTTACGTCCTATATTAAAAATCACAAGGATTTAATGCGAGCATCTACTGCGGTAAGTCTTAAACACATTTCGCTTTTATAAACATATACCGCCCTAATTAAACTCGGCAACACAAATAAATCGTATAATATAATCTTTGCGATAAAAGATATAATTTACGATAAAATATATTTTTAGAAAGTATACAATATGGCTGCGATGTTATTTGCACTTATAGGACGTTCTTATACGAACGAGAGATACATGTATTACATGGTTACATGGGTTACCGCTACATTTTTTATGCAATACTAAAGCGTCTCATGGTAAACCGATATTTCGGACAGATACTTCTGTAGAAACATCAAATAGTTGCCTCTCACCGTACCCAAATGCCTACAAATATTTCGTTAATAAGACCGGACTGTCAACCTGACAAGTAAAATACGTTACACTTTACAAAATAATATGCAGCAAATTACAGACACGTGTACGAAAAAAAAAAAAAATATCAAACAGGGAATGCCACGTACCAAAAACGCAGCCTCCCCAAAACGAGTCCCACAGCACCCAGAAGTGCACACCACCAACACACACACACACACACACACACACACACACGCACACACACACACACACAACACACAATCCTGAACTGTTTTCAGATTCACTAGAAGGGTGGCACTTGATCGGACAGTGTGATTTAAAGAAAGAAAATGTCACATGACTGTCTTACAGAAATGAATAGTTTTCTGATCTGATCTCTCCTCTGGTGACTTTGTTTATATCATAATGATGCGGTGCGACGCCTTTCTTGATAAAATATCGACGGTACGCTGAAAAATGATGGGGTACATTTTTGTAATCCTTGACACCGCGAATTATCTTATATCACCCTTTCTTTATGCCAGATAGATATGTTATTCTAACGGCAAACTTATTGTCATGTAGGGTATTTCATGTTAAAAGTACGAAATGTAGAACACATCCTGAAACCAACGTTGGTTTACTTTATATTTTTAATTTGCTGCCCTGTCATTAAATCTTTGCGACTGACTGACCGACCGACTGACCCACTGATTTCAATAGCACAACCATATAAAGACATATAAAATGAATTATTAAACACATAAATATAAGAATCTCTTATAAAATAGAATTTAATCAGGTAGGGCTGTTTCAGATAATTATTTTAGTTTGGGGTCCCTATAATGAAACCCCGTTTATTTTCCCCGTCGTAGGCGTACCAGCTTTACAATGTGAACATTAAAATACATTTTATCATATCACAATTATCATAAACATTGCAATAACTGATTATAAGGTTTTTACCGAGTAGTTGTGTCGCGAACCATAGTCATCAGGGATGTAAACCACCATAAGCGAATTGAGCCTTGGTCCATTTTGTGAATACATGTATAAATGTTTGATAATTGTTTGCATTTTCAAACTGGTGACTACAAAATAAAAGTCATACGCTGTAAGTCAAAATCACTTATAAACATTACTTTCACGACATTGGTTGTACATTAGACAGGCTAGACACCCAGGAAGGTGTTCTGTATGGTGTAGGTGAACAACAACAACAAAAAAAGGAATCCATTTGACAATTGACCCTAGAACTTATATTTGACAAAGCAAACATTAAGTCCATGATTGCTATGAATAGTATTGTTAACTTCACAAAGGGATGGGAGATGCATTCTACAATGTGTATAATTTCCGCTTCTTTGTTATTATAATTGTTCCCTTTTAGCACTTGGGAATCATAGATGCGAGCCCGCAACCGACCTGACTTTGTATGTGAGACAGTTAAAGATTTCTTACGGATGATTTAAGTCTAGCACTAGCAATTCTTTCCAGGACAGGTAGATATATCAGAAATATTACTGTACATTTTTGTTGAAAAATTGTTAAAACGGATGTTAAGATCTAAGATAAAAGTAAATGCATTTATTGGCAAATAATCTTTGATTTTCATGTTTTTCTGGTATACAAACATTTTAAGGTATTGGGGTATAACGGGCACTATTCCAAAACTTATGAAACTTAATATTTTCATATTCTACATCTTTTAAGTGACTAGTGTGCAACATGTGTAGACATTTCATCGCTTAATAAAAAATTCAATTATATCGTTTTGTGTTACCCCGCCCCACTTAAGAAATACTGGCATTACTTAAAAGTACCATATAAAGCTAAAATAGGCATGTTTGCAAGTATCTATGTATATACGTTTTTGATCCATGTTTAGAAGTCTGCAAGTTTAACACTGGTAACAAAAATCTATGCCAAACAATAGGGGATAAAATTTACCTAAAATGTAAAAATACCTAAAAATAGACATATCACACATGTAAAATTACAAGAGTGTAGCAAAAGATTCGGAGTAGGGGCATCACTACTGATTATGGACCTTTTATTAGTAATATATTAACTGCAATAAAAGAAAAATTGAAAATATTTTACAGTCTACTTTTTGAGATGTTGAACTTTTAAAAATGACCAAGGTCAACTTTTATATTTTCAAGTAAATGTACAACATGATAATTTTAAAAATATTAAGACACAGTTCTCTTATCTTGAAAAATGACATAAACTTTCGTGTATTTCCATTTAAGTAGAAAAAAAGAAAATAACAATGAACAAAAATTGGATTGAACCCATGACCTCTTGATCTCAAAGCGGACGCCCTACCACTGCGCCAAGGTGCAAAATGTGTACAAGTATAACATCAAAAGTATTCCAAATGGTCATATAGCAGAAAGTACTCTTTATACCACAGTTTTCTAACTGAGCCGCGCAGTGTCTGCCAAATTTTATTATAGTGATTTAAGAGCTAAATTGAATGTTGATATTTGCATTCACAGAAAACAGTATTTACCATGTTCCAAGAGGCAAAGATAACTAAGTATACATTACTGGTTTTGACGCTTTTCACGCCAAGTGTTATTGCAGGTAAGTTGTTTCAATATTTCTCTATATGTATCTTCTTACTACATGACGTTCATTGTGCTGCTTCGTTTCTTTTGAATTACGCTTTAGATATCTGAAGCTAAAAGTAAGGTACTTGCTATGCTCAACTGTTTTCTACAGACGTAACGACAAAAGTTGCGACCCGCGTTAAATCTGTGTAAATCATCAGTTTATTTGTTGTGAATATGTGCGAAATGAATATACGGATTTTCGTGCAATACATACTAATATGTAGTGTTATAAATGCGCTATCAAATGATATTAAAACTTAAATGCTAAATAAGTCATTTTGAAACAACTATAAGGGTAAAAACGCCATGTAAGTGCTTAAAGTGGGTATGCAACCTGTAACAAAAACGATTAACTGTACATTTGTTTTTTTTCCATCCTGTTTTGTCTATAAAATAAATAGTTTGTGTCCAAACAGCATAAAAACTCGGCATAAATGTTCTTTTGTATGCATATTTATCCTTTTTAATTTGACAGTTACGGGTGACACATAAAAAAAGATATAAGCGTTTTCCGGAACGGGTAAAGTGTGTAACGTTCGTGAAAATTTGTACTTTTTTCAGGGGAGTTTGTGTTCAAATGCAGTTGCGTTTAAAGCTAATGCACATAATTCTGATACCTTTCATGTACGAGGTTTGCCTTAGCTAAAGCACCAGTAGCCGTAGTTAAGAGAATATACTCTGTTACATGTACTTTATTTACCAAAATATTGCTGAAACGAGTTCTTCAAATTGTCCAGTTTCTGAAAAATCCTACCGTTAATGTAGCCATGTTCTGAATTGTATTCGATTTCTTCCAACAAAGGTATAATTTCATTTGTTAAGTAGTAGAGACTTCTTAAAAATGCACACACAATCATGACCAGTGCTTACTCTTGAACGACTTCTTAAAAATGTCCAGTTGAAAGAACATGACGTCAAAGTGACGTTTCATTGGCAGAGAAATTATTTCG
Organism: Saxidomus purpurata; assembly: GCA_022818135.1. Taxonomy (NCBI): domain Eukaryota; kingdom Metazoa; phylum Mollusca; class Bivalvia; order Venerida; family Veneridae; genus Saxidomus; species Saxidomus purpurata. The sequence continues at coordinate 10,329,990 of JAFMSR010000009.1, forward strand.
TCTGGGTTATTTGTTTTGTTCCTCGGTTAAAATGAAAAAGAAAGCTGGATGGACCAGTTTATTATACGGGTATTGTGCGGGCCTGATTATTTATTTTTAGAATATTGAAAGTGTTTAGACAACGACCTTTATACTGTAGTCTTTGTTTGACGAGTTTCCGAGTGCGGTACGAAGCCTGTCGTTGAAATTAAATGTACGGGAAATTTACGATTACTTATAACTATTGATACATGTACAAATAATTATTATGACAAAATCGATTTAAAGTCCACATAATATATTCGTAGACATTTTCGGTCCTCAAATAGGCCCGCAGAATTCCGCACAATAAACATTTAACGGAAGCTGCAAAAGATGGTGGCAGAAATGTTGAAATCTGATCGTTTGATGTAAACAGGTGAATATTTGTTATGGTAAGCATAGATATTGTGTAAATGTTGTAACATAAATAAAATAAAATGTAATTGAAGTGGCGCTATGAGTTTAAAGGGTTGTCACTACGTAAATGTAGAGTACAAAGGAGATTTCCATTCATCTGTTCATCACAAAAACTGACAAGTCTGAAGTAAAAAAAAAAAAAAACAACTATATTAAACTGGTATTATCTTGTTCTTTATTCTGGTACAAAAAATAAGCTGCATAATAGCCTAAGTATTTGGTCTTTCATAGCTATTCATAGCTTATGTTTATTGCATTGCCTATTGTTAGTTATGGCTTCCAAAACTCTAAATGCCGCTATTTTTATATTTTGTTTTACCCGTTCTGTCAAGCATATAAACCGGGTACGCTGAAGTTGTTTTAGCTAGCCTATTGTAGTTCTGGCTTCCATGACTTGGCATTGAATCCAACAAGTTTGTGCGGGTGTACCTACGAGTTTGTGTTTTTAAATATGATTTACTGCTAAGTACTTGTAAAGCATGTGTCCGAATTCTATGCAAGTTTCTCCAGAGGTATTCCCGTGCACATAGAAGCAATGATATTTGGCAAAAAAATGTGATATCGATAATGAAGAAGTACTTGTATTGTGTACAGTCGATAAGGTGACGAAACTAATTTGTTGACAAGAGTTTGTGTTAATTGTCATTATCATCTTAGGCAAATTGCCCAGAGGGTAGTAAGTGGTGATTCATTAACTTTTCAAATAGATGACATGGATGATAAGCCGATAATTAAATCATTCAGTCAAGTTTAACAAAATTCAAAGATTTGATGTTTTTGTAACAGCGCAAAAACAAATTTACACATCGATTGGCAGATGTCCATGCAATTATGCATTGATGTTGTGATAAATTATCGGAAACCTCTTGTGTTCTGATTGGATGAGTGCATAACGAGCAACGCTTTAAATGTATCAGCTTGCAGATCATGATGATTAGTGATGCATGTTTCCTCAAAGCTTTGAAATGCAGGATTTCCTGCTAAAAACATATATCTACCAGTGAGTTGTCCAAAAACCCGGGGATTTTGCAAAAATCTGGTAATACTGTAAACCTAGAAATTATTTTACTCGTTTTAAGTAAGCGAAATTCGCAACACAGTCGATCCGCAAACTTAATTAGTCGCAAAATCGTTACTTACAATGAAAAAGTTTCTAGCTTTTCATCTTAATTTTTGTCCACCTCGTCAATTTGCTAGTATCCGCGATATTGGTCAGTTTGTTGAATTTACAATTTTTTGAAGAGTTATCTCTGTTAGTTGTGCCTTAAAACAGGTACCGGACAGAACAATGTATGTTTTTAATTCCCATATTGTACATTGTACGGCATTTAGGAAGTAGTAGACTGTTAAACGGTACAAAAACAAATTATGTCTACTGTATTGAATAACTGAGATTACCAGGCAACTGTTACATCCACTGTTCAAGTGAGAAAAGTGTGACTAACGGAAAGCCAATATTTAGACTATGAATGCATTGTTTGATATCGCACAATACAAGTGAGAAATTCATGCTTTCTGCTATTAATCCAATTGATATTATCATGAATTTTGAATTTAAAAAATGTTTTCATGACCGCAGTTAAAGGGGTCTCAAGAAAATGAGACTTATGAAAATGACTGTAACTTACTTTGTGCATCCATTACCCAGTTGTCACATTGTATGATAGATATTATTAGGTTAAACCGTACAATACGGAGATATATTTGGACGAGTACCAGCTGTACCAGCTACCAGCTATCTCGTATTGTACAGGACAATGTTAAATAACCTTTTTATTTTATTATTTAGTTTAAATTAAAAATGATGCACTGAATATTGTATTTCTGTCTTTTCTGTATTTTCCCAGCTTAGTACGAATGCAAATATTATTTGTTCCTTCAATAAAGATGCCAGCGATAAATTTTGTGAAAATATCCAAATCTTACAACACTGGCATGACTTGCAACATTGGCATGACTTGTCCTCGTGTGTTTGCTTTGTATGGTAGTGTGTGTTGGTAGTGTATATATGTGTGTGTACATGATTGTGTGTGTGTGTCGTGTGTGTGTTGGTGGTGTGCACTTCTGGGTGCTGTGGGGTTCGTTTTGGGGAGGCTGCGTTTTTGGTACGTGGCATTCCCTGTTTGATATTATTTTTGTTTTTTTGCACTTTTACCCCTTTGTGTTAACCAGCAAACGACAAATAATCCTGATATCAAGACGATTAAACTTGGCGTTAAAAGGGTCAGAACTCTTATATACTTCACCCGATTTTCATTTGGATCATTTTCACACGTTTTGGGCTTTATTGTATGTTTAACATGGGACTGTTGTACCATCCAAATATGGGAAAAATACAGGATTTTTTTGTATGCATGTGCTGCCAATATGGTAATATATTGTACAGTCATGTGTTGCAAATAAACGTTCACGATTGGATATATAAAAAAGATATAGAATAAACGATCGTAATTCGTCTGATTGAAATTTATGACATTTTGAATGCTTACTTTAGAATGAAAATACATATACAAATTCATTAATTCCGTGCACGATTACAGCTCACAGTCGTACCGTGACGTAATACAAAAGATAAGTGATAAATCAACTTTTGTTGTGAACTTGAAATCAGCTTCAAATTGCCAAAGTTGATATTGACGCAATAGACTGCGATATCTGCTCACTGTGTATTAAAATTTAAAAGCATTAGAAAAGGATTTTGCTATTTAATATTCACGGAGTTCGTGATACCGATGGAACACGAGCATTAATTTAATTTTTTGTAGTCATGTAAATGTACTCTATCTGTACTTATTTAAGAGTTATTGCCCTTTGTCACTTTTCCTTGTTTGGAGCATAACTTGAAAACTACAGGTTTGAATTCAATACAACTTCATAAAGTGGTCCAGCGCAATGAGAGGAAGTGCAGTGCACAAGAACCATTACTCTATCCTGACAAATTACAGAATTATTGCCAAGAACAATATCTCTATTTTATTTTTTTTGCAAGGTATTCTGTTACTACGAATTTCCTCGGGTTATAAACAGTCTTCTTTTGGGGGTATTAATAACATTTAGTGATAGGTCTAGTTTTTATGGGTATGGTCCAGATACAATGAGAGTCCTGGCACTACAGACATTACTGGTTCTTTTACAACAGAACATGCAGCCCCGGGTTAACGTCTTCATCCGCAAGATAACTAATAGTATTAATGTCAGTGATGGAGCCGGAGATCAATCTGGTGAATTGTGGCTTACTAGTCCAGTGTGTTATATGATTGAATTATGGATCCAAATATAAAGATCAGTTAAAAGAAGTGTGATTTTACATTGAACATGAATATGAAGCTTGGTTTTACAGTGTGATGTCAATGATCAGTACAATTACCAGGGTAAGTGATACATACACCTGGAAAACGTTAATACCATCATACCTTGAAATTAACTGATTTTGTTACAAGAGAAGAGTAGGTAAATGTGTTGATAAGAATTATAAGCTTACAACAAATGCAATACTGTACTGATTCTTTTACTGAAATATTTTGGTGATGCAGTGGTTTACGCTCTGGAATACCAATCTGGAAGTCCCTGGTTTGAATACCATCCAGGGCACTAGAAGTTTCAGTGTTTTATACCACATAGAGATGAACTGGTTTGAAACAGAAAGTCTCGCATGTATCGGTACAATACATTGGACACACAAAAAACCAAGGGGACTATTTGTAAAAGAGCTAGGATCTAGTACCTAGATTCCCTGTCATTTGCATCTGTCTTTTAAACCTGAATCTGAGGGAAGTCTTCGTAGTTCATGTACACCCAGGACAGGGTTCATATAGTAATGTACAGACTCTGCCCGGGGAAAATCCTAGGGTTGACCGGTGACTATAAAACATTCTAAATGAAGTTTAACTTTATCACTTTTTATTTATTTCCAAAATTACATTCTAACACAAGCGGCTGCTTTTCCTATATAAACAAATAGGGAAAAGCCAAATTTTAATTAATGATAAAAATTCAGCATGTTTTTCCAAGGACAATGTGCAGTAAATGACGTGACATATGTAAACAAGTGCGTCCAATCGTATTTCGCGTTTCATGGATACAATGAAGTTATACTACATGTTAAATAAAGTTTTGGGATAGTTTTCAAAGAAAGTCGTTTGGATGCGAAACATACTACGCAACCAAAGTCCTGACTATATTTTATTCAATGATAAAATACAGGGAGATATTTATTATTTCTTAATTAAAGTGAAGAATAATTTAGAACTATATATATAAGCAACTTGCTATTGTTACTTTTAGGCCCATTGATAGCCATGAGAGGTACCAGTTTATTGCAGAAATACTTTGCATGATTCTGGTCATTCACTTAATTTCAAATTTATTTGGCATTCAAATGTTTGTAGATTATCAGTTAAATCAGGAATGTTATATCCTGGATCCCTTGTTACAGGGAATATTTGCAGTGAGTTACAGCTAAAGCTAAGTGAGTAAGTGACTAATGCATGAGGCAATAAAGTGATTACTGGCTGAAGTTATTTAGCTAAGTGTGATACAATATTATTGTTTATACTTTAGTTTTTATCATTCTTTATTACATCATAATCATAATGAATAATTTCCGCCCATTACCAGTACAGCTCCTCAACCCCTTTTCTTAGGCCTAGCGTAACTAGCCATGATAGTATCTATTTAATTGTAACATTTTAATTTATTTAAGATTTTGATGATACTTCAAGTGTATAAAACCAAAAATGTAGATATGAAGTGTAAACTGACTTAAAAATTAAACATTTCCGAAATTTGGAAATTTAAACATTTTTTTATTAAATCAAATGTACTATAGTGTGACCAGTCATTTTCTTAGTTAGAACATTTCCAAAACGATGGTCACTATTTCGACCGAATTTATTGGACGGTAAAGCCTTGAGAATAATGTAAACGAATGGTGAAAGCTTTACTGATTATGCCCTAAAATGGCGAGGAAAATATCCATGCGCATGCGTAATGTCGTTTTCTCGTTTCACGAGGCGCATGCGCAAATGTAAATTCACGTTTCACGGTACGCATGCGCAGAAGGGAATTCTCGTTTAACGGTTACACGGTTAACGATTACCGCATGGTAAACGAACGAAAAACGGTTATTTTCCCGAAAACGCGGAAGTTAAACGCAGGCGGTACTGTATAAATGCTTTAAAACGGTAAAAAGACATTTAACATCTACTATTTTGTTGTATTATTGTATTATTTGTTTTATTCGTTTGTGTATGTTTTTCTTTCCATGGACTCAGTAATTTTAAGTAAGAAAAATAACGTTTCATAAATTATTGACTGCAAGTCATCCGATTCGTACCGTTCTGAGAATCTGTAATTTAACTATTTTAGCTTGCCAGAAAATTGCACAAGACAGTTGTACTTCCTGTAAAACTGGTAACTGGGACTTTGTTGATAGATGTAAGCTGCAGTTCAGTGCTAACTGTTTAAATAAAGACTGTAAAACTGATGATTGATACTGTATTGCGTGCAAACCTGGACTTAATGGCAGACAATGTTAACGAGATTGTAGCTTTCTGGTGATGTTTCCCGCGATTTTCGACATTTTATTGAAATAAACTGTACAAAAGTAGAGTTCGAGACTTAAAATAAACAGAAAAATTGTTGGTATCGATGATATATCACGATAATTTCACTCGTGAACACCAAAAGTAATTAACACTTTTGGTGCCCACTCCGTAATGGTCAAAGAGATAACCCACTTTTATTTACTTTTTTGAGCACGGGAAAACAATTTATATCATTACTTTCCTCAATATATGTACTTTTTGGAAACACCAATATTTTTGCCCATACCCGGGGCAACGCCCTTAAATTCAAGATGGCGGCCGAGATGGTGGACATTTTTAATGAAAATTACCCTTTAAGTAATTCAGGGCATTAACAGTAATCAAAACCTTGATATGTTTCTATACTTGTGCATTTTGTATAACAAGAAACTAAATTTCACTTTTGTGTTTGAAAAGTACTTATCTTTTGTACATTTTTGGTTGTTTTTACTGAAAAACAGTGAAAAAAGGGCAATTTTTTCACTGTTTTTTGCATTTCTTAAGGTTTCAACTCTTGTAATATTTTTGTGTTTTTGGTAAATTTCTCAATTTTTGTAACTTATATGTCTGACCATTTAGTAAGAAACATAATATGATCAAGTTGAGCCAGTAAGTCTTTCAGATCTGAAACAACACACATTTAATTCGAAACCCACCCACCAATTAAACTACATGAAATTTTTTAGCACGCTTACGGTAACAGATACTGAGCTAAAATGTTTTCTTTTAATATATATTTAATTCAATTCACTTCTGTTTTTCAGATACAATAAACTCAAGTGTATTTAATGATTAGACATGACAATCATGAAATGGTTGCCATGGCAACTAATGTATATAGTCAAAATTGTGATAAAATAGCAAAATGGTGTCAAATTTCACTGTCCAGACCTTTCAACTGTAAATTTGTCAATTTTTGTTACTAATTTGTATGACCATCTAGTAAGAAATATCATACGAGCAGTAAGTCTTTCAGATTTGAAACAACACACATTTAATTCGAACCCCACCCACCAATGAAACTACATGAATTTCTTACTCTGACGGTAACAGATACTGAGCTAAAATGTTTGTTTTAATATATCTTAATTCAATTCACATCTGTTTTTCAGATACAAATATTTCAGTTTATCTAATGATTTGACATGATTGTCATGAAATGGTTGACATAGAAACAAGTATGTATAGTAAAAATTGAGATAAAATATCAAAATGGTATTAAATTTCACTTTGTCCAGACCTGTAAACTGTAAATTATCTTTTTCTGTAACCAATTTGTATATCCATCTAGATAGAAAGGTAATATAAGCAAGTTGGGCCGGTAAGTCTTTCAGATTAAAAACAACACGCACTTTATTCTTACACCACCAACCAATGAAACTACATGAAAATTCTTAACATGCGAATACTAACAGATATAGAGTCAAACATGTTTTCTTTTAATATGTTTTATTTCAATTCACTTCTGTATTTATGATAAGAATGATGTCAGCATATCTAATGATTTAACATGACATTCATGAAATGGTTGCCATGGCAACAGTACATACAAAGTTAAAATCGTGATGTAATAGCATAATGGTGTCAAATTTCTACTGATATTTATGCATGTAACCCAAAATTTATTCTGCAAAGTAATTACTGGAAAATACTTATAAGGATTAACTCAGGCTCAGGCAGTATTCTTGAAAGAAAAGAAAATATACAGGTGTTTTGTATGAAGACATCAACATTATCCTTGAACAGTGTAATGCTTCAGAATATGGCTTCACATAAAATCAAAGCACTGGAAGAACTGGTAGAGTGATATCCTCAAACAACAGAAGAGACAATGCACATGAAGCTACGCTCTATCTTTTTGTAGCACAGTAGTAAAATTTGTAAAAGTATAGCACACACGTCTCTACACTTTTCTTCTACCAAGGATATAGAAGATACAGAGTGGACAAAAATAAAACCAATGACCCACAAGTGTGAACGTGATATTAGCCAAGAAGGTTTTGGACATTGGTTTTACACGCCGTATTGATGAGATGAACATTTGATCAAACTTTCATGAAAATCCTTTAATGGGTTCAGGAGATATTGACGCAGTCATCTGTATATACCTGGCACCTGCAATTAACAGTAACCACATTACGCAACGCAGTCCTTTGATCCATAAAATGTGTAATAGAGAAACTGGCCTAACAGTTTGTGTGATAATGTGATCGGGAGACATGATTTAATGTAATGTAGATACATATGTAATAGAAATTAATAAGATCTTCTCCTTTTGAAAGGTGTTTCTGATGAACGTTATATAATTGTGTCTGTACATATTATGTTGCAATAGTCCTTACGACAACAGAAATAGCAAGAAACAAGAGTTGTTTCTAATAAGTGGCAAATGCCCCCCCCCCCCCCAAGAGGTATCCCACAGGCTGTAACATTGACCTTCAAGTTGTAGACCCGGTTATTTCATAACAATTTATATTCCATGTGCTGAGCTTTTTTCCAAATTCATTTTAAAATCCTTCAATGCAAAACAAAGTTACAATCTGGGCATAAACATACATGTGTATATAAACAGGATCCTAAATCCTCTGACCCTTTAAGCGTTACCTTGACCTACATTTGTACCATACTATTTTAAAAGCCTTTCATGCATGACAGATAACAGCCCGAACTCGAAAGCATGGAATGCCGGACACACTGACAGACGGACGGACGGTGCGATTTTACTAGGCCAACCTTTTGGGCATAAAAAGGGATAATTGTAGCTAAAAATAAAATCCAAAGTTCTCCATTTTTATTAAATTTTTCTACCACTTAATGATATATTGACAGAGGTACTCATGAATGTATCTGCTTCATGACTTTCTAGCTCACCTGGCTTTGCTAGGTTCGCTTTTAGGATGGATGAGTGTCCGCCGTCTGTCAACATTTTGATTCAAACGACTTCTCCTCTGAAACCACTGGGCCAATGTTGAGGAAACTATGCAGGGATGTTCCTTGCATGAAGTTGTACCAAAAGTGTTCAAAGAATTCCATTCAATGCTGAAATCTGGTTGCTATGACAAAAAATAGGAAACACTTTAAAAACCTTCTTCTCTTGGCCATAAGGAGCTTCGATATTTAGCATTAGTATTGTCTAATAAACCTCTACCAAGATTGTTCAAATTATGACCCACGGGTTGAAATTGATCCTGCCCGGGGGTCACTTAGCTTTATATAGACTTTATAAATATGTCTATTTATAGCAAAAACGTTATAAATCTACTTCCCTGAAACCACAAGGCCTAGAGCTTAGATATTTGACATGTAGCATTGTCTAGTGGACCTCTACCAAGACTATTCAAATTATGACCCCCGGATCATAATTGACCTCGCTCGGGGTCACTTTGTTTTACATAGGCCTATATAGGAAAAACCTTTAAAAAATCTTCTTCTCTGGAGCTTAGATATTTAGCGTGTAACATTTCCTACCAGAACTCTTTGAAGTTAGTTCAAATTTTGCCCCTGGGGTCAATATTGGCCCTGCCGAGGGGGTCACTTGTTTTGACTTAAGACGTATATAGGAAAACCTATCTGGTATATAACATTTTCTAGTGGTCTTCAACCTACTTTGTTCAAATCATGCCTCTTGGGTCAAAATTGAACACACCCATCAGGCAAGTGGACATGTACTCAGGTGAGCGATATAGGGCCATCATGGCCCTTGTTAATTCACCTGGCACAAAGTGCCGGAATAAACTATTAGGGTCACTCACCGTCCGGCGTACGTTGTATGTCTTACGTCGTACGTCCGTTAATATTTTCCTTCAAACGACATCTCGACTGAAACCATTAGGCAAATGATGATGAAACTTGGCAGGGGTGTCTTTCATAATTGTTCAAATAATTCCATTCAATGCAGAACTCTGGTTGCTATTGCAACGGAAAGGACTTTTTTTTAAAATCTCCTCAAGAACAGGAAGGCCTAGAACTTAGATATTTGGCACGTGACATTACCTAGTAGACCTCTACCAGGACTTTTCAAATTATGACTCCTAAGTCAAAATTGACCCCACACTGTCAATTGTTTTTTACATAGGCTTATATAGGAAAAACTTAAAAGATCTTCTTCTCTGAAACTCTAAGGCCTAGAGCTTAGATATTTAGCAGGTGGCATAACCTAGTGGACCTCTACCAAAATCTTTCAAATTTTGACCCTTTGGTCAAAATTGATCCCGTGGGGGTCACTTGTTGTTATATAGGCTTATGACGGAAACACTTTAATAATCTTCTTCTCTGAAACCAAAAAGCTTTAAGCTTAGATATTTAGCATGTGGCATAACATAGGATTGTAAAAACTATGACCCCCAAGTCAAAATTGACCAGCCCGGGGTCACTTGTTAGCTCACCTGGCAAAAAGTGCCAGAGTGACAATGCCTGGAGCTTAGAATATCACAGTGCCTCGTGGATCTCTACTAAGATTGTTCAAATTATGACCTCGACTCAAAAGGGACCTCTTTATTTTACCTAGGCTTGTATAGGAGAAACTTTAAAAATGTTATTTCAGAAACAACAAGGCCTAGAGCTTAGATATTAAGCATGTATCGTTGCGTAGTTGACATCTTCCAAAAATGTTCAAATCATGTTGCCCTGTCAATATTGACCCTTTCTGCTATAGATGAGCTTGTAGTTTAGCCGATGGTAGCCAGATGAGCTATATAGGGCCATTTACCGGCCACACAATCATTACTTAGCTGCTTTCATTTTGCCATAAATCCTATAACCAAGTCATTCCATGTTCTTCAACATTACAGTGTTATATTGTCTACAATTGATCAGTTTATCATAATATTAACTTAAAGGTTAGGGATATCCTTAACTTGTATTTTCTATTGTACATGTATCATTTGTTGTCAGTACCAACTTTAAATTGCTGTTTACGTAGCCACATGACTGAGCATAGTTTAAACATTTTTGATTTATTCAAATATGGACGCACATAGATAGTAAAGGATTAGACAGGTGCCCGAAACTATTTATGTGTTTGGCGGTATACGCCGTTAGACCAGGTAATCATTCATTTTTTCCGGCGCAACGTTGGCAAACTATAACGATTTTTTTAAAAACTAAGTAGTCTAGAATTAACAAGAACTGAGAAAACTATTGATTGAAAAGATAGAACTTTCAAGATTTTCATTTTTCTGTTTTTATTTATTTGCAGGGACTTAAGTGATGAGCAAAATGTGTCATGCCGCATAGCCGCAAAATCGGTCACAAACAAGTCGGGACTCCCGGAAAGAAGTCTTTAAGCTAACTTTAAGCTAACTTATAACATGATAGCCCGATGTCTTTGACGCTAGTATTCCTATTTATCATTCTATATGGACAACTGACACAATAAAAAGACCAATTTAGTTATGGAAGCCACAACTAATAACATGAATACATGGTACTCATAGCATTTACTTACATTGCTAAGTGCAATAACATGAATACTCGTCGTCTGTACTATACTGCCATATGGTGGTTGTAAAACTATGGGAGGTAACTTTAACACTACTTAAACATATCATGTTCTTTTAAATCAAACCGAAGTTGTAAGAAATGGTTGACAGATTAACAAATTGTTTTAAGTTGACACACCAGTATACAGCATACATTTGTTCATTGAGAAGTTATTTGCATGTCTACAGAACAGCAAACTGTTAAAGTTATAAATTGGTTCTAAGAAAGTATTTTCTTTGTTTGCATGCAGTGGGGGTGTTTTCAATGGTACGTCGTTGCTATAAACTGTAAAACAGAGTGTAAACTATAAAGATTACCCGGTACTATAAATATCTTAGAAGAGAACTTTGCCAGTGCAGTTTACAGGACTAAGTGGAACTTGACACCATTTTTGCTATTTTATCACAATTTTTACTATATATACTTGTTGCCATGGCAACCATTTCATGAATGTCATGTTAAATCATTAAATAAACTGAAAATATTTGTATCTGAAAACAGAAGTGAATTGAATGAAAATGTAACAAAACAAAACATTTTAGCTCAGTATCTGTTACCGTCAGCGTGCTAAGAAATTTCATGTAGTTTCATTGGTGGGTGGGGTTCGAATAACATGTGTCTTGTTTCAAATCTGAAAGACTAACTGGCCCAACTTGCTCATATTATGTTTCTTGCTAGATGGTCATACAAAGTGGTTAAAAATTTACAAATTTACAATTCACAGGTCTGGCCAGTGAAATTTGACACCATTTTGCTATTTTATCACAATTTTGACTGTATGCATTAGTTGCCATGGCAACCATTTCATGAATGTCATGTTTAATCATTAAATAAACTGAAACTATTTGTATCTGAAAAACAGAAGTGAATTGAATTAAATATATATTAAAAGAAAACATTTTAGCTCAGTATCTGTTACCGTAAGCGTGCTAAAAAAATTCATGTAGTTTAATTGGTGGGTGGGGTTCGAATTAAATGTGTGTTGTTTCAAATCTGAAAGACTTACTGGCCCGACTTGATCATATTATGTTTCTTACTAAATGGTCAGACATATACGTTACAAAAAATGAGAAATTTACCAAAACACAAAAATTCTACAAGAGTTGAAACCTTAAGAAATGCAAAAACCAGTGAAAAAATGACCCTTTTTTCACTGTTTTTCAGTAAAAACAACCAAAAATGTACAAAAAATGTGTATTTTTCAAACACAAAAGGAGTGAAATTTAGTTTCTTTTAATACAAAACGTAAAAGTATAGAAACATATCAAGGCTTTGATTACTGTTATTGCCTTGAATTACTTAAAAGGGTAATTTTCGATAAAAATGTCCGCCATCTTGGCCGCCATCTTGAATTTTAAGGCGTTGCCCCGAGTATGGGCAAAAAAATTGGTGTTTCCAAAAAGAACATATATGGAGGAAAGTAATGATATAAATTGTTTTCACGTGCTCAAAAATAACTTAACGTGATATTACTCCGAATTAAACAATTATCCTCTGTATAATTATGGTTACGCACATTTCTATCCTTGCAAACATGTTGAAGCCTAATGCGAACATAACATTAAGAATTATCATAGACAAAACGAGTTCAAAATACGAATGTGCATGTTGTAAGTAAGTAAATTATATTAATGACATTCACGTCCGTCTTTTATTTATCGCTTAGATATCAAAACAGATTTAAGGGACTATCCCTACATCTGGCAGAGTGTTTCCCTAAAACAGAAATGATGTGTTCAATGAACACAAAATAATAAATACATTTTTAAAGAACAAAATATATCGAAAAATGCCCAATTTTAGCACATAGTATCACAATATAGGCCTTCTGTAATAAATCGCATCCAACCTTTTATTGCAACTACATATACAGTATTGAACGGTTTACGATACCACAGTATATTTTTAAATGCTGATTGTACCAATATTGACTGGAATGTATAGCTTAAGCTTTCCGGTAAAGTAACGATACTTGTAAATATTGTATTATTTATGTTTTTAAAGTAATCTAGTTCGACAACAGTCATAGGGAGTGTCGTTTTAATTCAATTTTAGTATGTCCAGAAAATTGCAATAGTTGTGATGAACAAGACCGTTGTACTTCCTGTAAAACTGGTTACTGGGATTTGGCTAGTAGTTGTCAGTTCAAATGCAGTGGTAATTGTTTAAGTAACGACTGTGACACTAATGGTGGATCTTGTGTTGCGTGCAAACTCGGATTATATGGCATTCAGTGTCAACATGATTGTAGTATATGTGATGGCGGATTATGTGGCTCACGTTCTTGCACTAACGGATGTAAAGCTGGATACTTCGAGTATCAAGATACTGTTGACAATTTGTGTTTTTCATGTTCTCTGAATTGTAAATCATGTAGTAATGCCACTGCGTGTAATTTTTGCAAAGATGGATTCTATTTATTCAAATATATATCATTTGGAAAAGTTACAGCAGTTTGTGTTCAGTGTCAAGACGTAACAGGCTGTTCAAACTGTGAAATTCAAAACTGCAAGCAATGCCAGATTCAGGTTGATTCTAGTTTATTGTGTACGCAATGTAAAGAGGGATACAGGTATAACGGTCAAATATGTATATCAAATGAAAGCACATGTGCGCAGGGCTGTTCTACTGACTGTGATGAGAAAGGAATATGCCAAGGTAGCTGTAATACAGGATGGACTGGTGATCGATGTTCTGATCAATGTGCAATTCAGTGTTTAAAATGTGACAAAACTAACGCTAACATTTGTGAAGAGTGTAAAAGTGATTATTACACTGTGACGTGCGATGTAGGTTGTGATCAGTCATGTATAAAAGAAGTAGATAAAAAAACTTGTAGACAAAGTGATGGATACTGTAACAATGGTTGTGCAAATACTTTCTGGGGCAGGTATTGTAACCAGTCTTGTTCTTATAATTGTGCTGACGATAGGTTATCTCGGATGTGTGACAGAGGCAATGGAACATGTACTCACGGATGCGCAGACGGATTTAGGGGAGCGAAGTGCGAGACAACAGTTTTAACAACTTCAACCATGAAGACTACAGGTATTTTTAATACATAGCTTTTAAATGTTTACATGGTGAATGAAGTGTAAAAATACACATTCATAATAATGAAAATATTCTTGACATTACTAGAAATCAACATTAGTTTAACAAATACTACTGTACATCAGCCACATTAATGCAAATAACAATCCACTTTGGTCATTGAAATGAATTTCCATGTTGAATTATTCAGAGTTTGTGCCTACTTAACCACGATAGCTGTTGCAACAGGTTTCGTTGAACGTTATATGCACTATTTGCAGCGTATGAGATAAACTATTATTCTGAAACGACTCGTTCCGTTTGTCAATTAAACAAAAAAGGAAATCAATTTTGTAAAATATGGAAGATACAACTCTGCCTTATGGCATACTAGTAGAAGTGCGCATAAAATATATCCCGCTGAAACCCTTATCGAATAATTGCAGCAACGCGAAGACATCGATGTACGTTCTGCTACAAATTTATCTATTCATTTATCCATCTTTTTGGTGATTCGGAGTAATATCGATCAGTCATAAACAACGTTTTTTTCGTTCAGCTGCTTAATTATAAACAACTCGTGCCTGTGGCCTCTGTGGTTTATTACTGCGCATCTGGACTCGAAATGATGAACACCACTAATTCAAAAACAGAAAATTATTTCTTGAATTTATTACTTTAAATTATATACCGGTATGTTTATATGATTGATGAAGTCTTTAGCGATCAAAAGGGTCGTTAGCTAACAAAATATCAATAGTTTGTCACCTGAGCTTCATATTCATCCAATTTCATCATCTACTTACCTGACATCCCCTGCATTTGGATTATATCTAAAAACCTTATACCGCTATGGTATACTTTAATATCACTTGACACTGAATGATTGCAGCAACACGCAAGCATCGATAAACGTTTTGCTGTAAACTTATTTATTCATTTATTCATCAGTAGTCCAGACCCATTCACGCTTACAGGGCTTTTGTTATATATTACTTTTATACTTTTCCTTGCTGTGTGTATCCCTTACACTGTTAGAATGTTTTGGTTACGCATGCTTTAAGGTAGCGCTTGACAAAAGCTTAAATTTCAATCGCCACAATTTCAGGGGCTACCCTATCTGCAAGCCTTGTTAAAAAAAATTGAAGGGGTAAAATATTTTATTACCTTCAGTGTCCTATTTCTTTTTGTAAAATTAAGCGCCATCATGTGGTTTGTTTTATGTGTTTACGCTTTCCAAACATGTATAGGTTTATATACTGTCTAAGCAAATAAAAAGTAAAAATAAACTTTCGGGATTTTGGCGAAAGAAATTTTATCTTTTGTCAGGTGCTACCAAAAAAAAAGGAATTAATTTTTGTATAATTTTGTTGATATTGAAGAAAGTGGTCCGAAACACGCACACATACAAGACAAGACTGGTCATACTCATACAGTGTACATTTGCTTCACTTTTCCTACTAAATAACAGACTACGGATTTATTTATTTTACCTATTTTTGGCGATGTTTGTCCACGGTTCAAGAAAATGTCCTGATAAAAGTTCCGCTGACTGCCGCACAATGAGAAACATATCCACAGAGCCGTGACTTAAGACTTAGAAGCTTGCGTGCGGTAATCATGTGTCTTATCTTAGTTCTTTGCAAAGATAATAAACAGCAAAATAAACTCTCATTGTAGTTTTTTTAGAGACGAAGATCTAGATGAGATGGTTTACAAAAATACCCTTTAAATAAGCTATTTATAAACATATTATTCTTTTGTACTGATAATGCAGAATATATTTAAAGTAATCGTAAATATACAAACGAGTGTACAAGCATTTTGAAAGTATTGCTTGCATGTGTTACAAAACTACGAATAAACTAATATGTATTCATATACACGACTTGAATTTTACTGATACAAAATGCTTTGCAAAAACATGGTCGACTCGTTCAGAAAAAAATCAACCAGAAATAAACTTTTTTGTCTCTGAATACCTGTGCCCATCTGTTACCGCATGATAGCGGCCGTCTAGTAACACTGAATGTTGGGCCTCAGTCATGCAAACTTTAGATTACTCAGATAGTAGCAATTAAAAGTAGACGTAAACTTAATCAAGCAATATTGCATGCATATTCATATAAATATATCAAACAAATACATCAAATGTCAGTAAACTACATGTACTATTTAGAAAAGAAGCACAGCTAATCCTCGCAGAAAATAAAGGAAATATAAGAAGTTCTTATTGCAAATAAAGAGCTGTGACAGTGTGAACGCTAGGCGTCGTGATGTCGTCTTCATTAAAGGCAACATCTGCAAAATAAGATTCAAAGAAAGCAGTGTCTATACTACACAAATTATTTGGGACTACCTTCATAAAACAACAACAACAAATAATGAACACCATTCTATATAGCAATCTGTTCATTTTATTTACTTTTCATTTACAGACACATAATTAGGTTTTGAAAATGGCTATTTATGGGCACGACTCCAGTTATTATACAAAGTCGGAATACCGGGCAATACTTCAAAATCCCGATTGGGCATCCCAATAAGCAAACGTAAATCCAAATCAAAGTGTTTGTTCCAATAAAACAAATGAATCAAAATGTCTACAACTGTCATTTCACAAATTAGCAAAACAACTATTCCATAACACAATGATGCTTTATGTGATAAGGCTATGGGAAACAGAGGCCATTATCGCCGGCATCCGATTAAAATGATTCGCCGGCCGCCGGTCGCTTTGAAACAAAAACGTGACAGTCATCAGCACAGGATGCAATCCCCTAGAGCCATACCTTCCCTCCTAGACCATTTATCCTTTAAGCGCCTCTGAAAAACATTAAAAACTTGGGCAGCAATTTTGAATAAAACGATATTCTAACAATAACCAAAAGTAAAACGGACATACTAATATATGTTGAGCAGCCACAAGAGATACATGTTTACAGCTTTAAGAGCAACGAGTGCGTCTTGAAATTTGCATAGCTTAAACCCAAAGTTGCTAAAGCTTTTTTACAAACTGCAGCGAATTGATACCTGGTGACTGGTTTGCCATCAAAATGAATCAGAAGCGGACCGGTTGCTTTAGGACAAACTTTTAGATATGACTTAATGTTTTTTATTGGACAAATATCACTGCCCTGACTTTGCAACTGTAAAACATCACCATGCCCTCCTTGATCGGTCTTAGAATATCTGATTATTATGTTGACTGTGTTTGTAGCCTTATCCAGAGTAACATCATTTATGCTTATTATACGATGTAAATAACACGATTTGGTGACAGTCAGCTCACCAACCCTGAAAAATCCAAAAAATGCAGCTGTAAACAGAGAGCTTTTGTACAAATTTGTGCAAATGGCCGGTAATTTTGTTACTAGCTTTAACAAAACAGATGGTGTAATAGGCAGCCGTGTGTCACGGCAAGTTATCACATTTTTTGAAACCTTCAAGTGCCTTACTAACTAAAAAGTGTTTGGTAATGTCGGAATGGCCTAGTATTTTGCAATGAAAACCAACTCCCAGCACATATAATGTGGCTGTTGCATATGACAATCCTTCCAATGATAACATAGCTATAAACTGAACAACATGCTCTTCAGTAGGTGGCCAACATGCTCCGAGACTGTATTTAAACCTAAACGAGACAAAACTTTGAAATCCTAAATTATATGATTCCGATGTACTGGCTGAAACTGATGCTTTCAGCAGTCTTTAAGCCTCATCTCTGATATCATGGATAGAAATTGTACTGGTATCGACTCCGGTTCTTCTCGAAACCGTGTCCACAGCTTGCGTGAAATAGAATCACATATACAGTTTGATTTTGAAGAAATGTGCCGAGGTCTAAACAAAATATTGTGTTTCATTGTTTCCAGAAGGAAACACCTTACCAAGTGCGTTAAACGACGAGATTTGCTAGTTTGTTTATTAATAACCCCAACTAGTGCCTGATTATCTATCCACATGACTACTATTTTGTTTGCAAGGATATGCCTCCATAGAGATACTGCTAAGAGAACCGGTACCATTTCTAAAACCGTCATATCTTTCATTATTGAGGCTGAAACCAAAGTACAAGGCCACTGGAAGAAAGACCATTTTCCGAGAAAATAACAAGCCGCCCCAAGTTCAGCACCGCCTGCACTGTCTGGGAAAAGTTTTTCAGTTTCACTGTTTATCCATACTTTTTCCAGAATGTGTACTACTCCGTTAAAATTTTCAAGAAATGTCAGCCATAAACGTAAATCTGCTTTTATTTTCGCTGTCAAGCGGCGATGATGGTATTTTTTGGGACAAACCAGTCATCGCATCATATAGCCTTCTAAACCTTACAGATCTACTAACAAAATTGAGCTTTCCAGCCAAAGATTGCAATTCAAGAAGTGTAATTTTCTTTTCACACAAACATGCTTTAAGAAGGTGAACCAGGTCTAAACCTTTTGTGCTTGGAACCCTAATGATCATATTTACAGTATCAATTTCAAGACCAAGAAACACCAGCACTGTTACTGGGCCGACTGATGTTTCCTCAACTATAGGAATTCCTAATTCCAGGCAAATTGATTCGAAACAGTCAAGAAGAGTAGCGCACTCATTAGACTGGTTTTTGCCAGATAAAATGAAATCACCTAAGAAATGATCTAAAGTATGCAGACCAGTTAAATTAGCTACTCGCCAATGAATGAAACTAGAACCTTTTCCCACAAGGCACTCGAAATGCTCAAACCCATTGGCAAGCACTTGTCAAAATAGTAATTGTCACCTACTCTCATGCCTAGCAAATGAAAATCTCCTGGGTAAACAGGGAGAAGCCTAAATGCTGACTTGATATATCGCTTTGCTAACAGTGCTGACTTCCCAAGACTAAAACCCATATCTATAACTTTGTCAAAAGACGTGTAACTAACTGAAGATAAGGACTTATCAATACCATCGTTTATACTTAACCCGTGAGGATGTGACAAATGGGTTATAAGTCTCCAGCTACCGTCATGCTTAGGGACAAGTCCCACTGGAGAAACTTCGAAACCTGCTAACGGGGGCCTATTGTACGGTCCTGCAATACGACCCAAAGATACTTCTTTATTTATTTTTTGAACAAGAGCATCGTGATGCTGAACGGCAGATTTTAAAGTTTTTGCTTCTATGCTGTTTCGCGAACCCGAACATCGCACCTTAAAATCAAAAGTAAAACCATCCAGCAAAATTTGTTTATCTGTTTTGTTAGGGTAATTAGCTAAATGATTTTGAAGAGCTTTTTTCTTAATTGGACTGTTTCCAAGAGCCCATAAATCGCTGGGACTGTTGTTGTGGACCACGGAATCGGACCTTATTGACATTCCAGTGGTGACCCTGGGGAACAGGGGCCCGCACTTGTCTTTGTGTGTTAAACCTGGGGCTACTAACCTGCTGACCTGCCTGACACAAGCTGGGAGGGTGATTACTACTACATGTTAGACATGCGGGCTTGTACGGACAACTGTATCTAATACATTGCCTAAAATTGAAGTCAAAGCATTTTTTAAAATACGAAACCGAAGCTGTTGTATTGGCCATGTTAATTGGCTGCGGGGTGTTCATGTACATAAGGCACAGCTCGTAATCAATCTTACCTCATGACAGAGATGGGTTCATTGACATTCTATAACGAAACTGTTCATCATAATCTTTCCAACCAAGGCCATGGGTACGCTTTGCCCCAGTCTTTATAACATTCATGTACTTAATAATTTCCTGTGTTTTATCCTCATGACAAGATAAATAAATACTCATGTATACCATGAAGGCATCAGTCCAAATTTCGATAAACGTAATCTTACAAGACTGTGATTTTGGTCTAAGTATGAGCTCCCCCGACGGAATTATTAAAATCTGGTTATCCGTTTGAGCTACATTTGAATTAGCATCAAGTAGTTGAGCTAAATCTAAGTACTTCCCCTGAGTGATTTTCGACTAACAGTGTCTGAAACATTTAAACCCAACTCTGCCCACCAGACTTTTCGACTCGTTTGTGTGTGGAGCCATCTAAATCCAGGTCTTTAGACCGGCTATCCAATCCACCAGACTTGTCGGGTCTTTTATTTGCAGGGCCATCTAATCCCTATTCCTTCGATCGGCTCTCCAAACGTTGTCTGCGAGTGCGCTTCATGCTCGTCCGTTGAAGTTGCAAAAGGAAAGATTAAGATTAAATATATGAACATGTAGATACATCATAATTAGTGCGCATGATTGTTATCCAGCCTGAGGCTAGAGACATACCCTAAATTAGTAATAGTAATACTGGTAAATCAAACTGGTTATACCAAATAAGTAAAGCGAAATTATTTACACGTCTTAGCCTATCCGCCGGCCGTACAAGAACGCCCTAAATCTTGAACCCTGACTAGATTCCAGTAGATCTAGATAGGCCTATTTCGCCTTTTAGATTCAATTCCAAAGTAATGAGTAATGTACAGTAGATATCTAGATCTACATTATTTAAAATCGATCAATATTTATAAAACAAAGCCCTAAATTAAACGAATGAAGAAATCCACACATCGTGTTACCTCTCAATAGACCTATGAATATTGTTCCAATGTAAACACAATGTCATAGAAATATCGAATGATCACGTCATCTGTGACGTCACAAATACATCGACACTTACCTTGGTGGCTCATGCCCAAAATTTAATTGAACCTTGAAATATAAACTTACAAGAAAAAACGCAGATTTAGATTTATATGTTTTAATTAACTTCAAACGATTAAAGTTGATTTTGCTACACGTCAGATTTTATATAAGGCGTGCACTGTGACTCTGTAAATTGTTTGGATGGCCCCACAAAATCAAGGAAAATCAACAATTAAAACGTACCATATGCAATTAAACCTACTGACCTTTTATTCTTCAAGCAGATGCGAGAAAGGAAGTTACGTATTAACGAACCGATGACGTAATATATACCGGGTGGCACAAAAATTCTAGCCCAAATAACAGAGACTATCCTGGAGAAATAGTCTTATTTAGTAGTAAACGTACATAAAACTGTATCACCCGGAAGTGTAAAGGGACGAGGAGGGAGGATATCAAATTAATAGATTTTTCCTTTAACAGTTTTCCTTAGTTTGAAACATAAACGCAGTTGTTCGTAAAACTCTCTATCCGTTATACTGGCTTAGCAATTAGCCGCTATATTCTGTAGGTAACGGAATACCAAATTCCTTTAATAAGGTCAGGACCGCCTCTCAATAATGAACAGCTATCCTGTAGAGAAAGCTACTAAAATAGTTTGCATGGTTTTATGGTATTTACAATTCACTTAAAAAGTTAACTAGTATAGTAAGTTGTATGAAAATGACAGAAGTAGAAATCTCATTTTCTGCACACACCACGATCACTTTGCATGCGCACCAACAGGTAGCAGATCTATTCGTCAGCTTCAAAATAAAGTGTCTGATAGAAAAATATGATTAAAATAAAAAAGTTTCGATGTTTCATACGCATGAATATAGTTGCTGTTAGTCACCTTGGCGTTTTGGGACGATTTTAAAGTAATATTTTAGGTAAACGACAGTATGCTTCATGCTGTTAATCGAAATGTCATTTCTAATTGACTCAATACCATCAGTGGGTACTGGCACGACAGGCGGCACAATCATGGAGACAACATCAACAACAATAAATAAATAAATAAATGTTCGTTATTCCAATACTTTAGAAGTGCCACGTGTCAGATCTACAACATTTAGTAATCATTCTTGCAGATTTCCTGCTCCTGTACTCTGGAACTACCTTCCAGAGAATTTAAGATCTGCCTCCAGTTTAATCAATTTAGGCAATTAATGTCCTCTTGGACAGTTAAAATTTTTAATATATTTCTTGCAACTAGTGCAGCAGTTCACTCAGCCAGTATTTTTGATGTTTTGATATTTAATAGTATTCATCAATATGTATTTTTCTGTTACATAATATTATATACAAGTATTTTTAAATAAGTTTTCTATAATTTTGAGAACATGTGAAAATTGTTTATATACTTTAAAGATCTGTCTAGAAAAAGTGTATTTCAATGCTTGTTAAAACATTTTGTTAAATATGTTTACATGTATTTAGATATATTTATTACGGTCGGTTCATAAGCTCTTAAGAGCTTATGTTGTGTACTGTTGTAGTCTTGCCGACATGAAATAAAACTTATCTTATCTTACCTTATCTTAACAGGAACCCCAACATCTGTTCAGTGTCCCAATGCGGAAAACACGGATACTAGGACGAGTGTTATTACAGGTTACATGTCAGGTGTTGGAACGGCTGTATTCATTGTTCTGATTATAACAGTTCTGTATCATTTAAGACGAAGGTATATACTTCTTATTTCATCATAATTGTATTATAGCTTTTCACAGAAATTTACGGAATCAAATACTATCTATCGAAAGGTTATAAAAAATCAATGCATACCTATAACAATTATAAAATAAAGCATAAACATTTAAACAAAGCTATGTCTTCAAAATGAAGATACTATAATTTCGTATGAGGTACATATATCTTTAGAAACGGCAATAAATATCCTATATAATTTATATTGCAGGTATATTGCAAACAAATCAAAGTCTTATAACGAGGGCAACGCTACTGTTGAGACGTCTACGTATTATAACGAAAACGCTACAGAGACAAGAGAGCCTGAAATACAATTATCTATTGATGCTAATAACTATGAAAGCCTTGCCAGTAACAGAAACACTGACAAAGTTTACAGTGGTAGGCAGAGCAGTTTTAGTTCATAGTATTTGTTTACCAAAGTGATTTACCCAATACTAATGCAAATATTTTCATTACTTTTTTATCAGTGTAAGGTAAATTTCAATATGTCACTGAAATCATTAGTTACACGTGTTTACCGTATACATCTAGTAATATACATTATTCGCACTCAGCCTGAATGTTTCACCGAATGGTTAGGCGATATACTAAATATCAGTATTCAGTGGGTAAGTTATAGTAATGATAATAATAATAATAATAATAATAATAATAATGATAAATATTAAACGTTCAAACGTCTATGTGTAATATCTCTGGCGGGAGTCGCTGATGACGTTATCAGGTATATTCATGGGGTCATGTTGTTGTAGAAGATCACAGGGGACTTCTACCGTGGCACAATCCTTGAATACAATATACAATAGCAACAGGCGATACTAATAAAAATAACAATATGTCAATAAAATCAATGCTGTCTGGTTGAATCTCGTGGTCAAAATGCGCTGCATGACCGTGTTATTTACACAGGTCCCCGGATGTTACGGCCGGGGACCACTAAATTACTTCATTGTTGTTTCCAACTCGGACAAAAACATACAGGTATGAATAGAATCTACTATCATTGTTAAGACACGATTGTCGAATTAAGCTGTTTATTTGGATGGCTTATTCATCCTTGAAGTAGCTATCAACAAGAAGTATTGTAAAACTTGATTTTAGATAAATTCCAATAATTGAAAAGAGATGAGATGTTTACTGTAACAGCAGTCGTTATTTGTATCTATCGGGATGAAATATGTACACGACTCAAGACGTATACATCAAATTAGCACACGGCGTTATTAACTACTCCGAAACGAAAATATTTGTTGAAGTATTACTCAAATTACTACAAAGTCATATAAAATAATTAAGAAAAAAGCAGTGCAGCAGATAGATATTACTGTATCAAGTTTCTGCACACTAAGCGGTTGAGATAAATTGTATATGACTTGGGATTGTTCAAATCTGTTGCATATGTCGTATAAGTTTAAAGGCCCCTGGTCACTTTGGATGGTAAAATATACTTGTAGCATTTACTGATCTAGTATAATTACGATGTCCTGTCAGTAAAATAGATCTTTATTTGTAGGGACATAAGCCATTTCTGGCATTTTGTTTTTGTTAACACGAAAGTACATAATGTAAGTGTGGCACTGTAACTTTTCAATGCAAAATATAAGAAATGCTTAGTTATATTTTTGTTTTGTATTTGTTTTCGAAATAGTAAAGAAAGGTATACATTGTACAACCATCATTGTTTTAGCAAATTGATCACTGTTTCCATCCTTTTAAATGGTAAATTACTAATTCTATATACATGTAGTTACATGTACATGTAATTATGAGTCAATTATAAGTGATTATGGAACATGAAATGTAGACTAATGAGATATTAATACATTTAAAGATATTTTCTCATTTTACTCCAGTGTAACAATATATATAATACATGTTCTAGGGGAATAATTTTACTGTGAACTTAACAATTATGTGGCAGGTACAGAACATGTGTTTATTGGATTAAAAGAGTGCTTCCCACATCGCCCCAAACTAATAGCAAAACTGTTATGAAGGTTCCGCTTTTTTTAATATTTACGATCATGGTTCCTTTGTTGCATCGTTTTAGTACATGATTTCAATGCACGCTATAAACATTGGAAATAAATGCACCATAACACACCATTAACTTAATCATTGCATCGTTTCAGAGCTGGAATCGCAAGCCGAGCAACAAGGACATAGTTATTACAATATAGATGACAGCAATTAAAAGATTCAACATTCTGTATCATTGATTGCAGTTGTGCCCCCAGATGGAAAACTTTCTGTTCCTGTTGCAGTAAAATGTGCCTATCACTATAAATCTGCGTTAGTGCTATTGTAAATACAATTAACATTTGCGAGTATCCGTTTAGTAGAGTAAAAAAATTTGATACTTCCTGAAGATGCATGTTACATGTCCAGTACATGTTACAAGGTACAAAGGTCCAGATGAAGAAATTTGTATTCCTGTTGCAGTAAAATGCTTGTACATTCGTGTATCTGGCACTGTAAACCTATATTTAATTTAGTGCTACTGAAAATACAATGAACATTTGCAAATATTCGGTTTGTAGAGTAACTTTGGATACTGCAGGACTTGCTTTGTTTGAATAAGCATATAACAGAATATTGACAGTATGCATTTCTCACAAGGAAAACATTTTGCTATTTAAGAACCACCTGTTTCAAATGTATTTTCGTAACGTTTTAGTTTAGTTTATACTAATTTATTTTAGCTCGATTGTGAAGAAAGCTTGTAGCTTATCGAGTCACTATTGAGTCCGCTTCCTGGAAGAACCAGTACTGGTGCCATATGAGGAACGTTTTAAGCCGCCTTTTGAATATAAGTTATTTTCTATTGTCTATTATTAACTTGAAGTTCTCGTATAAGTAGATATGGCGGACAGAATGAAGAAAAACATTCCACCAATGCAACGATGCTGCTACAGAGCAAATTTGGTAAATATCTGACACGTTGTCTCTGAGAAAAAGATCTTTGTGAAAATTTGATGACGGTCTATCAGGGCAAGTACATTTGTATTTAGAAAACCGCTCAGTGTGTTACCAACGTATTGCCTCTTTTGCCTTTTGTCTTCAATAACGCTATCTATTCTTATTTGTAGTCGTCTTAACATCAATGTGACTTGCTTGCTATTCAAAAGCGTTGTTAGGTTTCATTATCGTGTGCCAGCTCGGTTTCATTATTATTAAACATCGCTCCTGTAAAAGCTGTGGTGTACAGGATGCCCGCTTGTTGGTTAAAAATATAGCCAGTAGTACTGGCATATCAGAAGGCAGTGTGCAAATGATTCTGAAACATCATGTGTACATGAGAATGGGTACGGCATATGTTCACTGAGGAGCAAAAGAAACAACGACTAAAATTTGCACGGGAACTTCTGATAAATTACAAAAAATGTAATAGTCGGGTTGTTTCTAACTTGCTAACAGGTGACGAAACATTGACGCACATGTTTGAGATGATAACAAGACATGGAAACGAAAACATCAAATACGCTCATGTATTGCCAATAGAACCGTCATTAAGAAAACTACATGCACATGTAACATAATACTGCACTAAACTGAATATAACATCCATCAAGAGACACAGGCGATTCCATGCTGGTTTGATATAACTGCTATAATATTCGTCATAATTATCATCAAAATGTCCCACAAGCTACTCTGTCTGCATGTAAAACATCTACCGGGTTGAAAATGTTGTTTGTTTTTCAGTTTAAAAGAAAATTGCAAATTTTTGGGGCAGGCGAAAATCGGGATGTACATTAATCTGGATGCCTCGTGCACATAGATCGAGATAATGACGAATACTCTATACGGTACAAATGCCGTGAAAAACTGATTTTCAGTTGGAAGTACCGTCGGTAAAACTCAAACATGGTCTCTTAACAGATACATTTTCAAAGACTGGGACTGAAGTTCGGCGGCCACTATGTCGCTTAATAGAATTAATTTATAAAGTGAAAACGTTTCGGGCGGGATTTGAAATGGTCGTTCAATACAAAAGCCGCTTAATACAGGTGGTCGCACGTACGATGTCGACTTATGCCGCCATTGTTTAACATTCTAGCGGACCAGTTGTTCAAGTGCATTGTCCATCTGGACAAACAATCACTGGATGTTTCATAAGAACTCAGTGCTGAAGCAATTAAAAAGTTTTACAAAAAGAAGAGTCCAAGTAAAGGATTGTCAGATACTCATCTGATTCATGACAACGCCTCCTCTCACAGGTACGAGGTTGTTACGGCTTTCTTGGCGTTTGAAAACTGACTCCTTACTCACCGGACCTGAGGCCATGCGACTTTTTTTGATTTCCAAAGCTCACGAAATGGATTTCAATTTTAAAACTCTATAACACTTACATTACTTGAATTATCGACGATAGAATACCAGAAATTTAAAAACAAGCCCCTTAGTTTTATTCAGTTCACGCAGTAATAAATTCACATTTAACTAGTATATATGGTCAGTATTTTTAGTTACCAAACCTTAGCTCAGAAATCATAAAATCTAAACATGTTTTATTTCTAAATAAAGAAATATTGCAACCCAGTCCTAATGGAAGATTTAGAATGAAAAATATAGCAATATGTATGACATCTTAATATTATAGTACTGATTTGAGGACTATCAGCTTGTTATACTAGGTACTTTGTAAAGGAAATCCATCATTTTTAGGAACAGAATGTCATGTGACAGAACTGATCTTTAATCGAACAATTATTTTTCAAACTAAGCGAAGCCCTTCATTAAGGGTGTAATAAAAAAGGCAAAAAAATGTTTTAAAGATTAAAGGACTAGTCACAAAATGTATCAATGAAATAATATGCAAATATGCACCAACTTTCGTTTCCACATGCTCGGATCACGCTGTTGGGCGCCATGTTATACGTGATACCAGCAATTCCGCTTGAAATCAGGAATTAAAAGAATTAATTCAGAGATGTACAAAAGGCTTTATCGATTGCTTCAGACGTGCTTCTCGGATTCAATTCCCATTTCAGACCTACCAAATTGCACCCGTCTAAAGCGTCCATTGGCCAGTGTGAAACAAAATCTTAGGTAATGAGAAATACATTAACGCCTATATGTGGCGAAGTATTCTTTATACCGTTGTAAAGTAAAGAACTCACTTCTAAGATTTCAATACAAGAAAAGAAAATACGATGTCTAAGAATGACAGAAACGGTGCAAATGTTTATCATTGGTGACAAATATTGATTAATATATGTAGCTTATTATTTACTAGAAGTCACGACTACTTAGTACTGCATCCCACAACTCTTTATGTCAGTTCATTTTGATATATACTATCTGAGTTACTAATAATGCATGCGGGATCTTGTTGACTGTTAATTTATAACATAAATTGTTTAAGGATTACCGCTTTTTCATAAGACTAAGTCTAATATAGCTAATGTAATACAAGAAGTATAACCAGTGATACTAGGAAAAGTAACACATATAGGTGTTATTTCCCTTGATTAACATATCAATCACATGTCGTATGTAGGATATATGAGCTATTGATATAGCAGAACAGAACAGAACATATATTTATTACTTTCGGATTTAAACTGTACATAGTTTATCATCCATATAAAAGCATACACTGCATTATGGTCGTGATCATATAATTGTACAAAACAATATATTAAACAAAATGTCATATAGCAAGTAATCAAGTTACACAGAATTATAGAAAATATAGAACAAAACTCATACGTGAGGGTAAATATACAAAATGGTAAACATACAAGAGGATACACATCCAAGAGGGTACGTAAAATACACACACACTAGTTGAATAATTTAGTAAGAATTTCACATGCGGTGTATCTTAAAATGTTATACCGTATCTTTATAGCACAGTTAATATACATTGTAGCAAGCTAAGTTTGATATAGCCCGTGATATAGTAACTCAGAACAAAAAATAGCGTCTGTATTATTTTTGAGCAAGTCTCATTGCACCTATGCACTTGTAAATATATTGTCAAAATTAAATGCGGTTATCCACAACTGGAACCCCAAAACAAAGTCTTGATAGATAGCTATACTATACATTATTTTAAATTAATCTATTTGTATTATGGCTACTGCAAATATGAGGGGGAATTCAAACGTTTGTCACGTCAGTTGGAAATCGCTTTAAAATCGACAGACGAACATGAAGTTTTAACAAATAATATATTGTATTGCTGATAAACATTTGTCATCGTACGAGCATACATAACAATGCATCATCAATTATCACCATACACCAACGAAGTCAACAGCGTCACAATTGTATTTACTCACCGATATTGTCACTCTTTCTCAAAGAACCGTCCGCCATGTTCTACGCAGCATCGATGTCTATCGACCCACTTACTAAAAACATCAGCATACCACTCCGTTCTTTATACTAATTCGTTTATTCTCGATTGCGAAACAAGTTCTTACAACTTGGACTAATCGATCTCGAATTCGAAGAGAGAGAGAGGCAGTGTTGACTTTTTTGTGTCTTGCCTAAGGACACTACCGACAAGTGTATACAATACAAAACATGAAATATCTACCATAGAGAAGTGTTACGATAACGTAACAGAGCAAATGTGCCATAATACAACAAAGCCCGAGTACTGTTGACTCAAATAACTACGCCTCCTCGACATAACGTAATTATTATTGCAAACAGTACTCTATCTATTACATGTAGCATCCGTTCTATAACTCCCAAATTAATCACCATAGTTAACTTACATAATTACTAAAATTCTGCTCAAGTGTAATGAAACAAACACAGAATCAAGAATGTATATATACAAAAAATGTATATCTATTGGATATTTCATTGATTTATAAGCAAATTACAAAGTTATTCGTTATACATCAAACCTATCTACGAAAGTCTATTATGGCCATCTGAAAGAATAAAAAATATTGTAAAGTCGTAATAACGCGGAAAAAGGCGTAATACTGCAAAAAAGTGTAGTAATGCGAAACAAGGCGTATTAATGCAAAGAAAAGGGCCGGGCGTAGTAATGCAAAGAAAGGCGAAGTAACGCGGAAAAAAGGCATTATAACGCAAAAAAACGCGTAGTAACCAAAGGAATAGTAACGCGAAAGAAAGGCGTAGTAACGCAAAAGAAAGGCGTAGTAACGATAAACAAAGGCGTATTTACGCTAATAAAGGGCGTTATTACGCGAAAGAAAGGCGTAGTACCGCGAAAGTGAAGGCGTAATAACGATAATGAAAGGCGTTATAACGCGAAAGAACGGCGTATTAATGCTAATACATGGCTTTATTACGCAAAAGAAAGGCGTAGTAACGTGAAAATAAAGGCGTAATAATGCTTACAAACGCTTATTAACGCTAATAAAAGGCGTTATTATGCGAAAGAAAGGCGTAGTAACGCAAAAATAAAGGCGTAGTAACGCCAAAAAAGGCGTAATAACGCGAAATAAAGTATTAATAACGCCTTTTGTAGGTACAGTGTAACCTCCACTAACGGTCATATCCCACCAACAGCCACCTCCTTACATCAGCCAATTTGAATTCCCCCGTTGGTTTTTCTATATGTTTTACCTCCCACCAACAACCACCTCCAAAATCTGGCCAACGGCCACTATTTTTCATCCCGAATAGACAGAAATCTCCCAAACGGCCAAGGAACACACTAATCGGCCGTCAAAATTTTGACCGGAAAAGCGTTCCATAAACAATTTTCGGAAAGTGTCGAGTTATATTTTGGAATGAAATTGGGTCGTGGTCGGACGCGAGAATCGCCCACAAAATTTCTGTATACGTACACAACAGTCACCCATTTCTTGTTTCCTGAGAAGCACTACGACATCCATAAATTGGTCTATTGTTGAGTATTTACTGTTCAATGTCCCAAGTTCAGACACACTAGGAGGCCTGGGATCGTAATCTTAAGTGATTTCTTTAGTATTTTAACTTAAGTCCAAAAATGTTTATTATCATAATTCTCTCAAAAGTCAATGATTGTATGTAATTTCATGATCATTACAGAAAATGGTCATGGAAGATTTAATAAATGCTCAACATGCTGCAATGTACATTCTTCTTTTTAAATTATTAATTGTTAAGAAACAGTGTAAACCGTATTTAAAGATTTAAGACTGAATAAAAATGCATATGCATGTGTAAGCTCAGTTACCAGGGGTCATATTCCAGTAGCATCTTAAGTCAAATCTTAAGATTTTCCTTAAAATTAACAATTTCCTTAAGAAGATAATTTAAAAAGGAGAATGTACATTGCAGCACGTTGAACATTTATTAAATCTTCCATGACCATTTTTGCTTCTAATTATGACAACGTCCGGTGTCAGTGAACTATTCTAGATAATATCTGATGCGTTTACTCGAAGATGCGGTCGCTCGAAATTATATTACAGTCCCTTGGCACTTCGTGTGACCGCAAATTGATTCTCTACAATATTACGTTCGACATAACTTTAACATAAAACATGCAATCAACAATCGCCTTATTCTGGTTCAACAGTAGCCCGCATAATGTTTGTGAAAGTATTCAACTGAACAACGATTCTGGGCAGCTGTCGTATCTGCTCATGACCCAAAGTTAGGCTATTGTTTTTGTATTCAACTTAACACAAGTTCTCGGCAGCTGTCGTATCCGCTCATTACCAAAGATAGGCTATTTTCGCGTTCGCTCAATACCCAAAGTTAGGCTTTTCTCGCGTCCGCCCACGACCCAAATATATGAAATTTCGGTAAATAGACATGTTCTTTCAGGAAGCGCCTGATCCGATTTGTTCGGATTCCTTTCTCATTATCGACTTACGGAGTGCAAAATATATGTCAATCAGCAAGTTTAAGGATAATATGTTTAGAAATTGATAATTAATTCAACTCAAAGGTAATCAAGTTTAATCATTTACACGGTGTTGTTTGTTAACTTTGATTGTCATCTGATTGCGGCTGAAAGGGAGTCTTTAAAATGTTAAGTACCAAAAGCATAAACACGCAAAAAACACCAAAAAAGCTGATAATATATATTACCGCAAAATAATCCCTCTGAGCAACAGCCACCTCAGAACAACAGCCAGTTTCCAATCATCCGGCTGTTGACTGTTGTAGGGAGGTTGCACTGTATATTGATGTATATAGAAATCGATTACTACTTTGAAGATTTACCTCAGAGAAAATCGTCTCATAACTTGGCATGTCACGATTAGTATATAATTACAGCAAAACTGTTTATGTCAGACAAATGAAATTTCTAACATATATGACAAAAGTATCACTCTTTGTCAAATATCGTCAACAACATTCAGAATATATCTCCCTACTCTAAAATGCAGACCAAAAAAACATCCTCGATAAACATATGTAGCCCGTCATTACTGCACATGGCGGAGCATATTTTTCAAGCGCAGAAATAGGAAGAAATCTGCATGGACAAGTTCAGTGGAGTAAAGGGCATGTTCCAGAATTTGGAAGCCAATTGTGTCAATTGTTTCCTGCACAACTCCGGTGCGATGGCTCGGGGCGTTTTGCTGGTAAAGATGTCTTTGAAACTGTTTTAACTGATGTGTAATGAAGACATTAGTATAGATTTTTCACTGCATACTAAGTGATGTCTTATAATGCTGCATTAGATGCCATTTTCGTTTCATCCAGTCATATCACTGCAGATTGCTTCCTATTTCCGCGCTTGAAAAATATGCTCGCGGTGTGCAGTTATGACGGGTTACGTTTAGTAAGGCTGTTTTTGTTTGGTCTGCATTTAAGAGCTGGGCCAGGCGTCATAAAAGATATACTGAATGTTGTTTCGCTCTCAACGACCTCGTATGTATTTTGAAAACTTTTTCTTTAATTTCCATTTTCTATCACATTGTCTTTCGATTATGTTTATAAGGATTTATTGTATGCTCAACGGCGGCCATTTTTTTTATCATGGCGGGACGTTACACGATCATCTTACTTATGCCCTGACCATACAGATAATCAGCAATATTCCATACACATGGTTACTGTTAATCGTTGCATATGCACTATGTTGTAATAATAGTTGGGATCCCATTAATGCACGCTACACCATGCCAATAATTAATTTTAAAACGCAAATACAGTGTGTATAAATATGAACAAGTCATATCTTTTATCTGCATTGTTTAACTAATGACTATTAACTATGATAAGGCACCAATATGTAGTGTTGACTTGAATGTTTGAAATAACGTAGAGCTAAGAACCGGCGAGAAATGATCAATTCTATTAATTAAGCGAGAAAAATACCTGTATGGTGGAGAAAAATGATTACAAAAAATCCGAAAGTCCGTATATAATTTATTACAAAAGCAGAGAACCATAAGCGTGAAATTCATTGTAGTTCTTTAGAGATCAAGAGACTGCATTTTGTTTTTCTTTTTATATAGAATTAGATTTTAAAAAGTCCGACATCCGACATATGTTATTTTATTGGCTTTTATTTCGTTTTACAGTTGGACACCAACTGCAAACATTTCATTTAGATAAGTACCCCCCCCCCCGCCACCCGTTAGCTCCGCTCCGCTCCGGCTCTGGGGATTAGCAATTATAACGTATATAACGTCGTTTGTTCAACAACAATAAGAAGTTCGGGTATATTTAAGTATAAACAGAAAGAAATTTGTGAATCAAATTAGGGTCCGTATATAACTAGGAACCTGATCAAACTTATAGTTACATTTTGTATATACGCGAAATGATGTAGATTCTTTCGAGAGTTAACAGGTATAATAACTTTACTATAATGTAGTAGTTTAGCTAATCACGCCATTCTAATAAACATATGATCAATCTTACGAATGAATCCCTATGAAGACAAATCTCCTACGTCTCCGTAGTGGTACACTATTGATAAACTGTATACATTATATGATTGTTTGATGTATTGGGCTGAAAACCAAGGCATGGACGATCACATATGAACGTTATTTTTGACATTAATAACCCTCCAAAAGCATATACACTAATTATAAGGTATATAATGTATTTTGTAACTTCAGTTGAATATATACTATACCTGTCTCACGCCATAGTTTTGAAAAAGATAAAAAGAATGTTTGTCAAATATAAATAGCCTTGTTACTTTCAGAGAGCTCAGATATTATATTTTTGTAATTCTATAAAGGACACTCTAACTCGTCTGCTTTCAAAATAGTATCTGACCATTGACTTCGTACAATATAACTTGTTTACAAGTACATAAAATGGGGTGTAATCATTCAATAATAAGTGAAACGTAGGCAAAAAGCCGTATATTTATTATGCAAGTAGTTCAATAAGGGTACCGAACTGTTACAAATACCCCGTCAAGGAGGAATATGTAACAAGGTCAGTTTTAGTTGGTGTAATAAAGACAATCTTGTGCTGATTTGAGCCGTATTTGATAGTATTAAGGGAGACAACTCTCGGGAGCTTGTTCTCAGCTGGTGAGTTGTGTCAACTCTTAAAACTGTAAGAGTTACGTCGCAGTTCATGATTTTCAAATCTAAACCTGGCAGTCAGCCATTTTACTCCTTTGTGTAAAGGTTACTTTTTGTATCGATACAAAATTGTTCTTTTGTTCTTTTACATAGGTTAGTTTTGTCCGGATGTTGTTGTTTTCTTTGCCATAAGTACAGGGAATGGTATTTATGCTTTTGAATAACTTTTATTCCAGTAATTTGATAATTGTGAGTTAAATAATTATACACAATTGAGTTCCAGAATAACACTTGTACTTGTTTCACATTTCTAGAACTACATTTGTATCTGTTATTTCACTGCTAATGATTAATTTTACAGAATGCAGTAACAGTCAGTGGTATGTGAGGACAGTGGAGTGCAGTGTGTTGTTGTGTTGTTGTTGTTGTTGTGGTGGTGACGGTGGTGGTGAATTGTAGATCACTTATCCCATAGATGGTAAGTATTGTGTAGTGGTATAATACAGAGTCATATGCTATATGTTAAATGTTTTTCATGACAAATAGGTGTAGAGGCCACTAGACACGTTTGCTGTTATATTCTAAATGCGAATGAAAGATGCTTACTAGATTATGTGTAGCATGTATTGAAGATTACTTTTACTCTATTTAACAAAGTATTAATTTAGCCTTATTTTCAGTGTGCTTCGTGACAGGTGCAACCGTTGTGGTAATCGTAACTGTTATATTTGTAACCACTATGATCATAGAAGCCAATGAGTAAAC
The DNA here is from genome assembly GCA_022818135.1 of Saxidomus purpurata. Classification (NCBI taxonomy): domain Eukaryota; kingdom Metazoa; phylum Mollusca; class Bivalvia; order Venerida; family Veneridae; genus Saxidomus; species Saxidomus purpurata. The sequence continues at coordinate 10,365,094 of JAFMSR010000009.1, forward strand.
TTATAAATTTTGTGCGATTAGTCTTGTTCTACCATATCATATGTGGACATCTCTAAGAGAACCCATTACACCCTCAGAAAGGCCTCGGCCTTTTTTAGTGCCGAACAACCCCTATTACACATAACTCAGTATCTGGCAGTCGATAGGTTTTGTACAACCTCTTTGAACTATAGAGTGGACAATACTAATTTCATCATTTTGCGATAATTCAAGGGCCTTAGGCGATTTGGCTGGTTTTTGGACTTGACTAAGCGATATGCAGACAAACGTGTTCAGCAAGTTTGGTTAAGATCGGATGGAAACTGTTGCACGGAGAGAGCCGAGAACTTTAATTTGGCATTTTTTGATAATTCAAGGGGCATAATCTAAAAGTGACTTGGCGATTTGGCTGGTTATCGAACTTGGCCCAGAGATTATGTCTACAAACGTGTTCAGCAAGTTTGATGAAGATCGAGTGAAAACTGTTCATCGTAGAGAGCGGACAACGCTAATAGGCAAATTTTGATATTTTAAAGGGCCATAATCCAAAAGTGCCTAGGGCGATTTGGCTAGTTATCGAATTGGCCCAGACATTATACATGTACCAACAAACGTGTTTAGCAAGTTTGGTGAAGACTAGATGAAAACTTTCCAATTAGAACGCGGACAACGTGTAGACGCCACCCACCCGCCGCCCGTCAGCCGCATGTGTTCCCATAATGCGTCCCTACGGGCGTATAAAATGCCATGCGGAATTAATGATAACATATATTAAAATACAGAAAGTTTAAGTAGAAAGTCATGCTAGAAAATTGTAATCGATGACTGACTTTACCGGTTACTGTTTCAGACAACTACTCCATGGTTAATTAACTCGAAACTACCGTATGTGACAATAGCGTGAAATTCCATTTTACCAAACGACGTGATCTGTCCCAGCAGAATCGTACATTATAAAATGAAACCAAGAAGTACATTTTTCACGTTCTGTCTTCTTACAATTTGGAACACATTTCACGGAGTGCTTTGTCTTAAAGTTTTTAAAATGTTCGTTTTAGTCGCGAACATTTTCTAGATGGAAATAGATGTAGTAATGGAAACCAGCAAATTTGGAAACAATGAATGTTTGACACTCTGTTCTAGTCAGTCATCGTGTGTTGGTGTATTTTTCGAACAGGATACGAAGCGATGTGTGACATGTTCTGTTTTTGTCTGTTCGAATATTATATCAAACGTCATAGTAAGACTTATGACGGAAATGTTGAGGACAATATTATACAATTAAAGACTAATTGTGAGGTCAATACATAGTTTTGCGGACCTGTTAAAAGTGATATTCACAGGTCCGCAAAACTATGTATTGACCGAAACATTAGTCTAAAATTATTACATCGTATACCTCAAAAAGAGTAGTGAAAATCGTGCAAAAATATAACAGAAATGACGTCTTAAAATCCGTGCAGGTCTACACATTATTTTCCAAGTCTACACATACTTTTGCGGACCCGGCACGTGAGCGCTATCGGCTAATCAGGAATAAATATTTATGACAGGAATATGATATGTAGTTTTGCGGACCTGTTAAAAAGTGATATTGACAGAGGACAAAGTTCGATGTCAATACAATCACAGGTCAGCACATCTATATATTGACAAAGGATTATATCGTATACCTCATAAACAGTAGTGAAACTATGTGAAGATATAAGAAAAATGACGTCTTAAAATCAGCGCAGGTCTACACATTATTTTCCAGGTCTACGCATAGGGAGACATATGTTGAATGACACAGGAGTTGAATGAACCACCGCTTTTATCGTCCCGTCCTATCGCGATAATAACATTGCAGACAGGATTTTTAGACGCGCCATTCTTCTAAATAAATAGGGGACTTAACAACGTCGTTTGGAAGTCAGCGAAAACTGTTGATTTAATGTTAAAATATCATGTCCGGTACTTATAAGTCAATGTTCGTATATTTGATTAACTTCTTTTTTACATCGTTCAAAATATAACTGATTCAACTAGATCTACGTGATCGCATTTTCATATATCACTATCTTCGTAAACGTATTTAAGAGATAAAGGACGTTTTAAACAAAGTCTCTACCATATATTAAGACAAGTAGGAATGGGGTTGGTTCAGACACTTGTATGAACTATTTCCTATAGTATATTTTAAATGATGTGACCGAGTAGCAGCTTGAGCTTCGATTTTTCATAGAGAACACTTTTCTAGTATTTGTGTCGCCCTTTCGGAGAAAAGGCGATACATAGGGATCGCTTTGTCCGTCCGTCGGTCCGTAGGTCCATCCATCTGTCACATAAACGTTGGCTATAACTTTGCCATTTCTTAAGATTTCTTCATGAAACTTTACAATTGTATTGCTCATGACAAAGGGGTTGTGATGCCAAAGCGTAAGAAGGCGACACAAGTGTTCTACTGAACACCCATCTAGTTTTAAGTACTTCCCATTTCATGCATATCGAGTGCAGTGACCGGACCCTCGTCTCATTACCGGGGAGTGGGTACATGTACGTACATGTATATACGAATAAGATAGAAATAAAAAGAAATACTGACTAGTCTTAAAGAATTTTCGCAACATCAGTGTGCGTTTTCAATCCTTGATCATCTTTGAGTTTCTTCCATCGATCAAACTGGCGCCCTATACTTATTCTATTTCGATTTGATTGGTTTGTCTGAACCTGTTTGCGCCGTTTACGTTCAGAATCTTTGAGAACCGGGCCTCTTCTTTTCCTTTTCACTAGAGTATCGCCTTCGTCCTCCATTTTGTAACAGTTTAAATTTCTCGCTCGAATGACGTCATTCGTATATGCGCTCTTCTGATGTTTTACGAACTGCCTTCGGAAATGCTCGCCGTTGAAATACGTAAACACACGCAGTATTTTCACATCCATGCAAAATACTAAATCGCGTTTAGTGACAGCTTTTTTTCAAAGAAGGAAAGGTTCATGGATATCAGATATATGCACGTTCAGTATGATTGAGGAAACTCTACAATCCCCAAAACTTGCGTTGGCGTTCTATCAAGACAAATATTGTCTTTTTTCAGCAATATTGATTTGTTACTTTAACTGTTTGATAAGCAAAGCTCAATTACTCATTTCCTGTCAAAAAGTGTTTGTAAGGCTGGAGGTATGCACTGATTTTAAAAAGACTTACAGTAATGCAATAGCTATATTGTACTTGCATAACACTCGGATTCTTATTCACAAATAAAAAGAGATGTGTGTTACCAGATTATAATTCCCTATCCCGAATCTTTTACTGCGTTTTATGCGTTTCACGGTTGAAATTGTGACCACGTTCGATAAATATTCAAAATTAATAAAACTTGAAAACAAGTTTAAAACTTCCTACATTGCATGAATAGTTTAAAAATATATCATCAATAGTCATGCATGGTTAAGCGTTGTTTAATGAATGCAATGTAAATACCTTTACTTTAACTTATAACTATTTTGAAATGAGTGCAGTATTATAGCACGGGAATTTACACGCAAAACTGTTCTTCTATATTTTGTACCTAAACTGAAAATATATAAATAAGTAAATAAAGATCATATTCTGATACTAACTATTTTACACCAAGAACTCGAACAACAATTTTGGATCAATAAGGACATGAACTACCATAGAAATGACCGTGTTTTGTTCGAACGACATTATTATTTTTTTATTCTTCAGTCGTCTTGAAAAAAAGAAAAACCGGTGGATGTGCATGTTTTTTTTATTTAAGAAACAAACGAAATAGCGTGCTTGTAAATATGGGGCCTAAAAGGGGTCATTAACGCTCAAGAAAGGTAGGCATTACAGCAGGAAAGGTCAGTAACATGCATTTATCGCCGATATGTAGCTCATGTATAACACAAGCATATTTCAAAATTATCAAACAAATATGCTTAGTGGTTTTTAACAATAAATAGTCTGTGAGAAATGATATTAATTTGCGACTTGGTAAGTAGACCTTCCATTTTGCCGGAAGTAACTGTTTATCTAGTTGGTCAAATAGATGCATCTTGTTTTGCTAAATACTCTTCATAGCTCTCCAGGCAGAGCTAACTTCAGCCCTTCATTTGTCTGTGTGTTTGTTTGGCAATATAATCTATAATTCCCCTGCATTGAGCCTCATTTTAAGGGAAAATACACATGATACACTCAGTACAAATTACTTCCCTTTAATGGAAGAGTTACGTCTTGATATACTAGTATACGGTTAAAATTTGTTCTCAGTACCTTTTCATTGCTTGTTGAAATGTATTTTAGTATGATTTTTTTATGTTTCAAGACAACTAGAAGAAATATTCTCGCGCGGTTATCAGAAGTTGATAATTCCGTGCCATCGGCGTTTCCTTACTTGCCAGAAGTAGGCAAAAAAATGTATTCTTCGTCTAGCAAAAGAATGTGAAACATAATTTTCATGAATTGTCCCGATTTTAGATTAAATTAAGTACGTGGTTCATTGCCAGTTCAGAAAAATATCTTTAAAGCTACAATAGTCAAAACCAACCTGAAAAATACAGTCAATATAGGAAATTGGCACTTTTGTTCTTTAACTAGCAGGCTTTTTGACATTTCGTCCATTTATGCCATTTCAGGGTTCCTGTTATACACGGAGACATAATGGATATTGAATTCCTGCATTTGCTTCTTCTGATCATAATCAGTATTAACTTAAACACTGCCGATACAGGTAACTTTTAGAAGCTTTTAACTTCCGTGTATATGTCGTTCGTCGATTTTCTGTCTTTTATACGCTCATACATGTACTACACTTTGTGTGATTCTTAACCAGTACATATATTTAAGAAAAACTTAAAGTACAAATGTACATGTAGCTCCGGTAGTTTTCTAAAGTCAGTGATTTGTCTTCTATATTTAAGCATGTTCATCTGGATACACGTCTTGTAGCGGTTCAAAGTGCACGAGCTGTGAATCATCATATTATTTAACTAATGGAAACTGCATTCAATGTCCGGAGAACTGCAACACCTGCGACAGCTATGATAATTGTACCTCTTGTAAATCAAACAAATGGGGTTCAGTTTATCAATGTTCGTTCGACTGTGAAATATTGTCATAATATGGAATGTCACGATGAAAATGGATATTGTTCGAGCTGTATATCAGGAAAATACGGTTTCAAATGCCAATATGATTGTAGTCTTTGTGAAAATGAACTGTGTGATGTACGAATATGTACGCACGGATGTAAATCTGGATATTATGATTTTAATACTAGCACTGACACGTTTTGCCAAGTCTGTCCTCAAAATTGTAAGTCATGCAAAAGCAGCATTATTTGCAATGTTTATAATGATGGATTTCGCTTGTACACATTTATAGCAAATGGAAATATGTATGGTTACTGTGCTCAATGTCCACTTGAAAAGAACTGCAAAACCTGTGATGTTATGGATACCGCTATAGTTTGCACGGGATGCAATGAAGGATACATCTTGGACGGTGATATATGCGTTATAAATGAAAACTATTGTTCCAATGGTTGATCTACTGACTGTACAAAGGACGGAATATGTTCAGGTAGCTGTAATGCAGGATGGAGTGGTGAGCGATGTTTGGACTTGTGTGCTAGTCAATGTCTCAAATGTGACAAAAGTAATGCTAGCATTTGTCTAGAATGTAAAGGTGATTATTACAAAGAAACATGCGATGTAGGTTGCGATCAACAATGTACAAAAGAGTCAGATATAACAACTTGTAGACAAAACGATGGATACTGTTTAAATGGTTATGAAAATAAATTCTGGGGTCAGAATTGTAATCAGTCCTGCTCTGATGGTTGTTTTTATGATGGCATATCCCAGTTGTGTAACAGGAACACTGGAAAATGTACTAACGGATGCGTTGAGGATATATTGGAGATCAATGTGAGATAGCGGTTTTGGAGAAGCCAACCGTACAATCTAAAGGTATTTGGTAAAGGTCGTTTGTGCTAGAATTTATTCAATATTATGCTATTTGACACCTCATGCATTTCGATCTGTATTTTTAAACTGACTCCGTTTATGATGATTTCCAATATTATTTAAGAACCATATCAAACGATTGCAGCGAAAGATTTCGACAAACATTGAAGAATTATGGTGTGTGATATCAATTTGCGTAAAGTTACGTATGCGAACTATGTTAAAATGTACTTGAATATGTGTACATTAAAGAAGTACTTCCTAAATCTGGTGTCATATTAAATAACATCAACAGCATAAATAATATAATAATTATTTGCAAGTATTATTATTAGCTTAAAGTTTAGGATATACACTCCAGGTCATCATCGGTAAAATCAGCGTTTTCAAATATGTTGCAGTACTATAAAACATTCTATAATATATGTAAAGTTGTTTTTGTACAATTAATGGGTTAAAACAAATTTATTAAGTCTCTAGTTTAATAGTATGTATAGTTTTATAGCGATGTACGATGTTCCTTCATATTATATTTATTTATTATTTTACGTTCATTGAACCCCATATTCATGTTTGGAGAATATAATCTGCTAGAGGTAGGGTGTAGCCTTTTTAACTCTGGTTTAATTTAAGTTAACGTATGATCTTACTACGACTGAAGACTCATGATCTTGGTCTTTCAGTTTATGTTGACTATTCTCTATTTCTGCTCCCAGGAACTTCCGTGTGTGAGATTCGACCGGCTATCATTACGAAAAAAAATGTACCAAATGCACATCTTATACATTACTTGGTAACTGTTTGAATAAAAAAACGATATTTCAGTAAATATCTTATTTTGACACTAGACACCTAACGTGCTGCCAGTTAGACAAAGACGAATCGTTTGTTTATGCAAATTATTATATCTTAGGTGAAGGTACACTTCATGTTATTAATTCAAATTTCTATTTTAATTTACCTAATACAACAAGTGGATACTAGCACAACAGACACAAATGGGTGGAAAAATATTCATGGTTCATCAACAACAGAAACACCTACATGTGTACAGAAACGAGGATACCACAACGAGTTTTATAACTGGCTACATGTCAGGATTCGGAGCAGCTATTATCTTGGTTATTATCACAGCAGCTATATATCATTTGAAACGAAGGTATAATTACATTATAAAGCTTTACAAAGAGAACAGGTATGAAGTGTTATAAATGGAAAATATAGAAATATCATTTTGTTTGCATACTTGAAACACTTTCGTCAATATAATAACACACATACAATATAATGCATTACATTGACAAAGCGTTTGTTTTTTCAAAATATATTAATTTCATAAGATGTTTTTTTTCTTAACCGTAAAGCAATATCATACGCATTCTTAATTGCAGGTATATTGCGAATAAATCGAAACGTTATCAAGAGGGCAAGCTCCTGCTGAAATGTCTACGTATTATAACGAAAGTGCTCCAGAGACAAGAGAGCAACCAGTACAATTAGTTATTGATGCTAATAACTACGAAAGCCTTACTAGTAACAGAAATACAGATAAAGTTTACAGCGGTAAGCAGAAGAGTTATTGATCATAGTACTACAATGTACTAGTGGCAAAATTGGTTAGAATTACGAGCTCTGCGTGAAAGATCAAAAGCGTTATACGAATCGTTGAACACTGCCGACGCGCCTGTCAAAGTAGCTATGAAGTACCGCCCAATATTGCGTGTTAAACTCCGCCTTTTATCTTTTTTATTTTGACAACAGCCTTGAAAGCAACGACCGGTCAAAACTGTACTAGTTAATACTTTATGTATAAAACGCCTTTAAGTGATGACTTTAGATTGTTTATTGTGCGGAAACTAAGAGCGACACTGTCCGTTACAGGTCTCTTGTTTACTTTTTGTTTTTCAATGTTCAAAAACAAAACATAAAACAAAACACTTAGCTGGTACATGATCTGTAAAACCTGTGATGTTGAAAAGCACAATGAATTTTGGCACTAAATCGTGCTATAATATTTTGGAGTTAAATGTCTCATGAATTACAGAAATGACTAATTCGGTGTTTTTGACACGTACATTTTTCGACTATAGCAACGTCCGCTGCTTTTTATAAGTTACATCAGCGGAAAGAAAATTTTTTTTATTTAAAAAATGAACTTTTTTTCAGCGGCGTGTTCGTAAAACAAAGAATATAGAAATAAGTTCCTCGATCACGTGTTCTCTACATGTATATTATCCAGCGCTTTTGATACTCGTCATTCATTTAAATTTATATATTTTTGTATTTATTCAATCTTAAAGAAAAGTAAAGCTTTCACCTTCTTTCTAACAAATATTGCGATACACCTGTTCATCAAGTGGAAGAGTTCATTATAAAATCAACATTTCAAACAGGGGTGTATCCATCTTTAGAACATGCGTGGTAATACAGGGAATGTGAATGATGAGCCGGTCCGTCGTTATTATACATGTACAGTCAAACCTGTAAACAAAGATCATTGTTGGGAAGCTACAAATATGGTCCTTGTTTGCAGGTGGTATTTATTTACAGGTCTTATAAATGAATAGTACACTGTGATAACCCTACTGGTCTTTATTCACAGAGTGGTCTTTACTCTGAAGTGGTCTTTAGCAAAGGTAGAGAGCGGGTAACAACGTGTTGAGCCAGATAAATACTCAAAACTTTGTTATAACTCCTTAACTAACTATAATCGTGTCGGGTATTGCTCACATTTTGGTGTAGAAAATGTAACGAATGATCAAGAAACATATATTACCATACGGCAGTGAAAGACTGTGTGTGGTGAAAAACTGAATGCTTATAACACATACATTTTGTTTTGCATAAAACAATCTTCGAGAACGCTGTGTTGTCAGTGTGACTGAAGTAGAATCGCTACGATATACTCATGCTTACTTAATTTTTTTCAGTGTTTATGGCTACCCACATCTCCGTAATTATAATATTCATAAGTATTGTATTTCTATGACATACATGTATGGTCAAATCACAAGAAGTTCACGGAGAGACATTAAATATAGTTAACATGTATGTAGTAAATTGTACACATACGATAACGATAAACAGGGCATCTACATATTACTTATACTTCAAATAAAAAAAACTAATGCAAATTCTCATGCGTAGAATAATTTAAGCTCTGTTTCACATTCCGGGGAGCTACATGTAGATCTTTTTAATGGAAATTTCTGTAGGAAATCATCCATTTGCATAAAGGATATTCGTTCACGCCATGCTCGTATACATGCGTTATAGATATATTTGAATCCATTCATTTTACATTGATACTATATATAAATTGCACCCGGCCTCTACACCAGGATGGGATTGTAATGATCGCGGCTGACGGATTCGTACAATAGACTTTAGGATCCGAAGTCCGAACTCCCTTCCTGCACCACAGCTGCACTTTCTTAAATTCTTTAGATGCGCGCACATTTACAGTAACAGAAAGTGCCTGGTTTTCCGTTTGTTCCAAGACTTCATGCTATGCATTTTGTTTTTCTGCAAAGCCCAAACCAGAACACCAATGCTTTAACAGGGAACTTCAAGATAAGATGTTGTATGTATACAAACATGCAAGGTCATCAATATTTTTCATAAAGCTCAAATGAAACTTAAACGGTTGTATTTATCGATCGAAATCTGGCTACTGATGTATCCGCTTTTTGGTATCTGCAAAGCTGTAAATACAAATGTATTCAACTGAAAAAGGGTCTTGAAGATATGGGGTTAGAGCTATGATTATGAAAAATAATCATCCGAAAACCTATCATAACTGGAACAATAGCGATGGTTAACGAACACAAATGTAAATAAATCTTGTTGATCGTTTTGCCCATGCAGTGGTAACTTTGTTGAGTAGTGAATCCATCTGGCGTCAAATCAATGTTATTTAATCATAAATTGTAAAGTAAAGAAATTGTGCATAAAAACTGGTTGACAGGTGAGGTTACCGTTGCCGAAGAACTGTATTTCCATGGAGTCTAGTACAAGACATGTTAAAACTGTCCTCAGAAGCGCTATCTGCATTATCACCACGCTATCAGGAAAATATTACCTGGATGAAATTGCATCGCTCTGATTGGAGCGATGTTATAAAACATTGTGCTTTCTTTGAAGATGTGATCAGCTGTCACCGAAATAAACAACTGAGTGTTACGGTTTCACTTTTGCTCAATTCCCACCCTCTGTTTAATTCTGCCAGTGTTTGTTTTCTTAAATGGTTTACTCTGTATTGATAGGAAATTTCATTAGTGTTTGGTAAAGAGTAAATGCCAGTAATTATACGGGTTTGTGCGTGTAAATATGGAAATGTGCATTGCTTACGCTGAATGTCGCCCCAGCTGTAGGCGATTTATTAAATATCAATATTCAACGGGTAATACATTATTTTCGTTACTGCAAATGCATCGAATATAGTTTAGAATAAAGCAATGCAGCACAAAGATATAACTGTATAAAGTTCCTGCACATCAAATGTCTTTGATCAGCTATGTATACTATAACAAGGGATCTAACTTACAACAAATCTGAACTGTTTATCTCGCCAACAAATGTCCTGCAATTTGAGCACCATTAAATTCAATAGTCAGTACTTCGTACGTGGTGGTAGCTACATGCATTATCTGACATATCATTCATGAAAAACACATGTTACAACTTCTTCCTAACATGGTGGTCCAGAGCCCGCCTCCGTTTTCAAGTGCTTAGAGTCGCTGACTTGAAATCACTGTAACCTCTTACAGGTTTAGGGTCATGGGTTCGAGCCCTGCTACACTACTATACAATTTTACCAAACGCCTTATTTTCGTCAAGGACGGATAAAATGGCTTGCTATGCATGAAATCTTAAGGGTTTATATAATACGCAGCTTTTCATCACTGATATGGGGTATAGACATTTAAGATCGACGGTGAGTGGCAACAAAAACTAGTTTACCAAATTATAGCGTGCATTTGCTGAAATTTCCGTTAGATTCTTTAAATCGAAAGTAAATATTATTAGACTGAGTGTAGCACAGATTATTTTTAATGGAATTGCAGAAAATTTGAATTGCTTTGTAATATGTTTTCGTAAAAAGGCGAATACAAAATAAGGCCCACGCCAACATTGTTGTAGAGTAAATAGATCTTACACTGTTTTCTATCGTTTTAACTGTAATTTTACTATACATATTCTTAATGCATGTAATTATGATTAAATCTACTGCGGTTATGGAAATTTAAATGTGCACTAATGTGATATTAATAAAATTTAATATTATACAGACTTTTTCTCGTTTCACTTGTTTGTAACAAAATATAAATTATACTCGGACTTTGGAAATAAACTTTACTGTGAGTAATTATAGTTTTTCACTTCATCAACAAATAACAGAAAACTTGTTCTGCTTATTAAATATTGACGATCGTATCGTTACAGAGCTGGAATCTCAAGCAGAGCAGGAAAGGCACAGTTATTACAATATGGATGACACCAAATGAAAGATTCCAAGATTCAACGTTCTATTTCAATGACTGCAGTTAAGCGCCAGATGGACAACTTTCTGTTTTCCTTTTGCAGTAAAATGCTTGTACATTTGCTTAACAGTGCCTTGCAATTTAAACCTGCGTTTAATATTGTAAATGAAATGAACGTGTAAAAACAAAAATAATATCAAACAGGGAATGCCACGTACCAAAAACGCAGCCTCCCCAAAACGAGCCCCACAGCACCCAGAAGTGCACACCACCAACACACACAAGACTTACTTTGTTCGAAGATTGCATGTTACATTTAAATTGTAAAATAATGAAATTGAAATTGCCGATTCCAATATTGTACAGAGGTACAACATGTTATCATGATCTACTAACGAAAATAGAAAATGTGTTTCCACCACATATTTTTGTGTAATGTAATCATAAAAATGAGAGTTATGCGATTTGCAACCTTTTAGATTAATAATAGTTCTATCTGATACCGAGCTTGATGAAATATTGTTCAATTAATTTTGATACATTAATATATATTCTTTATATATCTTGTGATCTTTCGGCAACAAGAAACACACTTATAAGGCCTTTACAAATTGTTTCTTCAATATCTTTTATGCACATGATGCTTGAATTATATCTTTCATCGGCCTTTTAAATCTTCCTTTTCATATACCAAGTTAATAGTGAATATGATCATTTTTGACAGCTTCAATATTATGATGCATATAACAAGATGATCTACGGAAGATATTGTGCATTTCTCACCAGGAAAACATTTTGTTATTTAGGTATCAAATGTCTTTTCGTAACATTTTAGTCGACTTTTGAAAAGATACAATATTATATAGTCTATTAAGTAATACTTAAATTGCTCGTACTTTCACAAGTAGATATGCCAGATAGAATGAAAAAACATTAAAACAGACAATATGACAATTGATTTCGTCATTATTATCCATGTAAATCTACAAAGTACACATAGCCGTATCCACTTTACCACAGGTGAGACTCAGTAATAAAATGTACGCGTGTCCCGTATCAGCTGAACATTAAAGAGACATTTCGAGGAAATTAATTATTTAGTGTCATAAATGTTTCTCTCAATCATTTTATATCTACATGAGCGATTATTGTCTGATTGACTTTCAAATGATAACCACAGACTGCAGCTTGTTCAGAAAACAGGCAACCCAACTAAAACATAACAAATGGGTTATGTATAAGAAACACAGATAGCGACAGATCAAATATTCTATAAGAAGATGGAAATGTTAAAGTTTGTATTGTTCTCATGAATACTAAATTAACCGCTATTAGGCAGTGGACGTTTTTACACCAATCACTTGTTGTATTTTATTACAGCAACATGTAGTTGACACGATCAAAACTTTGATAAAAAAAGTTTCATTAGCTACTGGATGGATTCAATAACCGTGAAAACTTCCTTCAAAGTCAAGCTTCGTAGTACTAACCTTTTCGACAAACTTGTGTGTTCATTTGAAATAATGTATGAATCAGATTGGAAAAACGACTTTTGAAATACGTTGATTCTATAATGGGAGACAAAGCACGCCACTTGCAGGTACTTTTAATTTAGTGACCACGTAATAAATGTATATTAAAAACGAGTACATAAGGATTGATAATTCGACGGCGGCTAATGAATTGCCAGAGAAACGTTTCTAATTTGCTTGTCGATATCGACCAGAGAGGTCTATGACAGTCTATCATAATGACTTACATATTGAATAAGAATAAATTATTTAGAAGGATCATCAACTGGCTGAAAATCAAAAGTGGCGCTATGTATTTCATGAACGTACTTATTACACGCCGTCCTGGAAGCGGCGTGTTTATTGGAATGCAGTAAGGAAAATTTCCATGGGGTGACGTAACTACTTTTAGACTGTAGACTGTGTGTTCTTTTGTGACAAGCGGTCTTTTGATTTGAGATCGCGAACCAGTCTAAATTTTGCGGAAATAGCCGATTTTAAACGAATTACTACGAAGTTATTTTTAATAAGGACGCTGGACGACAACAATTTAAAACGAATGGCTACTAAATTATTTTTAGTAAGGACGGTAGTTTCAAGCGTTGGTTCAAATAAAGTTGTTTTTTTCGAAATAATTTTTCTTTTGTACAAGAGTAATATAAATTGAAGCAAATTTATATGTTAGAATTCTAGATTAGGAAAATAAAACAAAATTTATTATTTCAATGATTTGACTAACGACAGTGTAATTGACCAATCAAACATGTAGTTTCAAGCGTGGGTTCGAATTTATTAATTTTTTTTTCCGAAATAATTTTTTCCGTACTTGAAATGTACGTTGAAGTTTGCTGTATGAAAAGCCTTCTATGTTACATCAATAAGGCATAAGAATATATAAAGTGATGTTTATATCGAGGAGCAACAAAGCTCTTTCTGCTTCTCTGTCTTGGACTTGGAACTTTTTCGATTACTTCCCTCGATATGGAGAATGTTGTTCGTTCAGATTTTAAAAACATACCTTTATCGGTATCAAATTCCACTCCCTTAATAAAAAAAGCATAACGTGACAGCAGCTTATTTCTATACAGAGGAAACAATACCTATAGACTTGACGTAGCATCATCTTTTTTAGCATTAAACATTAACAAATGGTCAGCCATATACAAAATTAGAGTGCAAAAAGATTAGGTTTGGTTAATCACCATACATTAAATCCAACATTACTAATTATCGCAACCCCCACTCCATTTGGCGGCGTTCAAACATTTGACTTGTTCCATATTTTATAAGGATTGGCTGTGCTATTGTCTGTTTTCATGTGATATACATGTCATCAGTATTGGTTGGAAAGGAGCCCTTCATTACGAGCAGGTTTCAGGAAAAGATCATCATTAAACTTCAATATTCATCGTATCATCAAACAGGAAAGTGTAACAGCTGACTGTAAAGAGGACAATCAACGAACATGTGATACGTTTTATAAACTTTCTTAATAATTGTTTAAAATCACCCTCGGTCGTTCATTTCTCGATTATTCTATCGCAAAGCAAATTAAGGAGCGTTAACTTTGTGTGACTCTCGTCTGCTACCAGTTTAACACAAATGCCTATCGTTTTCCAAATTGTCAGTATTTAAGTCAACACGCTGAAAGATACAGAGAAATAACATTGTATGTAACTGTGCACTGCATCACCTCTTCAAGTAACAAGCGCGGAATGTAAACGTTCCGACAATGTCCTACGATGATTATATCACTACACACGAACAACTACAAACAATGTATGGCGAATGAACGCTTATCACCAATTGCGCTGATCCATATATTATGATGCCGTTATCATTTAATATTTCTTTGTTGTTCTTGAAAGCTATAACAGGATTAAAAACTAGAAAAATATCCAATAGGACCTATTCATGTAACACACCTTTTTCCTTAGTTAAACAATAGTTTGAATTACTTCGTCTGTATGCACTTCAAGTGAAAATAGCTTGTCTTCAAAATCATAATTTATATTGTATATAAATTCGTTTATGTTTCGCAGATAGCAATGCATTTGACACCTGTTATACATTAAACATGTGTAGGAATAGATAGCCACCCACTTACTTCCTGGTGTTTTGACATTTATAGATCAGATGCAGATTATGATAATTAAATCCCTGCCTAGCTTATTTTCACACGTGACCGTGGTCAGTTCTGCATCATATTTTGCAATCTTTGCTCGCAAGCGCGCAGCATCTCAGATCTCGACCAGTCGTAAGGCTCGATTAACTTGTAGTTAAGAGGTACCGCCGCAAAGGTTCGCGTGGGCTTTAGCACTTTCAAGAAAGCGCCCACACAGAGAAAAGACGTACGCGGAACATTGGACACACAGGTTTCAAGTACATTGCTATCTGCGAAACATAAACGAATTTATATACAATATAAATTATGATTTTACGTCTTCTTGACGCAAGTTTGTTTGGTCACTCAAAGTTCATTTGTGGCATAGAACTAGCCGTTGAACTTTCATTAAAAGGGAAAACATTACCTGACTACTATAACTACAAATATCAATTAGATTGATATTGTCTGACAGAGCCAGTCCCTGCCAGACGTTTTAGTTTCAAATATGTATTCTTATCATTTCATAGAATAAGATTATCAGATCAAGTTCAAATTAATAATAATACAAAATTGGACAATGAAAACCAGCAAACTGTCCAACCAAAGAGGGAAAAAAGAAACTGGCGCCAAGGGATTTTACATTGAAAAGAGACCCATTATAAACAGAAATGAAAATGGTAACTATGTAAAAGGTATGTGAAATATTTTGAAAAATATGTAGAATCAGTACTTAAAATATAAAAAGTCATGATATTAAACATAAAAAGTATGTAACATATACGAAGGCATGATAAACATGAAAATAGTTTGTACACACGATTATCACATTGCTAAAAATGTTTGCGAAGAGGCATTGCAATGTCAACAATGGACATTTACATTTTTCTTTGATATCCACTGTACAGCACAACTAAATCGTTTCTTTATTTTGACAAGGAACACCCCGATTCCTTGTATATATATATATATGGCTCATCAAATATGGACACGACCTTGTTAAGAAAATATATATTGTAATTGCTTAGACAATAAAGGAACACCCCGTTAGTTTAAACATAGTTTATTGCCATAAATCAGCAAATGGTTTGAGCCACAAGTGCTTGCCACTTATAAGATGGCTCTCCCCAATACAATACAATTACAGAAGTAAATTATGGCTACAGAACAGTTACACGTAGGTTCATTTTAACCAACAATTTTAGTAACTTAAGTACTAGAAGCAACTCCATGTGCTTGTGTGTGTGCTCGTTCCAAGTTCGTGGTCGCCAAAAGATATATATTTTTATATATTTATATAAAAACAACAACAAAAAACGCAAAAAAAACACGCTAATTTGCAAATCTAGCTGTGTCTTGTATGAATTTTTGAACTGCAGAAAAGATACTTAAATTTTCTTCATCCGAAAGTACTTCTCTTCCATAAAGCAAGGTATTTACATTTAAGGGATGATACTGACGTGTTGCTCTGAAAAGAATGATTCTTTGTTGTAAAAACAATGAACATTTGAAAAAATAGTGATCTACATCCTCAATTCCGCTTTGACAGTTACAGTTTTCGTCATTACTTAAGTGATTTTTAAACAGATGTGCTTTTAAATTACTGCAGCCGTTCCTTAAGCGTGCGTGATGGATAGTCAAGAACCTTGGCCCTTTGAAGTAGTATGTTGGAATAATATTTGCCCGAAATAAGTTGCTTTTGAGTGAGTTCTTGAAACTATACAATGACGGGGAATTTCTTATTTCTTCAGGTATAGTATTCCATACATTAACACTGGATGGTACATCTTGGGCATTTCTTAAATTATAATTATTACTTTCACCAACAACTCTAGGGAATATTGTAGTAAATTGTTCCGGCAACAAACCGTTTTTTAGTTTGTACATAATAACTAACTTCTGAAATTTTCGTCTGTCGCTTAAGGATATCCAACCGATTTCTTCGATTAAATGTTGTATAGAAACTGACCGAGTTAATCCGGTGACAACACGTGCTGCCTCGAGTTGTAATTTTTCTAACCTATTTTTATCAAATTCAGTGCAATTGTCCCATACTACGGCGGCATATTCTAATAATGGCCTCATATACGAGAGATAAATCTGATTTAATGTTTTTCTATTTATCTTGAATTTTAGCGCTCTCATAAGATTTAATACTTTTGAAGCCGATTTGAAAATAGCATCGAATGTTTATGCCATTTACCGTCATTACTAAAAGGTTACACCTAAATGTTTGTGGTGATCTGTAAACTGTAACTGATGTCCACCAAAATGTAATACTGGACAATTTTGATCTCTGGTGGTACAAAAAAATAGTGCTTCTGTCTTATTGGGATTAAATGTGACCAACCACCTTTTTGACCATTCAGATATGATACACAGATCGTGGTTTAGTATTCCCTCCAAGTCGCCAACATTGGCTGTTGTTTGAGATAATGACGTATCATCTGCAAATAACCTAGTTATACTTAGTAAGTTGTCAGCTATATCGTTCACATAGACTAGAAAAAACAAGGGCCCAAGGATCGAACCTTGTGGGACACCAGCGTTAATACTTTGACTAGTTGATATACTAGAACCTACTATTACATTTTGAGTCCTACCAGAAAGATAATTTTCGATCCATCTTAATAAAGTTCCATCTATTCCATTTTGTTTCAACTTGAACATGAGGCCTTAATGCCAGACTCGGTCAAATGCTTTAGAAATATCACAAAAAATCATACACATGTATTGTTTAGAATCTAGAGTTTGACATATTTGATGATAAATTTCTATGAGTTGGTAAACGCTGGAGTAATTTGGCCTAAAGCCACATTGGTTACGAAATATTAGGTTGTTAAAATGTAAATGATTATGAACATGTTTATAAATAACTCTTTCTATCACCTTTCCTAGACAGCTTAAGAGAGATATCGGTCTGTAATTGTTTGGAATGTCGGCCTTGCCTTTTTTGAATAGTGGAATAACCTGTGCGGTTTTCCATGCTGATGGAAAAACACCTTCTTGAATTGACCTGTTATAAATAACAGTTAAAGGTTTAGCAATAGTTCTTGCAATTGATTTTAACATTCTGTGACTAATACTATCCGGACCACTAGCTTTATTTACATCAAGATTTTTCAAAACATCAGTGACTTCAAGTTCTGATATGTGTATATCTTCAAGTTTGACATTAGTTTTACTTTCTAATCCAGGAAGAACTGCATTTGAATCATCAATATTAGATACAGAAGAAAAAAAGTATTTAAACATTCTGCTTTCTCTACATCTGTAACCGAATATTTTACATCTCCATTTGAAAGTGATGTGATTAAGGGCGGTATAGTCTGAGACTTTTTACTTTTATTTTCTTTTACGAGATACTTAACCAGTTTCCAATATTTTCGTTTATCATTTTGCTGTGCGTCTACTAAGGAATCTTCAATAGTGTTGTAAAATTTCAGTTTGGCATGTTTTAAATAATTATTAACCCTATTTCTTATCTTCTTATAATCATTCCAGTCTGCTGAACTCTTTGAGTTTAAAGCTTTTTTTCTTATCTTGTCTCTTTTCTTTATCAATTTCCTTAACACCCCGTTTCCTCATCGTTTCCATATTATGTGCTTTTTCCCTTAATAATATGCTTTGCAGACTCATACAAATCCTCATTCTTAAAGATATAAAACAGCTTGCACATGTAAAGATAAAAGTGATAACAATAAAATGTAGCCTTCAACATGATACACACACGGATGAACACCTTCTGAGCACCCAGCAGGAAATGATAGCTGTGTGCACTTCATATTTCCAAGTTATTAAAATGTGTACATAACAGTGTTACATATCTTGTTTGTGTAATAAACAAATGTACTAATTAACTGAGACTATAATTATGAGCAGTTAATTGGAAATACACCCCGATATTTCCAGCAGTAAGAGAAAATGTTATAGTTTCCGATCAAGGTGTGTTTAAAGGAACAGTAACAGTGTCATACTAAAGGTGTGTACAAAAGGATACATTGTTTATAAAAATGTCTAAAATTATGTACATGAAAAATATCTTATTTTGTACGTGAAAAATTCACATGGCTGATAATCTGTATGTCAAAGGAAATACACCCCGATATTTCCTATTGATAAATAAATGTGTCTTAAGACAGATGCTGGAGTGAGAACTACTTAGTGAGACACATTAGGTAAACGGATGTATTTACGAAAAACTTTCGATCTCCAGCGACCTGACCTTACTATGTTTTCTGGGACTCCCGACATAATTGCCTGTGTACAAGCACCTATTATGAAGATGTGAGGTTTATAAAATTCAGGTGGTAGTTGCATGTATTCAATCGCTTGTCTGAAAAGCTTTCGAAATTTAGACATAAGCGATGTGTGCCCTGTACAGTCCAGAAAGAGAGGACCTGCATCTAGGCCTCTATTTTTCAGGTAAGCTAGCAAATAAGTTTTGGGGCATGGGTTGCTTGAACTGCAAGGAATCATTATTCTTGTTGCTTGGCAATTAGTCAAAGTCTTGTGGTGATGGACATGAATTTCGATAATTTCCTCATTGAAATAAACATGATTAAACTGTCTGACCCTTTCAACATGACTTTGGTCTTTTGCAATCAGTTCTCCCATTCGGAAGTAACCATGGAACGCTAGCAGCACAATAGCTTGGAAAAGAGTTATATCATATCCTTGAAGGAAGAAGCTGCAGCTATAAACCATTGTACGTAGGTGGGGGAGAAGAATGGGGAGTCTAGAATGTTTAGTTCCCTTTAACTTACGACAGCCTAGTCTCATTCTCTGAATTATAAATGATTTAGTAGGGTCGTGATATTAGTGTCGTAAGTGTTTGTAGGCAATTGCAGACGAATGACTTCTGATAGTAGTGGGTGAATAACCTTATTCAAATAAGTAAGTATCAATGAGGCGAACATTTCAGAGGAAGCAGGCAAAACACAATAATTATGATAGCAAAACTTTTGACGGAAAACAAGATGATACGATAACCCTAATTTGCAGCTGTAATAGCCGTAAAGACGTAGAAATATGTAGTAAATCGTACAATTCCATAGACGATTTTCTACCGTACATTATTCCCGCTGCCACCCGGACCAACCTACATTTGTACCCGTTTATTTCCTGTCTGCGTCCGTCCCTGTAACGCTCTTAAACATGACATTTTGCGGGACTTTGAAATGCTGATGAAAGTTATGTAGGCTAAAACAGTAGACAGCTCATGGTAAACTGCACACATCCGTCCGTCATTGGTGATGAATACAATAAAAATTAATACAAACATGCGATCATTTATTCTTGTTTGTCTTGACATGACTTGGCATTTCTCAATGACACTCGAAAATGCACAGTCTGCATCAGGGGGGCCTTAGCTCCCAAAGCCCAGACCCTTTGGAACTCCTACCCATCTAGATTAGCCCCCGCCCCCCCGCTAAATAAGTCATAGTTTTGGCCTTGGCATTTTATTTGTATTTTAAAAGAGTTCGGATATTATAGATTTGTGATTGGTTTCTACACATGTATTTAAACATACGTTGCAAACAAAAGGTAGAGTACATGAACTCATAACGGAACAATATAAATGTGTAAATATAAGTATCAAATAGTCTTGTCTTAACTACCGGGTATGCGAAAGCGTGTGAATTTATTATTGATAATACTCACAATATAGTCATTGCGCGTTACAGAAGACAGAACCTATATCATATTTATAAGGTTATTATTTTGTACATAAAGTGGAATACGTACTTCTTGTTTCACACAAATAGATTTGAAAGGCGCAAAAAGAATGTTTGTCAAATGCAATTAGCCTTGTCGCTTTCAAAGAGTTCGGATACCATCTCTTTTAAATGTACACAAAGAGCCTTTTCTTCTCCTTTAAAAGAAGTAAACAAAACATTAACCTCGTTCAATAGAACTTGTACAAAATACGTACAAAACGTGGGGTGTTATATATCAATTATAATTGAAACGTAGGCAGATAGCTACATATCAATTATGTAAACAGCTTTAAAGCCATGCGGAATAAATGATGATATATCTTAAAATACAGGAAGTAAAAGAAATAGACCTGAAAACGTTAAAGGTGTACAGTGTTTAAGCCCCTAGTCACGGTTATGAGTCCTCATATTGAAAGATTTTATAAATCGTGTAATGGTAAATGAAAAGTAAATATCTCCATAAAGTAAAATAAAACCATCACACTTAAGTTTCCTACAATAAACAGAAACTGACTTGTTTAAAACAACTATGCCATAGTAAATTAACTGTAGTGAGACAGTTTAAGCTAAAAATAATCGTATATGATATCTATACATATATCTACATAAACAACTTACTTTCTTCTAATATAACCATATAATAGTTGCCCATTGAGAGATTATAAACATAGCAAATAAAACATCAGCAACAAATGTAAACGATACAATGCAAATATTTACATTTATGTAGAAAGAAGTATTTTATAGCAAACATAAATCATAATGCGGTACATATTTTGCTTTGCTGCTCAGCCAAAAATCATGGCATGCCTATTTAGTATCAAAATGAATTATCACGTACTAATTATTTCATTGTTTGTTAGTGTTTCTTTATATCCCTGTACAATGTACATTGTGTAAGGGTCTTGTGATCTATCCGTTAAGAACATTGTAGTAATCTGTCGTGTCAGAAATCTTAATCATTTCTTTAACACAGGCGTAACAGAATCGGAAATGTTCCTGAAACAAAAAAAAAAGCATAAAAATCATAAACAATTACGTGTACTTACTTTTACTTTAGTACAGTTGCTTTACTAATCTGATAGACGACATGTTATTTAATACTTGATAAATAAGAATTATTGATAAAATTAAATATTATTGGCTTTCGTCTAAGTTTATCGGAGACAGAAAGTTTAAACAAATATGTGTGCGTCTTTTTGAGTCTACACACTTACCTTTTGAGTCACTTCTTTAAATTATACAGTTTTGAGTCGAAATCATGTGCTAGTAATAATGTATATGTCTGTCTCTATCTTTAGACTCTAAATTCATTAGTACCTAGTTTCCGCACTTCGAATTGATAAAGACACAGCTGTTTGTACAGAAATTAAAAGGCACTCACTATGTCCTGAAATGCAGATTGCCGTCTAGAGCGAACATGACATACTGTGTTCAGCAGGCTCACTTCCCCCTCAACGGCAAACTTCTCTAGCAGTATGGACACAACACAGAATATACTGCTTCTCTCTGATCCATTTCTGTAACATAAAATATGTTAACACTTTGTTTTTATCCGATGCAGTTCCGATTTCAATCGTAAAATTAAGTTGATACCAAATCAAAGCTCATGACCTGGCTTACATACATCGCTTGTTACTTATATTTACCTACATGTATATATCAAATGTAAGAATTCAACATTATTTTTTACATTTGTCTTGTCCCCTTAAAATCATTATATTTTATTTTATTTTATGGTATGTGTCTTTACTTTTTATATGCACACGCGCATCAAAATTAGCATTCTCATTCTACACCTTAAAGCTGACATACATTGCACGCAAACATACATGTAACTATTATATCCAGATGGAGTTGAAAACCAAATGTAATCTATAAGTGAATGTGATACTTTTAATGTTACATGTACTTACAAACAGTGTATTGCAATTGGTTGATCAGATTTGCAAGCTTTTCTTGCCTTTTCAATGTCTGCAACTAAATTCAGGAAAGATTGAACACCTGCAGGGACACAGGTCGAGCTGCTCCAACCTCTGAACTGGTAATGCCTGATAGTTACGTCTTGATTTGAAGGCTAAAGAAAATTTTGATGTAATAATTGAACTAATTGACAAAATCTCTCTCATGTTCATACATGTTAATTTTTATTATGTTTTGATATTTACGTATTTACGTAGGCATGGATAATACCTTGACACGTTACGTACGTGTACAATAATTTAACAATTTATCCTGTAAAAGTACTTATCAAACAAAGAGTTAAAACTGTTACCGTTCCCGGTTTAGATATATTCAGATTCCGAATGACAAGGTCATCTGTTGAGTTATTGCTTTTGCATACAACTTCGAACTTGCCAAACGTTAGAACTTTGTTAGCTGGTGGAAGGTACTGGCCAACTGTCTGATGACATGCAAAGAATAAGATTGAACATTTAGCTTAAAAAAAGCTGAACTCGTTTGAGATCGTATACACTTCCATAGACTTTTGTCATGATCAAATAAATAGTATTCACAATGGATTTAAAATGAAGGAATGTCACAATTAGTTTTCTACAAAATAGAACGTGTTTTATTGATGAAGACATTATACAAAGTTGTTTGTATCATAAACAGTTTTATGGCCTTACTTTCTCATTTATATGTTCTTTGTCAAGACAAACTACACACGGGCACTTTTCCTGGTACAACATTGACACGAAATCTTCCACTGTACTCGGTAACGGTGTTTGTGCGATGATAAATTTGGCATCTTTTAAATATCCCTGAAGTGTAATGTTTTACCAGGATATCTAATAAAGTTCGTACAATGTTTAATGACACAATTTGTTCTGGGCAAAAACAGAAGTTTGAAAAACTTAGAACTACTTTCGTTGATTTTCTGATTAAAATTATATTTTTCAAAAATTGTTTATAGTCCCGGCCGACCGTGGTGAATTCGCGAAGACCCCAGTATGACTCCCATGCATACTGGTACCTAACAAAATTTGAAAATCAAGGGAGTTTTGATATACCTGACTGCAATGCCCAGTCAGTTTAATCCAAAGATTATGATTATTTAACAAAATTGCGTAAAAATGCCAGATACATATAGCCAAAAAGATTGCAGACCAGACACGCGTTTCCAGCGTACATTGGTGGTTATCTTTATTGCAGATTACATTCGCTTGAGCATGTTCATAAAATAGAAGTCAAAAATTTCTATGGAAAATATCCAAGAAGTTTGTAAAATAAATAAATAAATACAAAAAATTGTGTTTTCAATTTTTTTTTTCTTTTGATATTTTAGTTAACTAACATTGAGATAGACGGCATTGATGTAGTCGTGCTTTGTCAAGGTTAATCGTACACGATGAGCGTCACCTGAAATTAAATTGCATTCAACTATTTTATTTGTGCACTCAAACATAAACTAAATATGTTTTAAAATTTATTTTAAGCTTTTAGTGAAACCTTTCCTTTCAAACGATGTCGTTAACGTTATCTAATATAAATTTTAATTTTATCAAGTTTTAGTATATTCATTGAGCCAGCAGGAAGTTACTAAATGCAAAATATATGCACAACTGTCTACAATTTGTCTGTGTACATGTAATAGCCCGCCAGGGAAGCTATAGTCTGAGTCATTATAAGCAGACACTCGCAAGAGGTAACTTTGTTTATTTGCACCATCAATAGCGCAATCATGCGCTAGTGAATTGTTGCATTGAAATTACAAGTTGCATCAGAGTCTTTTCAACGGGACTGTTTTGCAATTAACTGTACCAGACGATCCATTTCTTAGTGCAATGACAGTATTAGGGAGAGTCGTAAAATTTAAAGTAGTTAACAATGCAGGTATTCAGGAAATGATGTCATAATTGCGATCAGCTTCATACACAAAATTAGTAGAATGCATACTGCCTTAAAGGGCCGTTAGGTGTCATACTTATTACATCCTTAAATCAATAATTTGTTTTTAATTAAGAACTGTTATTCGTAGTATTGCTTCTTACCAGGTATATCAGCCCCTTTTCTGTTTTCCTTTCTGCTTTTATTTATTGCCACTGACCTACGATCTTTGCTTGGCGGCATATGCAGTTCAATAAAGGCCTAAATATACAATATAAATGATTCACATTCATCATTACTATGTTAGTTTTCAAAACCTTATAACATTAATAAGGTTAAAATATAACAGTCTTTAAGAATATGTAAGTTACATATTAGATCAAAATTGAGTTTTCCAACTCGTACTCCAATAGTAACTGTAATGTAAAATAAAAGTGATGTTAGATTTATCAGATTTTCCTACCTGATATTGTGATGATATTTTATCATCTGTCATAATTTGTTGTATAGCAGTGACAGGAAGAGATTGTGGATCACATGTAAGAGCATACAGAACACAGTGGTGCAGAAATATATACTGCTCCTGAAAACGAACAAATGAGTTATTTACTTTGCCAAATGTACAACAAATTCATAATGTAATAGCAAAGCATAAGAACTGAAATAATCGTGAGTAAAGCGTAGGTCTCTTAAGACGAAAAAAAATTGCATTCACTCAACATACCAGATTCTGCACCATGTGAGCTCTTTGACCACGAAGCGCAGCAACACAACCAAATATATCAATTGAGTCTTCTTCTTTGCGTTCTTTGGTGAGTATGTCTAGAGCAATGTAGGTGCCTGTTCTTCCAATACCAGCACTTTATAGAACATAACATAACATCAATGAATTAAGAGCGGTTACATTCAAGGAACATTAATATATATTCGTAGGTTGTTTCTTTCTTATTCTATTAAATCTAAAAATTATTTGAAACATAAATATAACTTACATTTTGCTAGATACATGTACATTATCAGTTAACAAACTTTTAAGGTTAATAGTAATTTCAACCTAAGAACTCTCCTTAAACTGTCTACGTGTTGATCTTTCTTGTAACGTGAAATTGCCTACACACCTGCAGTGAACCATCATTGGTCCAGGGCTTGTTGTTTGTGCTTGTTCTACTTTGTCTCTGAACTCAAGAAGAGAAGCTACAGTGTCGGGAACAGTTTTATCAGGCCAGGCAGTGTAGTGATACTGTGTCACGTCTCTTGTCTCGGATCCCTTGAATTATTAAGTATTGACTAAAGACAAATTGAGTTTCAGTACCACAAATATGAATAGTTTTTACTAATTCATTTGAGCTCGGTTGTGAAGAAAGCTTGAAGCTTATCGAGTCACTAAAGAGCCCGCTTCCTGGAAAACCAAGTACTATTGTCATATGAGGAGGTCTAGTGGAGCTCTAACCTGCAACATCCGGGATGTGCGGTAAATACCTTAACCTCTACACCCCAGTTTCCCTTAAACTGAATATGGATAGAATTGACTCGTACACTAAGAATAAAATTATCCGGAATAATAATATGCATGGCAAATAACAATTTATTGTTCATCATCGTAAATTTGTTTTATTTCGTGATTTTACATACCCGCTCAATGTTGAATTCTCTCACAACGAATTCAGAAAAGACCTTTTCCGCTGTACTGGCAACCTTGTAATCCCCGTAATTCTCGCTTGCCCCTTGCCTTGGCCAATACTGTTCGCATTTTATCTTCTACATGAGCGTAGTGACAAAATATCAATTAACAAACACCGACAACTCAACTCAATAAAATATTGGTGCAATTATATTAGCGCAGCTCTTGTTTGTAAATTAGTAAGGGTTGCAAAAACTCAAAGTAATTCATAGTTAAAGAGACACTTGTGCTAGTCCAACATATACATATATTATGCATAATGATATTAAGATGAACATTTTCACATTGCTATTTTAACTATTCCCCTGAGGGAACAGGAATTTTGACAATAAGGATGAATACTCAGCACCTTGCTTCGATAATATTAAACTAACTTCTCGTAAAACCGCATTACTATAGTGACATCATAAATCAGACAAAGGTGACATATATTTCAAAATGATTTTTGTTCTTGCATAAGAGCAAGTATCTTCGATAAAATCATAGGTTACGACAGTACAGTAACAAGTTCGGGGTTGTAATAGCTTTGTAATGCATAGAATCCTTGTTGTGTCGAATTTGAATCTGTAACAAGAAGAAGGTTTATGACATACAAACCCCAGTTTCTTCTAAATTAGTCAGCACCACTATTTTGTCTGTTCTTTCTTGCCAGATCATTTCCCAGAATGCTTCAAATTTGTTCATAGCAGCACATGTTGGTCCTTAAATGTAGAAGACATAGAAAAGAACAAAAAAATATCTTCGTATTACTATTAACATGTATCCCGTACTAGTGTTTTCAATATGTTGACTAATAAAAAATAAATCAATCTAAAACAGAACTCTGCACTTAAAAGTGTAACCTCAACTTCTTTTTATTCCAGTTTGTTAGAAGCGGTTCCAAGTATATGTGCTCATGAATATATTACTATATTTCATTATAATGTGTGCAAACTTTCAGTGTAATGTTATATCACAAATGACTATAACTGATAGGTTTAGTCACATGTTATCCGTTTGAATACATGTACTCTCTTCCAAACTGAGGACAAACACAGAATCCATATGGAAATTAACCCACTCAAACCAACATTTTGTTTTCAATATTCTAGACATTAAAATTGAACAGAATACGTGGATAGTCATATTATTTATAAATGGAAATACCTATCGTGGGGCGTTCCAAATCGGTATAAAGGTGATTCATTATATTAAAAGTTCTAAGTATACAAGCTAGCACAGCAGAATGCGAACAATTGAGACAAAATATTTTAAGATATACGTACCAAGCGATGCAATATATTCTGGTGATTGCTTGTTTCCCTGAAGCAAAAAGGTAAACTATAATTTAGAAGGTATCCATTCAAGTTCTTTTACGTACTTATATATTTTTTCAATTAAAAATACGCGTAAGAAAATTGTCAAGTCATGTAATATTATATTAAAAGCTAAATGAAATGAAAATTGAGCTATAGTTACGTCAATATAGTTAGCGTTGACGTAGTTCTTGCTTTTCAGGACTACACGCGTAGCATCATCTGAAAGTGAGAATATCATAATGTATATTTATGTATATCTTTTTGTTTAATAATATGTAGTACATGTATATTCTGCACATAGTTTTCAATAATAAAAAATCTGAGGTGGGTCTTTACTGTTTAAAGTCGTTTCACTGTTAAAAAATCCAGAGCGTTAGTTGTGCTACTTACTCGTAGACCACTGAATCGTGAACAATTTAACACAAATGGGTAAAGTGTTATTTTAACACGTGTCTCATACGCAACCTTGATCACCTTTTGTTTACTGCCGACTCAATAATACATGTACAGTGTTCGTGCACTTTACATGTATTCAATGAGTATAATAAAAAATGTATGCATCTCTTTGTAGCAAAATGAGGAATTGCTTATCAAGTTAATCGTTAATGTCATCTCATAAATGGAATAGAAGTATTACAATCTTAAACTGTGCGGAAACGTAAAACTTAGGCTTTTAAGTAAGCAAGGGGAATAACTCAAACTCACTTAACCTTTCAATACATCAACTGTTATTAAGACATACATGCATAAATTCCATTATATCTGTTCTTTGCAAGATTCCGCGGCTTCAGGGCTTCATTGCAAGTTCTAGTCAGACCTTTTGGGAGTTTCTGAAAAGGCATTCAAGAGTAATAAGATACATACTTTCATATTCATTTCAATAACGGTAGACTAGCAGATCAGTTAATGCATTAATATTTATAAATACTTTTACCTCAAATTCCTTTTCATAATCTGTTTTCAGTTTTATGTACTCATTCAGGTTTTGCACTTGTACTTGGCTTCTGATTAAACTGGCTGTATTGTAGTAAGTATCTGCAGTAGGCACTTTTACTTCTGAAAAATACAAAGGAAAATATTGAAATGCCTTTTCATGCAATCAATCTCACATCCACTATATCTGGTACAAATTAATTACAAAATGATGCATCTGAAACTTTATGTTTAAGGTTAAGGGTAACTGAAAATCATACGCGGTACGATAATAAGGTCAAATATTGTCGTCTATAAGCTATACATCAGATCAAGAAACACCGACGTTCAGTACGGAATCTTGTTTCCGCCATCAAGTTGTCGATTAAACGGGTTAAACGCGACAACTTGAAATTTAAGGTCTAATTTCTACTTTTGCGCTGCAATCAATCCACGAAAAGTAGAAATGCTGAAGTTTTTTACTCGATAATTATCGCGCAATTGTCAACTTGTCGGCCCGTTATTTAGCACGAAAGGTTTAAATTTCAACTGCCTAATTTCAACTTCTCGCTCTAAGAACTTCCCGCGACAACTTGAGAAGTTGAAGTTTTTACTCGATCATTATCACGCAATTGTCAAGTTGTCGACCTATGGTGTAGGGCGAACAGTTGAAAAAAAACCCTAAAACTTCTGCTTGTCGTGATCTCAATAGCGCAACAACCTGAAACAAAGGTTTTTAACGTCAACTTGTCGCGGTAGGATCAAATTGCTGTAGGATTTTTTATCACGTTGACCTATGTTTGTTTTCAATGAACTTATGAGTTTATAATCTGAAAGAATTAATGAAGGCGTTTTCCAGTAACAGAAATTTGGAAGAAGGAATGCCGGACATACCTTTTATAGATTAAAAGACAAATACACGACATATTACTATGTATCACACCTTCCTGCAATTTATTGTAAAAGAATCACCTGTGTCAATATAACTGATATTTCCTTCATCTAAATTCTCCAACTTTAAAACGTCGACATTCGTCTCTTTTGCTGTTGCTTGTTCATCTTCCAGGTCAACTGCAACGTTGTCATACAATCTATATGGTTCGCTAATTTCTTTTATACTGGGTTTCTTAGCCGTTTTTGGTTTATTCGGTTGTGCATATATGTAGTTTTGCTTTTCCTCTATTTCTCGCTCCTTTTTTGGTTTCATAGGCTGTGCATACAGATAATCTGGAAAATAATAAAACAATAATTGCAAAATGACATGATAAAATAGCTCCTGTGGTGTAGTGGTTACGGCGTTCGCCTAGTAGCCTTAAATAATATGGTCAATCTAAGCCCAGGTGACTCGGAACACGTCTTCAGACAGAAGTCCTGATGCCTCAGTACGCCTAGATGTAAATAGATACATGTACCCGTATTGAAAAACACTTGGTGCTCTGTCATTCTGACGTTCAATTGGGTCCATAATGGATGACGTTTCAGGAGCAATTAATTTAAGTTTAGAACACTTGTTTCGCACACAAGAACATAGGGAACAAAATATGAACTACAAGCGACAGATATGACAATAAACTCTCATTGACATAAACTAGCAATTTTCAAATCATTATAAACCTTTACCGTCCGGTTTTTCGACAGCGTTTTCTGATTTATTCACTGCATTTGGTACATCTTCAAAATTGTCACGTGATGTATCCGGTTTTCGTCTCAAATGTGACAAAACAGGTATGAAAATGACGCAGATATATTTTTGATACTACAACATTATACAATTTACAATGCAGCCACCCTATTTTGGTATTAGTCTTTGTGTTATCAATATCGAAATTAAATTGCACATGTCTTCCTGTTAAAATTATAACCTGATCGATCGGATGCAAATAAAAGCGAGACATGTAGCTTTATGCGGTTACAGTTCATTATTTTGTCATGCTTAACCCGCATTTAAATACTCGTTGTTGTTAATATTAAAATGCACTATTCTTAAAGCATAGACACTTACAGTGCAAACGGATGCTTTTGCCGGCATTAATTTTTATTTTACCATTTTACAATGCCTGATTCGAATTACATGAGTAAAATCATGTTTTACATAAGTTTCTTAAACAATGCATAAAATTTCAATTGGTTAGTTCTACGCAGGTTGCATAAAATAAACCAAAACCAAGAAGTTATTTAAATCATAAAAACAGAGCAAAAGATGTGATCAAACATAATTAACGAACATTTTACCTGCTCTTAACAAAACAGAAAATGATTACAATGACTACTAACACAACAAAAGCACCCCCGCCAGCTCCTGCGCCTATGATGATTACATCTGTGTCTTCTTCCTGCACACCAGCATTGGTTTTACCTCTGTCAGACGTTTTCGTTGTTGTCACTGGTAAAAGTGAAATGTTTTGGAGTTAACTGTCACAGTGGTTAGGCTATCTAATATCAAAATAGTAGTACCCTTAATTTTACTTTTCATTAGGAAACTTCTATAAGCATTTGATTCAATTTACATTAAAACCTGCATCCATGATCGAGTGGTTAAAGTTTCTGACTTGCAGTCGTTTTTTCTTTCCATCTGCAATTCAAAATTAACCATACATTTTTCCGTTTGACCGAAATTTATACAAACGGTACCCATCGTTGCAAACATTGCACAATATACCGCTATTGCATGACGTACAACTGTCATTTGTTGGCGCAGAGATCCACCGTGTTTAAATAGAATCAATCAATATATTGCAATTGGAAATAAAAAAAAAAAGCATTGACGTAAAACTTTCCGCAAAAGTAAAGTATTTTATCATCACCTTTATAACGTTTGTGTTTTCAAAACAAAGACACGTGCAGAAATGTGTTAAGATATTGCATAATAATACAGTTAAACGTGGTTAGGCCTTCAAACACTACAAAGTGCCAGTAAAAAATATATAGCGTAATTCTTTGAATAATGCTATTCATTCTTGTGATCGACCAGAAAGTATGCAATCATTACCAGGCCATATAGTGTCTGTTGACAATTCGTTCAAATTGAAACGAATTAAAGTTTGGCTATACAACTAAAATCTGTTAAAACGATGCACTTTAAAAACGCTCAAATTCGTTCAAATTGAAACGGAATGGCTCTACACCTAACCAGGTTGTCTCCCTTTCAGTACACAGAAGTATATATCAAACATTTGAATAGGAATTTGAATTAACACTTTTGAATTATTAGGAACCCTTTTCAAGACTAAGAGATTCCTTGTTTCCGACCGAATTTATCAACAGCGATGCAATAACAGAAGTTGTGCTTGAACATGAATGGCAGAGGGCGTTTTTAAAGTGCCTCGTTTTAACAGATTTTAGTTGTATAGCCACACTTTAAATGATCTGATTTCTATCTCATAAGAAAACAAAAGAATAAACATAAATTAAACCTCGTCGTGATAAAGCTTTGATATAGCAAAGGCATTCTTTTAGGACCGAAACAATGATAATAAGCTTTCTAAAGAACCTTTCGGTATTAAAAAGAATGAATTCCTTTGACACTTAATTACCTAATGTCTAAATGTCACACATATGGTAACTTACCTGCTTTTACAGATCTTGTGAAAGTTGCTAAAACCAATACAAATACAACAGCTACATTTAAATGAATCATTTTCTTCCTTATATCCATATCACACGTCACCTGAAACAAAAACTGTTCATATACACATAGTAAAATTAAGATGATTCTGAAATGATGTATTATAAGCTGTTTGAGACGTGTCAAAATATTCTTATTTGAAAACACATAGTATCTGACTTGCCTGAAAGTTTACAATATCTAGATTTATATTTAACAATATCTAGAAAAAGCACATAGCGATAAAAATGTTCATGCATTATATTTACACAAACTTTCACTTAGTTTAAGTCTGGAAATGATTGAGGAAAGCATGTTACAAACTCGTTTAAACCGAAAATTGTCCAATACTGTTCGAGTTACCATTCGTCCAAATGCGGGAAAAAAAATCTGTGCATACTGACGTATTCACAATCTTGAAACCAATTTTCTTCACGTATTACATTTGGCAAAATTCTTCCCTTTGTATAAATTGATACTGAGGCTGCCTTTTGCAACATTTCGTCATAGTTGAAGATTTAATTCTTATTATTTTCTGAGTCTAGTTCTTTAGTGTGTGATATGATGAATGCTTTAATTGGATTGTGTTTCGTATTTTAAAAATGGTATATACTATATTATTATGCAACTGCCATGACGACGACCCGATAACACCTGTCTGATATTTCTTGATATTGCGACGTCTGATATCACAGGACAGTGTTATTATGACACTGTCCTGATATCACGTTTTAGGCCCCGCCCACTTTAGAAGTTTAGTGAGATTTATGAAATAAGATCTAGTCTATTGTGGATTTCTAACACAATACACTATAAATCAACATTTCAGAAGCTGCTTTAGGATACAAGGGCGCGTTTCATTGAAATTTCTGGGAAAACAAGCAAACAGCACATCACATAAAATCGAAAAATGACTGCAGAAATTTTATTTTTGAATTAAATATAGTGTTGTCGGTATTCATTTTCTTAGTTAGAACATTATCTATCCATCTGTAGCAATTTCGAATCAATTTTCGCGAAAAAGTTGATTTTCATTTTTTCGCCCCTTCCTATTTTCATAGTCTTATTACCTGAATGATATGAGCTGAAATGTTATAAACCGCCTCTAAAAAGTGCACAAATGCTTTCTAGGTATGTTTTAATGTTCAGCATTTCCTATAAAGCATAAAATTAACATGATTAACGGCGCTGAATTTAAAACGCCGATTTAAACCATTGATGACGTCATAAATACAACGTAAATCACTTAATTTACTTCTTTGTTTTTAATTGTGAAAAGGGAGAATTGAAGTCAGCTGCATAATAAATAGAATACAAGGTTACTGTCTTTTGATAACAGTTGATATCGAACTCGGATGAATATCGACCAGAAAGCCTCGGCAAGCCTCGGCTTCCCTGGCCGATATCATCCTCGTCCGATATCAACTGTTATCAAAAGACAGTAACCTTGTATTCTCTATTTATTGTAATTATTGTAAGAGTATGCATCATTACATGTTTATACAGTACAAAAAATAAAGAAGCAAGTTTTAACTCTTAGACTTAAACATTATATTAATGATATACCAGTGGGTGTTGAATTGATACCGATTTTGCCTTACTTATGAAAGGAAATATAAGCAAGCTGCCTATCTTTTTTAAGTTCATGAAATTTCTTTTTCAGCTCTGTAACGGCTTTTACAGTATTATCTTGCATATTTGCGCAACGCAGATTTTGTGTTTTTCTAAAATGTGATTCAACTCTTCCATTATTCAACCTAGGTGATCCAAATGTTCTGTAATGCAACTACACAGTATACTTTACAAAAAGGTATCTTGGATATGATTTATTTCCCCTAGGGAAAAAGTTATGGAAAGTCAAAGTTTTGTAACGGCATTTTTATGTACCACGTACTCCAAAAGGGTCAAACAATTTGAATAGAATCTTTTATAAAAAAACTGAGACATTGCTATTAGTTCCCACATCCTACAACAGTCATCCTGTTAAGTTTTGTCCATTTTGATTCAGAACAGATGGTTTGGAATAAAACAAAACATTGTCTACAAATCTGCGGTTGTACATTGTACTTTTGGAAAATGAAGAAAAATGGAAGCTGAATTAAACCGCCCACTTACGCCCATAAAAGTCATTAACACAAACCTCTCCGTAACACTAACCAAACTAAAGAGCTTATGGTACAGTAACTATATTTTGTTAAAACCGTGTTAAAATTAATGAATATTAACGATTTTAACAAATGTTCTTGGTAGTCTACCAATGCTAGACACCTGTGTTTGAAAAGCTTAATAAGCATTAAATGTTGCAATAAAGTTAATCATCCTGCACGGTATAAAATGTCCATTTTACAATAAAAATATATATTTCTAAATCGCTTAGAAAAATAGTTTTTAACATGATGATAGATACTATTATATGCATGCAGATGATTACGTACAAAAGACACAAAAAATGAGTTGTAATGCATTGATACTATTTTTATCTGATTTTTTGTCATTCTCAATGTGTGACTAAATGTAAAATGCATTGGATTAGCAATTATATCGTTTACAGTGTTTGCCAAAAACTGTGATCTACAAATGTCGTACTTTACGTTAAAAGCGAAAACTGTTAAAGAAACATACAGATTATTATTGAATAAAATGCAAACAGATGTTTGTTACCAATTCGAATATCCTTTCCCGGTTCTATTTTATCCGCATATTTACGTGTTCACGACAGAAATAGTGACAAACTTCAGCAAGAGTTTAATTGAACTTCAAAACAAGTTTAAAACTTCCTATTTTGTATGAAAAGACTAAATATACATCATCAATAGTTATGCATGGTTAAGCATTGTTTAATAAATGCAAGTTAAATCGTTTCACTTTAAACATCCCAAATATATACATATGCTACGAACGCAATATCATAGGGTACGACTGTGTTACGATTATTAGTGGGTTGATATCATAAAGGTATACTTAACTGGTTTTCTTGCTTTTCAATAAATTTCAATGTGTGTATCAGTACAAAATGTACAATATTTTGCAGCCAATTTGAACGCAACTGAGAATCTTGTACTGAAAAATAATTATCATAATACATATAATTGTCTTACAAACAGAAATAAAATACCAACTTTTTTAATAATGATATTGGAAAAACGTGCTGTATTTATCGTAAGTTAAGTAAGTTAAATACAGGCTTTTCTCTATATGAATGTCAATTGGGTTAGAATTTACTATAGAAAATACCTCTCCGAGGCTGATTCTATCTGGAGTGAGTTCCGAGTCCGATTGATATGAAGTTGTAAGAATCTTTTTCAAATTCGAGAGTAACTGAATTAGTATAAATAAAACTATAGCAAGAAGTATAATTTTGACAATACGCAATGTATATTTAAACTATGGTTCAAGAATTTAATGGTAGAACAATATTATTATTTGTCATCTGGCGAACGCATAAAACAGTCGTTACATGTACCATGTAAATAAGCTATTAAAAGTACTTCCTGTAGCGGAAGAATGTTAAACATATTTGTATGAGCTGTGTTCTTGATAAGAATTAACAAAATGTGTCACTTACGCCATTACAAGGCTAAAGTAGCCAAAGTCGACTTGAATAAAAGAAACATTTTAGAAATTGATAATTTTGTTCCTTACTTGGAGGAGGTGACATTTGAGAATTTGTCATACTTTATCGTTTCAGATTTCCTGTTACACACGGAGATAAGCAAACTATGTCATAATGAATCTGGAAATCGTGTATTTATTTCATCTGATCATATTCCTCACTAGTTTGAAAAGTGTTTCCACATGTAAGATTTAGAAGCTCTTGTCTTTCGCTCAGTATCTGGGAGGTATATGAAGTGACATCTGTCAATTGTAACATCTTTTCTGTCTTTCATGCACGCGTATTACAATTAATATGTCTATATCTACATATACTTAGGAAAGTTTACAAGCAGCTCCGGTATTTGTCTTAAGTCTATGATTTGTCTTCCATATTTCAAGCATGTTCATCTGGTTGTTCAACTTGCACCAATTCAACGTGCACGAGCTGTGAATTATCATACTACTTATCCAGTCTTCAATGTCCGGATGACTGCGACAACTGTGACAGTTATAATGTTTGTACCTCTTGTAAAGCAAATAAACGGAGTATAATAAACCAATGTAGATTTAATTGTGCAACAAATTGTCTGAAAACGGAATGTCACGGTGATAATGGGTACTGTTTTAACTGTAAACAAGGAAACTACGGTTCACAGTGCCAACATAGTTGTAGTCTTTGTGAAAAAGGACTATGTGATTAGCGTGTATGCACAAATGGATGTATGGCTGGATATTATGATTATAATACTGGTACTAAAACTATTAGCCAAGTCTGTCCTCAAAAGTGTAAGTCATGCAATAGCAGCAATGTGTGCAATGTTTGCAAAGATGGATATCGTTTGTTCAATTTTTCTACAAACGGAAGCATGTATAGTTACTGTGTGAAGTGTCCGATTGAAAAGAACTGCAAAACCTGTGAAGCTCTGGGTACATCTGTAGTATGCACGGAGTGTTACGAAGTATACATTTTGGACGGCGATATGTGCATTATCAATGAAAACTTTTGTTTCAGTGGTTGTTCTACTGACTGTAAAAAGGACGGAAAATGCTTCAGTAGCTGTGAAGCAGGAAGGAGCGGCGAGCGATGTTTAGTCAATGTCTCAGATGTGACAAAATCAATGCTAACGTTTGTCTAGAATGTAAAGGTGATTATTACTCAGTCATATGCGATGTGGCTTGTGATCAATCGTGTACAAAAGAGTCAGATCAGATAAACAAACTTGTAGACAAAATGGTGAATATTGTTTAAATGGTTGTGAAAATAAATTCTGGGGTCAGAATTGTAATCATTCCTGCTCTGATGGTTGTTTTTATGATGGTATATCCAAGTTGTGTAACAGGGACACTGGCACACGTACTGATGGGTGCGTTGAAGGATATTTTGGAGACAAGTGTGAGAAAGCGGTTTCGAAGCGTTCAACCGTGCAATCTAAAGGTATGTTGTATGCAGATACAATTTCTGTAATAATTAATTTGTAAGTTTAATTAAGTATAAAATAATGTATTATTAATAATAGAGTTCGACGATTCGAGGATACAACTAGAAATCTGCATTAATTTTATTGTAAATTTACATACACTAGGCAATTAAATACTTAATATAATAGACCCCATCGTGTGTCCGTATTACCATGACCGTTGTCTGTGACGAGTTTATTTGATCTTTAGATGCAGTATTTGCAGTTTATGAGTTATATAGCCAAGCTAATGAAGATTTATCAAATATGTCGATGAACAATGATATGCCGCTAACAAAAGATGCAACAGGTTCGCGCAAATGATTACAATTAAAAATACTCGGGTCTATCTATCCAAGAGTATTCTATGTAATTTAAGCACTTTTCGACCATCAATGCGATTTTAAAATTATATTTTAATTGAAGGTAAGATTCATATTAATAATTAAAACTTCATTTTCAATTCACCCAATACCATCAGTGGGTACTAGCGCAACAGACACAATCACGTTGACAAATATTCATGGTACATCAACAACAGAAACACCTACATGTGTACAGTATCACAGAAACGAGGATACCACAACCAGTTTTATTAGTGGCTACATGTCCGGAGTCGGAACGGCTATATTCTTAGTTATTATCATCACAGCTATGTATCAATTGAGACGAAGGTATAAATTTCACTGTTATTGGATTTACATTATAAAGTTTTACAAGGAGAAAAGGTATGAAGCGTTACATATGGCATATATAGTACATGCAATATCATAATTTGTATACTTGAAACACTTACTATTATATAACATACAAATTGCATTACATTAACAAAGGGTTTTCAATGTCCGGATGACTGCGACAACTGTGACAGTTATAATATTATATATTTCATATGGTGTGTATTTTCTGACACGTCAAGAATATCATACACATTCTTAATTTCAGGTATATTGCAAAGAAATCAAAGTCGTTTAACGATGGAAATTCTACTGATGAGACTGTAGAGACAAGAGAGCCACCAGTACAATTAGGTATTGATGCTAATAACTATGAAAGCCTTGCCAGTAATAGAAACACAGAGAAAGTTTACAGTGGTAAGCAAAGCAGTTAATGATCATCGTAATTGTTTTCTAAAATGGTTTACTCAATATTGATAAGGAAAGCTTTCATTATTATTGTATCATTGTTTGGTAAAGAGGAAATCTCAGTATGTCAATAGATGTTATTAATTGCACGGGTGTTGCCGTATACACAAGGGAATGTACCTTGCTTGCGCTTTATATCGCCCCGGTTGTTTGGCGATTTATTTAATATCAATATTCAACGGGTAATTAACTGTATTGTATAACGAAAATAATATTTAGCATGTACATTGTACTAACACTTGTGGAGTACCTTGGTAATGTATTGAGAGGTAATTATAGGCATAACTCGCTGATGACGTAATCAGATATATATTTAGAACGTGATGTTTGGCGATCAAAGCAACATAAGTATGAATTACAATAACATTTTACGATTGAGGCAAGATGTTTGAGGTTTGATGCTTTTTGGTAGCTTATTCGTTCTAGCAACGGAAATCAACAGGAACTACCGTTTTGAGTAATTTTAAATTATTCAAACGAAGTGAAAAACACCATCTGCCAAGTTTGTTTACTGTAGCGGCGGTCATTATGGGCACCCAATAAGATAAAATATCATTGCTCGGGACGTATACATCACATACATTTACCGCTCAGTTAACCAATCCAAAAGCGAGAATTTTGTGGGCGGTATTATTTTTGTTACTGCAAATGCATAGCTAATAGTTTAGAAAAACGCAGTGCAACTACAGTGTATTAGATATCAAATTATAAAGTTAATACATATTCATTGGTTGAGCAAACTACTATA
Source organism: Saxidomus purpurata (assembly GCA_022818135.1). NCBI lineage: Eukaryota > Metazoa > Mollusca > Bivalvia > Venerida > Veneridae > Saxidomus > Saxidomus purpurata. The sequence goes on from JAFMSR010000009.1 coordinate 10,404,116, forward strand.
AGACTTTGCATTGTTCAAACCTGCATCTATATCGTATAATCTTAAAGTCCCATGAACTCTTTAGATTGCACAAATATATCGGTACTAAGTACTGAAACACATATTACAAGAAAGATGTCCTGTCAGCGCAATTGACCTATAGTTTCATATAAAACAATTCTAGTCTTGTATCTTTAAATCTGTAGAACATGTTGTAAGTGTAACACAGTATCTTTTCGATGATATTGCAGAAAATAGGAAATGCTTTGTAGCATTTCTGTTAAAAAGCGAATACAAAAGAAAGAAACGTCAACATTGTTTTTTGAGTAAAATAAAAAGAAACACTGTTTTCCATCTTTTAAATGGTAAATTCACTATTCTATATACATCTGATTATGGTTAAATTCCATTACTTAACAGGAGTATTGCAAACTGTGTCAAATAGTGTAAGTGAAAATGATCTAACTTTCTAAATGCGAAACATGTAAAACATGTGCCGGCACTTACTCTAGTTTCAAATTCAATTTTTGTTACTTATCCCTTTGTAAGTGGCATTAGTATTATAAATTTCTAAATTAGTGACAATTACACATTATTCGATACAGTGTAGGAATTGCTGGAGATAGTTCAGAGTGACCAAACATATTAAAAACAAATGAAATATCAATCAGTGGTTTATACTCCTAGAATGATAAACATTGCCATAGTTATAACCAAAAAATGACGATCTGTATGACAGTTTTATTCAAATTGAATATATAGGAAATCTGTAAAACGTAGTCAAAAATATAAAAAAATCCACCCTATGTGTTATGTATATCTGAATTTGTATTTGTCAGTAAAACGTATTTCTTATATGATTTTAAAGCACCCACTGTGTTTTAGAATCATTCTTAACTATAAACCAATGTGACCATTTTGTACATTTTTGTAGGGTAATATAACTTTAAAGAAAGAAATCATAAAAATACCAGCGTTACATGCCACTTACATCTTCACATTTTAATAACAAGTTTTCAAGAAGCAGTTTAAATGAGAAACTACTAGTTATGTTTATGTGCACTTGATACTAAACTCATATTTATATAATATAATCAATGACAAATGCTGTCCATCTGATACAAATATGACATAAATTGAAATATGGTGTATGTTAAGATAGATAAACGTGGTTTTTGAAGTACCAAAACAGTTCCCTAAGTGTGCTAAGAAACTGAGATGCACAAATAAGGCCATGCGCCATATTCCAGTAGCATCTTAATTCAAATCTAAAGATTTTCTTTAAAAGTAACGCAATGCACTGTGATGTAGCGGTAGAGTATTGGACTCCTAGCCTGCATACTGTATGCTTGAATCACGGCAGCGTCATTTAATCACAACCTCCATTTTCGATGTATGTACCGGTAAAACAAATCCAGGAAACAACCATCGACATTAGTTAATGTAAGTTGCAATAACTTGTTTTCATGCGCCGATAGTCTTTAGTACGGCACAATCGGCCGCTGGACTCTTTTCGCCATATCCAATGTAATACTCCGTTGTCATCGTGGCAGCGCATAATGTGCGGTTTCGTTATAATGAAACACGTGTGAAAAATTAAATATAAAACTGTGAGCTGGAGCGACGCTAACGGAAGAGGTTGGTTTCTAAATGCAAAACTGAACAAGAACTACTATTAAAAGACAGTCGGCGCAATGTTTAGTATATGAAAGCGATTGCTAACTAAATTTATATAGTAAAAAATAATTTTATTTAGCCGAAATGCGCCAAATGCCACATTGTGAGAAAAAAACGGAATCTTGACCGGGATTCGAGCCCATATACCTTCAGTTGCAAAGTTGTTATACTGAAAGCTCTCCCGACTGAGCTTACTGGGCATTTGTCAATTTAATCTATGATAGTATTTAAATATCTGTCGCGACATGTGTATCAGGAAAACAAACTTAATTCTTGTTTTTCTGCTCAAATACATGTATGCTACTAGAAATAATGACCGTTATTCAATAGCCGAGAAAGTATAAATACTCTAGACTTATAATTAACATTAATTTGGCTGTAACAACATAATTATTATGTTGATAGATATGAATTATTTACGTACTTAAACTATCAACCTATCTTAAACTGATTTTTATACGATTAAAAAGAGCTTTTTACTTATAAGACAGATAAAAGCTTGTTATGGAAGATCTGCTTATTAAATATTGATGATCATGGTGACATTGTATCGTTACAGATCTGGAATCGCAAGCACAGCAGAACACTCACAGTTAATACAATTTAGATGCAATGCAATGAAAGTTTCCAAGGTTCAACAGTTTATATCATTGACTGCAGTAGTGCGCCAGATGGAGAACTATCTGTTCCTGTTGCAGTAAAATGTTTGTACATTTGTGTATCTGCTAAACAGTGCTTGACAATGTAAACCTGCCTTAGTGCTATTGTTAAAAACAATGACGGTTTGCAAGTATGCGTTTTGTAGGGTAACTTTGGATACTACAGGACTAACTTTGCTTGAAGATGCATGTTACGTGTAATGTGTGCAACAAAGAAATTATGATGTCCGAACAGTATCACATTTATTATAAAACCTGATCTACTACCGAAAGTAGAAAATGCGTTTCCAGGATAATTTTGAGTAATGTATTCATAAAATTTTAACGTTACATGTATATGGCTTTGTGTTTGCTTTGTGTGCTTGTGTGTGTTGGTAGTGTATGTTTGTGTGTGTACATGATTGTGTGTGTGTGTGTGTGTGTGTGTGTGTGTGTGTGTGTGTGTGTGTGTGTGTGTGTGTGTTGGTGGTGTGCACTTCTGGGTGCTGTGGGGCTCGTTTTGGGGAGGCTGCGTTTTTGGTACGTGGCATTCCCTGTTTGATATTATTTTTGTTTTTACACTTTTCTAAGTAAATAATATTTATATTTGATACTGAGTTTCATGAAATATCGGATATTTCATTTTAAAACATAGAAATTCTTTACATGTCTTGTGTCACTGGACAAAAACTACCACGCGTATTATGACTGAACATACACTTTCTTCAATATCTTATATGTATAATATGCTTGCATCATATCTTGCATCGTTCTTTTTAAACTACAATGTTTCATATTGCAAATAAATCGTAAATAGGAGCATTGTTATTATGACGCATTTAACAAAATGATCTACAGAAGATTTTGCGCATTTCTTTGTTATATAAGTATTTCCTGTTTCAAATGTATTTTCGTAACGTTTTAGTCGAAATTGAATAGATGCTATATTCTGTAGTTTATTATTTGCATGAATCTCTCTCTCTCAAGTAGTTATGCCGGATATACATCCAAATATATATAAAAGGACATTGATTTCGTCATACCGGTACTTTTGCTAGCCATTAAATGTCTATGGACGTCTACAAAAAAGGTACAAATTATTAACCGTATCATGTTTACCACAGGTGAGTTATACAGCATACGAATGCCTCGTATTAGCTGATCATAAAAGAGACATTCCGAGGAAATTATTTTACTTACTCTATCCATCCGGAAATGCTGAGCCATCCACCCAGTTAACGTCCCTCCAAGGCAGAAATGTTTTCATAAATGTTTTCTTTTCGTTATTTCATATCTACCCGAGTGATTATTTTCTGATTTGTCTTTATATAAAAATAGATAACATTAGCATTGGTGGGAAAGGAACTGAAGGGAGAGCAGAAACAATTATTTTCTTGTTGGTCTTTAAATAATAAATGAATTCCACATCTTGTACAGAAAACAGGTAACCCGTCTGAAAACATAATGCATGGGATATGTGTGAGAAACTCGTATAGCAACAGATCAAAAATTAAATAAAGAACATTGAAATGTTAAAGTTTTTATTGTACAAAGGCATACTAAATTTAACGCTACTAAGCAGTGAGCTTTTTACACCAGTATCTTATAGTATTTTGAGAACGATCTGCACAGTTATACACGATGAAAAACTTTAATGAATTATAATTTGCTTAGCTACTCAGTCTGGATAGATTCTATGACTGAAAGTCAGATATCTTAGTTGATGGAATGGAAGGTTGACATATTCGACAAACGTGTGTTCGTTTTTAATATGAATCAGATTAGAACAATAACTTTTTAGATACGTTGATTACATAATGGGAGACAAATCACGCCACTTGCAGGTACTTTTCATTTAGTGACCAGGTAATAAATGTTTATTATAAGCGAATACATACTGTATAGGTAATTCGACGGCGGCTGATGCATTCTCACAGAGACCTGTCTCATTTGCTTATCAGCATCGGCCAGAGAGGTCTATGGTAGTCTATTATTTATGAATATAATGACTTACAAATTGAATAAGAATAAATTATTTATAAGGAGCATCCACTGACTGAAAAACAAAAGTTGCTATATGTATTTATGAAAGTACTTATTTCATATTTATAAGAATTGTCTGTGCTATTGTCTGTTTTCATGTGATATAGATGTCATCAGCATTGGTGGGAAAATAGTCCTTCACTCTGAGCAGGCTTCAGGAAAAGATCATTAATAAACTTTAATATTCATCGTGTCATCTAACAGGAAAGTGTAATAGCTGACTGGAAAGAGGACAATCAACGAACACGTGATACGTTTTATAAACTTTTTAATCACCCTCGGTTGTTCATTTCTCAATTATGTTATCGCAAAGCTATCAGGGAGCGTTTGTGTGACTCGTGACTTCCAGTTTAACACAAATGCCAAAAAGTATCGTTTTCTAAATTGGCAGTATTTCAGACAACTCACTGAAAGATACAGTGAACTAATATTGAATGTAATTGTCGTAATCATTTATTTCTTTAATATTCTTGACAGCTATAACAGGATTAAAAACTAGTTCAAAAGATAGTTTGAATTACTTCGTCTGTATGCACGTCAAGTTCAATAGCACGTATTCAAAACTTCTGACGAAAAACAAGATGATACGATAGCCCTAATTTGCAGCTGCAATAGCCCGAATTATGTGCTGTAAAGACGTAGAAATAAGCAGTAAATAGAAAAAATTCAAAGACAACTTTCTGCAACACACACTCTTTGCGCTGCCACCCCGGTCCAGCCAACCCGTTTAATTCCGTTTTCCTCCCTGCAACGCTTTTAAAATGACATTTTGCGGGTCTTTGAAAGGCTGTTGAAATGGCTGTAGGATAAATAATTAGACAGCTCACGGTAAACTGCATACATCAGTCCGTCATTGGTGATGAATACAGTAAAAATAAATGCAAACATGCGACCATTTATTCTTGTTTGTCTTGACATGACTGCACATTTCTCAATGACACTCGAAAATGCACAATCTGCATCAGGGAGGCCGTAGCTCTCAAACCCCAGGCCCTTTTGAACTCCTAACCACCTAGATTTGCTCCCCCCCCCCCCTCCGCTAAATAAGTCTTAGTTTCGGCCATAGCATTTTATTTGTATTATAAACAAGTTCGGGTATTGTAGATTTGTGATTCGTTTCTACACATGTAATTAGACATACGTTGCGAACAAGAGGTAGAGTACGTGAACTCATAACGGAACAATATTTAATGTGGATTTAGAGCTATGAACTGAAAAATTAACATACATGACGGGGTAAAAGTGATTTATTAAAACACTGACACTTATGTGTTTATAATTTATTACAAAAGCAAAAAAACATAAGTAGCAAATAGTATTTTTTAACAATCGGGTATGAGACTGCATTTTTTAGTTTGTTAGTTTACATAAAAATAGATCTCATGCATCTGAATTAAAATGAAGCAAATAGAGGATAATTGTTGGTTTCGGTGTAAGATCACGTTATAATTTCACCGAGTGGGCACCAAAAGTGATATTTTCACGAGTGGCGTTTTTGGTGTTCACGAGTGAAATTAACGTGATTTTACACCGATACCAAAATTATTTTTTTTATTTTATGGTTAGAACTCTACTTTTATTGAGTTTGTTTATATGAAATATCGAAAATCGCGGGAAACGTCATCAAAAAACATAGCGCAAATGACGTCATTTAAACGACGTCATCGTCGCACGGTTTCCAGCATATATTACGCTCGGTATACTTTTTGACGTAAATCCGGGTAAAAGATTGCAAAAACAGTGAAAAATAAAAATGGTAATCCACTGTTTCAAAACTGTGGATTATCACTTTTATTTCACTGAGAAAACTCTATAAATCACTGGAAAACATAAAATAAATATTCGTTCCTGTCTAGGTACTCATTATGATGAAAATATTGTAAAACGTATCCATTGATATTTTTGTACGTTTAAAACATAAGTTTAAATAGTCAATATGATTAGATTAATGTAAATGTAGGTGCAAACCAAGACTAAGAAGCTGAACATGTTTTTTTAAAACCAGTCGTGAAATGAAGATACAATATAATCGAACGACATTCCTCAACCGTACATTTCTGTTATCATATAATAGCATAAATAAGTATGTATATACTATATTGTACATACATACATACATTACTGTAACTGTTAATCGAATTTAGGAAAGAACGGCGACACTTTGTAGTAAATACACAGTTTGGTCAGAAATGAAAAAGCATATTAATTTATTATTGATAATATTATAGTCGTTGTGCGTTAAAGAAGACAGAACATATATTTCTATTCATAAGGTTATTATTTTGTACATTAAGTGGAATATATACTTCCTGTTTTACACAAATAGATTTGAAAGGCGCAAAAAGAATGTTTGTCAAATGCAAATATCCTTGTCGCTTTCAAAAGAGTTCGGATATCATCTCTTTTAAAGGTCCATTACAAACACCAAATCAAATTTTCTTTTAAATATGAAATTGTAACAGGAAAATTCAGTTTGAAACTGGCTTCAAAACTTTACAATAGCCGTGGAGTATTTCCCAGTTTGAAATACTGCTGCAGAAAAACGAGTGACTGTTTGTGTCTTTTTGCCCTACTTTCGCTTTATTGAATGTTGTAAACAGTCAGAGATATACTTTGTACATCATTGGAAGTGAAGTTCTTAAATTATTCAAAATAGTTACAAAAATGTATGCTCATTTATGTACAACCTATTTACAGGTTACAATGTATCTCTGGGAGATTTCTGGAAAATTACAAAGATATTTGAAAACTCGAAAACCTACTTTCGTTTTTGAAAAGGCAAAATATAATGTATTAATTATTTTACTAAACTCAAATTTTCATCACTATATGGTCACATTCGATGCAGTATATCATATTTTTCCTTTTGAGAAGACACCAATTACAATTCCAGATTTAAAAGAAAATTCGATTTGGTGTTAGTAATGGATTTTTACATGTACACAAAGCGCCTATAATTCTCCTTTAAAGGAAGTAAACAAAACATTAACGTTCAACAGAACTTGAATAAAATACATACAAAAACGTGGAGTGTAATAATTCAATTATAATAGAAACGTAGGCAGATAGCCGTATATTTATTATGTTAGCAGCTTTAAAGCCATGTAGAATAAATGATGATATATCTTAAAATACAGGAAGTAAATGAAATATAGACCTATTTGTTCAAAACGTTAATTAAACCGTGTTTAAGCCGATAGTAACGGTTATACATGTAAGTCCTCATATTGAAAGATTTTATAAATCATGTAAGGGTAAGTGAAAAGTAAATACCTCCATAAATTAAAATAAAAACATTACTCTTAAGTTTCCTACAATAAACAGTTTAGGATTCCAACTGTAATCGGTAACTGACTTGTTTAGAACAACTATGCCATAGTAAATTATCTGTAGTGAGACAGTTGAAGCTAAAAATAATAGTATATGATATTTATATCTATGTAACAGGCCTGGCACTTACGTTGCATCTTTTGAGCTTCGTGACCTTTACATTTCATAATAGACAGGTATATGTTCCAGTATTTGACCTTTTGTTAATGTCGTCTGCTGCTTAGACACATTTAATTGGAACGCGCATCACAAGTAATTAATCACAATCTCTTAAATTACCGTGTGTTCTACTGGCTAATTGTATATACGGAAAGTCACGAAGTATTGTTTTGTGGGTTGCTAGGTCGGTTGCCTAGATGTTTAAATGTTGCAGCCAATTCTTATTTGTTCATGTGTACAGTTGCGGCAAAATATGTATAAATTGGATGAACGACGCTCGTTCGGGGGGTTCCTTCTATCGCTGTAGCGTCGAGTTCCCCACCTTTCTTTAGGCCTGGAGTAGGGTTTCTCATTGTATTTATATTCATTATATTAATTTTGTATTGGGACAAGACACTGGTAAATAAATGTATAAAATGTAGTTCTCTCAGTTTATGTAGACTTGGTAGCGGATAGTTGTCTGACTGCGTTCGAACCTCTGTCAGTGGCTCATTTCCTGTCCACTTGCCCTGGCTTAGGAAGGCGGTGCCCATTACATCTACATAAACAACTTACTTTCTTCTAATATAACCTTATAGTAGTTGCTCTTGAGAGATAATAAACATGGCAAATAAAACATAAGCAACACAAGAAAACGATTCAAAGTTAACAAAATAATGCAAATATTTACATTTATGTAGAAAGTAGCATTTTATAGCAAACATAAACTCATAATGCGGTACATATTTTATTTTGCTGCTCAGCCAAAAATCATGGCATGCCTTTTTAGTATCAAAGCGTAATTATTTCACTGTTTGTTAGTTTATTTGTTTTATATCCATGTACAATATACATTGTGTTAGGGTCTTGTGATCTATCCGTTAAGAACATTGTAGTAATCTTTCGTGTCAGAAATTTTAACCATTTCTTTGACACAGGCGTAACAGAATCGGAAATGTTCCTGAAATAAAAGAGTACATCCAAATCTTATACAATTACGATTACATATTTTAGTACAGTCTTTTACTAGACCTGAAGACGATATGTTATTTAATACTTAATAAATAAGTACTACATATCAAATTATTATATATAAATGGCGTTCATCTAAGTTTATCGGACAATGAAAGTTTAAATATATTTTTGCGTGTTTTTGAGTCTACAAAATTGCCTTTTGAGTCAAGTCTCTAAAATATAAAATTTAGTGTCGACATCTTTGCTAGTGTGTTTTTCTAACTTTAGACATCTGAATTCATTAGACTATTACCTAGTGTCCGAACTTTTAACTGATAGGGAAACAGCTGTTTGATAAGAAAATCAAAAGGCACTTACTATGTCCTGAAATGCCGACAGCCGTCTAGAGCGTACATGACATACTGTGTTTAGAATGCTCACTTCTCTCTCAAAAGCAAACTTTTCTAGTAGTATGGACACCACACAAAATATACTGCTTCTGTCTGATCCACTTCTACAACATAAAATAGATAAACGTTTTGTTTTCATTCGATACGGTCCCGATTTTAGTCATAAGTAATCTGATAAACTGGCTTACATACATTTACATGTATATATAAAATTTCAGATTTTAACATTACTTTCTATTAAATTATTTATTTTTTTTTTTTCACTTTAGAACAATTATATTTTTTAATGATTGTGACTACCTTTCATATGTACACGAGCATCAGTTTTATTTTTATTCTATACAGTAAAGCTGACATACATTAAACAATGATAACTATTATATTCAGATTGATGTGAAAACCAAATACCATCTATAAGTGAAGTAATCATATTTTATGTCACTTACAAGCAGTGCACTGCAATTGGTTGGTCAGAGTTGCAAGTTTTTCTTGCCTTTTCGATGTCTACACTTAAGTTCAGGAATGATTGAACACTTGTAGGGACACTAGCCGAGCTGCTCCAACCTCTGAACTGGTAATGCCAGACTGTTACGTCTTGACTTGATGACTATAGAAAGTATTGTAAAAGAAAAAATTGATGGTTTAATTAAACTAATTGACAAACACTCTCTCCTTTTTAAAGATGTTACATTTTGGAAAGACTTGTAATTTGTACAAAGATTTTACACTATATACTGTAGAAGTACGTATCAAACATAAAAGGTAAGAGTTAAAACATTTACCGATCCAGTTTTAGAGATTTTCAGTTCCCTGATGACAAAGTCATCTCTTGAGTTACTACTTTTGCATGCAACTTGAAACTTTCCAAACGTTAGAACTTTGTTAGCTGGTGGAAGGTACTGGCCAACTGCCTAATGATGAGATAATAATTTTATTGAATAAAATGTGTAGGATTGTCTGTATTTTCTGAAGATATATGGTATGACTGAATGATATGTTCTTTTATTATACTATGATTATGCTTAGTTAAATATTTACAATATCTTTGAATTAGATTAATATCACGGATCACTTTACCCCAAATAAAACGGAACGAGTTTTGAATTAACAAACAAATTATGCAAAAAGATATTTGTAACATCAGTTTTATGGCCTTACTTTCTCATTCATATGTTCCTCATCTAGACAAACTACGCACGGACACTCTTCCTGGTACAACATCGACAAGAAATCCCCCACGGTACTAGGTAACGGTGTTTGTGCGATGATAAATTTGTCATCTTTTAAATATCCCTGAAATTAACTACGTTATTTTCATAAAATTCGTACAATGTGCAGAAAAGTGTTGTAAAAAGATTCGAACTTATTTTATTGATTTTTCTTATTCGAATGCCATTAAATGAGAATGACTGGTATTCTTTACTGATAATAACTTTGACTTGAGCATATTCATGAAAATTGTTCGAAAGTTGCAATGGAAATAACACAAGAATCTTTGTAAAATTACAAAATATAAACTACTTTGATTTTAAAGAATCGTCTATCTTTTGATAATTTAGTTAATTAACCTTCAGATAGACGGCATTGATATAGTCGTTCTTTGTCAAGGTTAATCGGACACGATGATCATCACCTGAAATCAAATTGTATTCAACTATTTTATTTGCGCACTCAAACATAAATTGAATATGTTTTGTTATAGCTAATAGTGAAAATTTCTTTTCAAACTGCGTCGTTAACGCTATCTGATATCAATCTTGTTTCTTTTCAAGTCGAAACATATTCATCGTGCCAGCAGGAAGTAATGAAATGCAAAATGTATGCGAAATCGTCTGCAGTTTCCGTTTGTTATAACTCGCCCGGGTAGCTGTACCTGTAGTCTGAGTAATTATAGGTAAAAACTTCCTTTTTTGCACCATAAATAGCGATATGATGCACTTATAAATTGTCTGCATTGAAATAACAAATTGCATCAGAATCTATACTGTAACAGTGATAATTTTATTCCATGAACTGTACCATACGATCCTATGTGCAGTGCAGTGGCAATTTATACTAATAGTAGTAATCAAGTAGTTTTCGACCCCGGCAATCAGAAAATGATATTATATCATATTTGCGAAGAGCTTAATACGCAACAGAAGTATTAAACAGACTTCCAATATACGCCGGTAGGTGCCATACCCCTTAATTTCTTTCAATATCGAATCTAATTTTCCTCAGAAAGTAGTGTATTATACCAGGTATATCAGCTCCTTTTCTGTTTTCTTTTCTACTTTTATTTATTGCCACTGACCTACGATCTTTGCTCGGCGGCATCTGTAGTTCCATAAAGGCCTAGATATAAATATAAATAACCCACATTCATTGATTTTCTTGCTTTTTTCCAGCAGTATTACATTAAGAGGTTTACAAGTAATCTTGAAGAATATCTAAGTAGTCATAGTTTAAAATGAAAATCATTTTTTGAACCTTGTTCGAAAGGGTAATTAAGTTAAAAGTTTCTATTTACAACGATTGTAGAGAAAGTTCTTGCAACTTATATTAATGTTGTCAATGATTGCTTCCTGCAGTTCGTAACAGTACTCGCGCCGGAAGAAGAGATTGTGAAGGTCACGATCAAACGTACTACCGGGATTTGAACCGACGACATCCGGGCTAGGACTCTCATGCTCTACCACTACACCACGGCTGCCCGACAAAGGGCAATCGCAATATAAATACAATTGATATTTCGTCGGTCAAAATATTCTTACCTTATATTGTGATGATATTTTTTCATCTGTCATAACTTGTTGTATAGCAGTGACAAGAAGAGATTGTGGATTACATGTCAGAGCATACAGAACACAGTGGTGCAGAAATATATACTGCTCCTGAAAACGAACATTTGACATTATTTTGCTTAATCGATGTTTTTTAACAATGTTATCCTACATTTTGAAATGAAGAATAATAAAGGTGTTAATAATGAACGGGGATTTTGAAACAAGATTTAAATGGAAACAAAATGTATTGCAAGTGGACTTCCTAAGGTATGTCACATTCTCCAGTTACAATAATATTAAAATATACTAGAGGTTGTTTTTCAAACAAAACCGTATGTCTCCCCCCACTGTAGGATAGAAAGGTATGTATGTCATGATTTACACATAATTCCAGACATAACTTATTTACATCTGACCATCAAAAAAGCCGCTCAGAATCACTGAAACGGAAAATGCCGACGAGATGCACAATTAAGTTTGGCAATGATAGTTCATGTGAAGTTTGGTTGAAATTTACGTAGCGATGAAAGACAGGTTGTGCGGACGATCTTATGGTTAGGGTTTACGAAAAAGGACAATAAATCCGTTAAGAATCAATGAATCGGACAATTACGTCGATATGGACAACTGCACCTGCTACTTAACATTTCTACTAAGTTTCATGAAAATCCATCCAGGCGTGTAGAAGTTGCGCAGACAAACTGTTGTGCCAGACAGACAAACAGCACGAAAATAGAATATTTCAGAGTATAGTGTAATCTCTGTAACATTGAAAGTAAACTGCATTCCTTCAGCATACCAGATTCTGCACCATGTGAGCCCGTTGACCACGAAGCGCAGCAAGACAACCAAATATATCTACAGAATCTTCCTCTTGACCGTCTTTGGTGAGTATGTCCAGAGCGATGTAGGTGCCTGTTCTTCCAATACCGGCACTTTGTGGAACATAACATAACATTAATGAATTAAGAGAGGTTCCATTGAAGGAGCCTCAATATATGGTTCTTTTTATTCTTTTTAAATCTAAAAAATGTTTGTTTCAAAAACATAAATGAAATTACCCACTGCTAGTTCAATTACCAGTTAAGAAAAGGTGAAAGTAATTTCTAAATAAGAGCTAAACTGTTTTAATGGTCAACCGTGATATTAATTGTTACGTGAATTTGCCTTCATACCTGCAGTGAACCATTATTGGTCCATGGCTGGTTGTTTGTGTTTGTTCCACTTTGTCTCTGAACTCAACAAGAGAAGCTACAGTGTCGGGAACAGTTTTATCAGGCCAGGCAGTGTAGTGATACTGTGTCACGTTTCTTGTCTCGGGTCCCTTGAATTATTTTCAATTACATAGTTAGTACTGACTGAAGACATAGTGAGTTTCGCTGCCATAAATATGAACAGACTTGACTAGTACACTAAAACTAAAAGTCATCCGGAAAAATCGTATGCATGTTATATTAAGATTTAGTTTTCATTATCGTGAATTTGTTTTATTTTGTGATTCTACATACCCGCTTAATGTTGAATTCCCTCACAACGAATTCAGAAAAGACCTTTTCCCCTGTACTGACAACCTTGTAATCACCATACTGCTCGCTTGCTCCTTGCCGGGGCCAGTACTGTTCGCATTTCATCTTCTACAGGAGTGTAGTGACAAATTATTAATTAATAAACACAGACAACTCAACTAGAAAATATTGGTGCAGTTATATTAGCGTAGGTTTTTAGGGTTTAAAAAACCAGATAACATTCTTAATTAAAGATAAACTTCTTCATTCAAGTATATGGATATTATGATGAATTTGTGTACATTACTGTTTCAACTGTGGACTCAGCCAGCTTTAGGACAATTGATACTGTTTAGAGTTCGTTGCTTTGAAATATATAAGTATCAGCTTTGTTTAAGTACCACGGCGCAGCTGTGACCCGGAAGGTAACAAGACTCTTAACAATAAGGACGAATACCCAGCACACCGCTAAGGTAATAGTAATAACTATCTTCTCGTGAATCCGCATACCTCTGTTGATGACATTAAATCAATTTCAAGGATAAACAATAATTAAAAACACATTGTTTTGTTACTCGTGTTATCACTAAATTGGAAGGTGACATATATTTCTAAATGATTTTGTTCTTGCATCAGAGCAAGAATCTTCGATAAAATCATAGGTACCAACTGTACAACAGTAGGTACCTATGATTGCAATAACTTTGTAACGCATCGCCTTGTTGTGTCGATTTTGAAATTTGGTCTGTAAAAAGGTTTATAACATACAAACCCCAGATTCTTCTAAATTGGTCAGCATTACTATTTTTTCTGTTCTCTCTTGCCAGATCATTTCCCAGAATGCTTCAAACTTGTTCATAGCAGCACGTGTTGGTCCTTGAATGAAAAAAAAACATATAAAAGAACATTAACTTTATCTTTTAACGGTATTAACATGCATTCCATACACGTGTTTTCAATATTTGACTATTAAAATAAAAAAATCTAACTAACACAGACAATAAATTCTCTGCTTAAATTAAAAGAATAGTTTCTACTTTTTCAGTCCAGTTTGTTATAGATGGTTCATAGTGTTTATAGATGTATTACTATATTTCATCAAGCTGAGTTTGAACCTTTTATTCAATTCGATGTAATAAATGAGTATACTAATCCTTGACTTACACAATGCATATTTAAATAATCACTACAAAACTGAAGACAAGGATATATTTCATATGGACATATGAACTAAATTAAACAGAATATATAAATCGTACCAAAAGATACATTATAAATGGAGATACCTTTTGAAAAAAGAGAACTGTGGGATATTGCGAATCTAAATAATTAAAGGCTATTCATTATTACTGAAAGGTATGTGTGTTCGAGCTAGCACAGTAGAATACCAACAAACGAAACAAGTATACATACCAAGGGATGCGATATATTCTGGAGATTTCTCGCGTCCCTGAATCAAAAATGTAAAACTGTTATTTAGGGAATGTATTTATGCACGAAACAGGTTTATATCCCATAACGTATATGACTATTCCATTTTGTCAATTAAGAAAAAACGTAAGTAAGGGTGTCATAAAATATGAAATACTAAATGCGATGAAATTTCGAGCTTTACTTACATCAACGAAGTTAGCGTTGACGTAGTTCTTGCTCTGCAGGACTACACGCGTGGCATCGTCTAAAAGTTAGAATATCATAGTTTAGATATTATAATATCTTTCTTTCAAAGTAATATGTTGTAAATCATGAATAAAATTACAATTATAAAAAACATGAAATGAGTGTTAAAAGTCGTTTCACAATTAAATTAACCACAGCTTTCACTGTGCTACTTAATCCGCTGAAGCGTGAACAATATTAAACGGGTTGGTACAGTGTTATTTCATCTATATAACTCGTACTTAATCATTGTGTTCATAGTACTTTTTTGACTGCTGGCTCAATAATAACGTGGTCGTGCCATATATAATGAAAAACTTGTACATCAAAGAAGCAATTAATGTAGACGAATACTTTTCATATAAACGAAAAAGCTTTAAATTAAACTATGTCAGTTATTCCTAACAAATTAAGCCTTTCAGTGCTACAACTGTAATTGAGACATACATGCATAAATTCCATTATATCTGTTCTTTGCAAGATTTCTTGGCTTCAATGCTTCGTTGCAAGTTCTAGTTAGACCTTTTGGAAGTTTCTGAAAAAGCATACAAAAGAAATAATATATATTCTTTCACATTTAGTGTAAAACCGGTAGACTAGCAGATAAGACAATGTATTATTATTTATAGAGATCTTTACCTCAAATTCATTTTCGTAATCCTTTTTCGTTTGAATGTACTCATTGAGATTTGGTACTTGTATTCGACTTCTGATTAAACTAGCTGTATTGTAGTATGTATCTGTATTAGGTACTTTTACTTCTGAAAAAAACATTTGGGAAACTATTGAACACTTTCATGTAATGTCATGTTTTCAATCTCACATTTGTTATAATTGGTGCAAATGAATAACAAAATGATGCATCTGCTGGTTTATGTTTAAGATTGTTAACTGGAAAATAATAGGCGTTCGATTTCACCTCATAACAAGTCATAACATATCGTTTGAACATTTATATATCAAGTCATTAAACACTGGCGTTCGGACATCTGAAATATTCTCAACCAGTAGAATCGCTATGGTTAAAATTCAGGTCACATTTGTAGCTGTTCTCTGAACACTTTGAAAATTTGGGTCTTCAGCTTAGTGGGCCTGCATTTGAAAGCTTTGCAGAAATTCCTTCTTTTGCTTCAAAAAGCATTTAAGGTTTTGAATGAATTAATGAAGTAACGAACCATGTGATAGAAAGAATGTCCTTTTCCTATTTAATATTAACAGACAAATACACACAATATTAGTGTGAATTCTCACACCACCCTACCATGTCTGATAAAAGAATTACCTGTTTCTATAAAGCTGATATTTCCTTCATCTAAATTCTCTAATTCTAAAATGTCGATATTAGTTTCCTTTGCTGATGATTGCTCATCTTCTAGATCAACTGCAACATTGTCATACAATTTGTATGGTTCACTTATTTCCTTTTTACTAGATTGCTTAGCTGTTTTAGGTTTATTCGGTTGTGCATATATGTAGTCTTGCTTTTCCTCTTTTTCTCGTTCCTTTTTAGGTTTCATAGGCTGTGCATAAAAATTAGCTGGAAAAAGATCAGAAATATTTGCAACATGAAATTACAAAGTAACTCCCGTGGTGTAGTGGTAGTGGTTGGCGACTGTTGGCATATCTTCGGTCAGAACACCTGACGCACTATATGTCACCGTACGCCTAAATGTAAATGGGTAGGGAGAAATGAACAAGAGGCCCAAAAGGGCCAGTATCGCTCTACTGGTCCGACTGGCCTGTTCCAAGTTTTGTGAAAATATTTTCCAATTTTATCAAAGAAAATCTGACAAAGGTCACTGTGACCTTGATCTTTACCAACTGTAGTTATCAATCATCCTAAGAAGTTTGAAGACTGTGATTGACGTAGATCTTAAGATATTGAGCGGAAAATATTTTCAAGGTTCGGGTCACTGTGACCTTTACCTTTGACCCACTGACCCCAAAAACAGTAGAATAGTCTACTCAGTAAGACTTATCATCGTATAAAGTTTGAAGACTGTGTGTCAAATAGACCGCAAGATCTTGAGCTGAAAATAATTTTTCAAAGTTTCGGTCACTGTGACCTTGACCGTTGACCCACTACCCTCAAAGACAAGAGGTATCATCAACATATTGCAGAGAAACATCTGAGCAAGTTTGATGAATCTTGAATGAAAATTGTGACCTGAAGAGGGTTATCAAGGAAACTTTAACGGAGGTCATCGTGACCTTTACCTTTGAATCACTGACCCCAAAAACGACAAGGGCCATTTACATGTTGCAGAAATCCTTATCAGCAAGTTTCATGAAAGTCAATTGAAAATTGCGAACTGTAGAGCGTTATCAAGGCAAAGTTTATAGACAGACAGACGGACGGACGGACTTTCTCACGAAGTGATACTTATGCGGCTATGCTAATGTTCTCTCCATAGTTATTTTAGCCTCGTAAAAGAAACATTTAGCGACATAATAGACTGAATGAAAATAATTTACAGTTACATAAGCCACGTAAGTATCTATACGTAAGCTCGGACAGACGGACGGCGGACAAACCATCTTGGCATAAGCTCTGTAGGACTTCGTCCAGCAGAGCTAAAGATAACTGTCTTTCTCGGGAGCCATTGTGCATAGCATATATGAAGCGATTGATAAACGTTTTGAACACATGTTTCGCAAACTAGAACAACAACAACAAAACATTTTAAAAGTCACATGTTAAAAGTCTACATGATCCTGTAATTGATTTGGCAAAAGCATTATCAACCTTTACCGTCCGGGTTTTCGACAGCATTTTCCGATTGTCTCACTGCATGTGTCACACTGTCATTCTCGTCACTTGATTTATCACGGTTTCGTCTGGTATAAAAAAGAAATAGACATGCAGGGTGTTCTAAATCATTATACAATAATGTAAAATAATTACATGTACATTGTTTTTGTATTGGTGTTTGTGTTATTAAATACCGAAATCAGATTTTATATTACAATCTATTACTATTACAAAAATGACATAGGACCTATAGCTGTACTTCAGTGAGGGTACTATTCATTCTCTATCATGTGACCATCCGTACAATGAAAAATAAACTATAGTTCTTAGCGAAAGTGGTGGTTTTATTATGAACTAAGAAAAGAAAGTCCATATCTGTATTTGTACGATACAAATGAATGAACATACGAAAACATTGCAAAATAGTTTTTGATGTATACAGCTATATAAAAGTACAAAACGCTTTCTTTAACAGCCACTTGCCGACTGTTTGGTCTTCGACTAGCAATACCAAGCAGTTTGTATCTATTTAGAATCCAGTATCGTTTAAGTTCCACTATAGACACCTCTACCTTTTTGTTTCCTTTTTATTGTTTTCCTTGTTATATGCAAATGTACAGTGATAATTAATGGCAAAACTGAGTTTAAACTAATCTAATAGAAATGCAGATCGATACTTCTATGCGGCTAATAAATTATAAGCAAATAGTCATTAACAACTTAACCAACTGTACAATCAATGAAATGTTATTTGAAAAAGATATCCAAAGATGCAATAATTATTATAACGAATATTTTACCTTCTTTTAACCAAACAGAAAATTATAACAACGATTATTAGCAGCACAAAAACACCTCCACCAGCTCCAGCGCCTATCATGATAATGTTTTTACCGTCGTCAGATAGTTTCATTGTTGTTGTCTCTGCTACAGTTGTATTTAGTTTGGGTTCAGCTATTTAATGTAAAAATAGTATTCTCAATTTTACAGCTCAGAGAAACACTTCTATCAGTATTTGATCGAATGCTCAAATAAAATCCATCTCCATGATCGAGTGATTAAAGGCACTGACACTCTCACTGACTAAAAATAATGGGTTCAAGTCCTGCTCTTTATCTGCCTCTTTCCCTAGATGTAAGACAATTTCATCATGAGTATGGTATGGACGTCCAGTACTGGAACTGCGCGCCTGTAAATAACTGAAATATTGTTGACATCTGACATTGATTCTAAGGAGAAAAAATGAACATACCAGTAATTGTTGTTGACTATGGTCATGTATGAGTTTATTTATTGTTTGCCTTCTGGTGCGAATGATTGTGGAAACTTTAATATCAGCCTATTGCATACCATTTAAAGGTTTTGTTAAGATCCTTTGTGCATTGAATAGTACTAAAGCTTTGTTTGTGCAATCAGGTTTCAAAAGTAACCAAGATGAACTATTATTCTTTTCATTTTACATAAATATAAACATTATTTGTTCATATATTAATTGCCTATAGAACAAAATAGAGGAGCTGATGGCTTGAAAGGGCTACATGTGCATGTAGCGTTCTGTTTAATAGTTAACAGAAAACTTAACAGTAAAGCTTAAAGAAATGCATGCCTCCAAAGAGATTGGCATATACAAAAATTGTAAACTGATCTGTAATGAGAAAACCTTACTCCGTTTTAATTGTCTGTATCTCACTTCGAAATTTGAACGAATTAATCATAGTATATCCCTTTTGGATGAAGCATATTGTTAGTGTTTTATTGTACATCTTTATGATTGCTAATGATTAAAATAAATATTCTAATACTTTTATATTCTATATACCGCATATAAAATAATCAAACATGTTTGCGGCCTGCATAATTGTATCGGTGGGTTGTACAATGTTGCAGATGAGCTGAGTGTGTTTGCCACACACCATGTGCTTGTGTGTAGCATATACCAATTTCACGCGGACTAATATGAATGCATTAACATTATTTTCCTTCTAAATACTTAGAGATTTACTTTGTATACAAAATACCTGGAGATGTTTTGGTTGATATTTGCGAAAGCAGTGTCTCACATTTGTCTCCAATATATCCGTCCACGCATCCGTTAGTACATGTTCCATCATCTCTGTCACACATCTGGGATATTTCACCGTCCACACAACCATCAGAACATGACTGATTACAGCTCTGACCCCAGAATTTGTTTTTACAACCATTTAAACAATATCCATCATTGTGTCTGCAAATTCGTTTACCTACCTCTTTTAAACATGATTGATTACAACCTAAATCGCACGTGACAGTGTAATAATCACCTTTACACTCTTCACAAATGTTAGCGTTGTTTTTAGCACATTTAAGACACTGACTTGCACATGGATCAGAACACCGCTCGCCAGTCCATCCTGCAGTACAATTACCTTGGCATATTCCATTCTCGTCACAGCCAGTAGAACAGCCATGGGAACAACTGTTTTCATTCTGTATAGTACATATATCACCGTTATACTTGTATCCGTCTATACATTGCGCACACAATAAACTTTGATCACCCTGAATTTGACATTGATCGCAGTTTTGAATCGAACAGATGTTTGAACAGGCATTTACATTTAGACACTGAACACAGTCTACTTTGATTTTTCCAAATGATATATGTTTGAATAAATAGTATCCATCGTTGCAGACATTGCACACACTACTATTACTACATGATTTACAATTCGAAGAACATGACAAACACAAAGTGTCAACACTATCTTGATATTCGTGATATCCAGCTTTACATCCGTTAGTGCAAGAATGTGAACCACATAATCCACCCTCACATAGATTACAAAACCGTTGACACTTACTGCCATAAATTCCAGGTTGGCACTCAATACATAATCCACTATCAGTATAACAGTCTTTATTTAAACATTCGACAGGGCACGCGACCTGACATCTATTACCCAAGTTCCAGTGACCAATTTCACAGGAAGTACAACTATCTTGTTCGTCACAACTTTTGCAATTGTCTGGACATGCTAACAAATGAAATGAAATAATCTGTTTTAAATTCTAAGAAGTAAAGAAAATGAAATGTCTACTTACATACTAAATACATGGACGCAATACGAGTACATCTTATTTATGATTATTCTTAATGTAATGTTTTATAAGTTTCCAACTTGTAAGTTATAGTTCGTTTGCGAGGAAAAACATGTGATTAACCATGTATAATAGTTACATAATGTATAAGATTATTTACAAATACATTTGTATAATATTGTAGATTAAAAAATCGGAATGCAATTCATACTTCATGTTCATCTACAAACATCAATACTGCCTTTAAACAACTCACCTGCCCTTAGTCGTTGTACTACTAGACTAAGCATCAAAACCAGCATGTATCTATTAAGACAAAGGCTCATCATGGAAAATGTCTGTTTAATCAACTGCAGGACATCTGCAAAGAAACTTTAGATAAATAATTTGTTCTACTATAACAAGTTAAACATGTATGTCCGTCAATTAAATACACAACAGCACTTTATTAAGTGTTGTCGTTGTAAATTTTTCATTCTAACACTACTGCAAATTTCTCCTTTATAGGCAAAGAAGGATTTGAGCGTGATATACCTAACAAGTATATCATTCTAGGCGTCCGAAACTATTTTTGACTGCTGAAACTCCCTACCGCGTCAACATCTATAAGTATGCATGCGCTATTACACTTGGATTTATATTGTTGTGAATGAAATAGCGCGATGTAAAACAAATTGTAATCAAATTTTCTACACTTCCGGCATTGCCAGCAATATCAGCAACAACAAACATAAGACGAATAGCGTTTTATTTGAGGAGTAAAAAAAGAAAATTGCATGATATGCAAGGCATTCACGGACTACTACAAGTTTAAGGCAGCGACTTCGTGTAAGCGCATCCAATAGTACCCCTTCGAACACGTTTTTGTTTAAATTAACGTGTTAGAATGGAAATAGATTTCACATTTGAGTGATATACCGGTTAGTATATCACTGTGTGGAATGTAGTAATCTAATCACGAAGGCCGAAGGCCTGAGTGATCAATTACGAAGTATCTACACGATAAACAATGTTCTTACGCACGGCGCAGTGAAAGAACATTACGTCGTCAAAAATGAGTTTTTTTTGTGCCCCACACAACGTCGGGTAGTTGTGTGCACATAATATAATGCATTTCACATTTTCTCTTTTGATATTTGGTTATGTTAGTATCGGAATTATAATTAATCTTATTATACCTCACTTTTGTCTACAATGGTAAAATCCCATTACCCGAAAAAGAGATATTTTGACTATCAGAAACATTTTCAACCTTTTTGACACATGACCAAGCGACATTGACTGTCGGGTCATGTGACCGCAGTGATATTTTGAATGTCATATAAGGGCAAATAACTGCTTCAATATTTTAGCTAAATCATGCCTCCCTTATACACATACAGCAGTGACGTCACTATGCAATGTGTACACAAAACAACATCCTGATATATGTGATATTTTGTTTACTTTGTTAAACTTGTTTAATTAAATGAATTAAAAACATTTAAAACAAAATTATGTACTTAATTTTGTTCGGTATAATAAAATAAATATTATGCCTCGGGCTCGGGTTGACAATATCCATTTCACACATGCTGCCATACAACGTGCAACATTTTTGATGTCCAGTGATAAATAAGCAGGTCAATGCCTTCTTGCTTTAAAAAGCACTCCGGAATTACAAATCATTATTTATTAGACAATGAACAACGCTTGAACCAATATTCTCTTACGTGTATCGTAAATTTGGGTATTTTGTTTAAAAAAATTATTGGTATGCTAAATATAACGAGCAGCGAAACGACAACTACAGTTTCATTATATTAGCGTATTGGTACCACTGAAAATGTGAAAGAAATACAAGTACGTATACGTACAGTAAAAGTAGACGACAAGTCAAACGTGTAAAGCGATATAGAATGAGAGTTGCAGTACATTTGAACTAAATTATAATCGTTCGATGCACTTCCTGAAAGGTAGATAGATGCTGAAATATCAAACTTACCTGAAATACTGAAACTCGCATTCACACCTTGAAAGTCTCAAGAGAGAGAGCAATTTAACCACTGATATGCATTACACCTTTATAAAACATACTAAAATAAACTTAAACGCAATTTACAAACAAGTTGTAGAACTTCCTTATTCGTTTGAAAAAGCTATAAATATATATTGAATAGAAAATCGTTCTGCTTGAACTCGCAATGAACAGGTATTTTATTTTAAGTTGTCTACACTCCTACCTGTTTTACTTTACGCATGTATAAATGTAAAAAAGCACAAGGATTAAATGCGAGCATCTACTATGGTAAGCGTTTAACAATTTTCGCTTTAAATTTATAAAAGATATACTGTCTCCGTTGGTCTAGTGGTTTACTTAAAGCCATCCGCCTTGGGAGCGAGCGGTCGATTGTTCGAACCCTAGCAGGGGTCCGTTATGAAATGGCCGGTTAGTGAGCAGCCTGCTAGTTAAATAATGGTTACCGTATGCCTACCTGCCTGGTGCCTGGCATTAAAATGATAGGATTTGGGAGGTAAATGTGCTCAGACAGTAGATGTCTCATATGTCAGAAATGGATGACCCTTTAAGTAGTGGTTGCACTATTATAACACAGTTTTGCCTATACCGCCTTTTAACTCGACGTCAAAATGAATCATCTGGGGCTAATTGTTCGAAAATACTACTTGTTAGTTTGTGTTTTTTATTCACTTTTACAGAAAGTTTCTTCAGTTCAAACAACGTTGTACAAAGTTTTCTTTGTGCAAGATCGATATTTTAGCATAACGGCAAACTAATTATGCGCGTATTTTATCAAAAATATTATCATGTCACAGTGGGTGATTTAACGATATTAATATCAAATGTAGGATATTTTGAATTTTCTGCTTGTTTTGCAGTTGTAATGATGCAAAGAAGTATTCAATGTTAAAAAGCAATATAATTATCAAGTGTCCCTGTGAAACGAATAATTCATGAACCACTCATGTTCGGAATCATGAAATATTCACGATAAATCCTTCATAAGTTTTTAAGATTGAAATACAGGAACAGTTCTTTAAGAGGTCATGAATGTTTGAAAGACTGTTCAAGAACATATGTCTGTAAAGTTATCATGAACTGTTTATGAGCTATTCAAGTTAATCAAAATCCCTTCCCGTTCTTGAGCAGTTTATTAATAGTCTGGTTAAGGATCTGTTCATTAATAATTTCGTTACACAATTTCATTGTCACAATTGTACCCGAAATACTGGTACGAATATTTTGTGAACATGAGTTCATGAACTATTCATTAACTACTAGAATACTAGGAATTGCCAATTAAGATTCTTGAACTGTTCTTGTACTAAAAGGAAAATCATTTTATTTCCCATTTTTAAATAGTTCATGACCTTACTAGAATCCTCGAAATTATCTTGAAATGTACTGACTTTCTCAATATCATCCCTAAAGTGGTTCAAGAGATGCTGAGCAGAATTAATTTATAACCGACAGACAAGCGGACAGATATGTCAAAAATAATCTCTCAAGAGAGAGGAACTCTGAACTTCATGCATAGGCAATGAATTGTTTATGAAAAGTTCATGACCATCAAACAAAAGATTGAACAACTATGTGAACTGTAATAAAGTAAGATGCAAAACAAGAGTTCATTATATCTCAAATTGTGGTCATTAGTTTAGAATACCTTCACTTGTTGCTAGACAATTCACCAATTAAAAATGACTGGCCGGTTTGTAACACCGGATACAGCTCCTTTCGAATACAGGTATTCGGTGCACATTAACGAATACAGCTCCCTTGGTATAGCGGAGCTGTATTCGAACCAAAGCATATGCACATTCGAATAAAGCTCCCTTTATTTGATCAAACGGTCTGAGTACGTGGTGATGTGTCTTTTAGCCAAATGAATTTATGCCTCTGATTTAGGAAAAAGCTTGGCCGTTCCGAAAACTTTTAAGTCAATGGCCAAGCGTGGGTCAATCTGTCCGACCATCTGTCTGTTGTCCTAGCCTGTATGTTGTCTTATCAGTCCGTCTGTTGTGAATGTGATTCATTCCGTCAATAATGTATTCATGAAATGAAGTACAAAACCACTTAAACTGCCGCCTTATGTGCTACAGTCATATGAAAAATGTAGGTTTATTGAAAGAAAATTATTCTTCAATGACAAGAACTCAAAGAAAATAATTCTTCAATACCAACAAAAAGTCATTAAACCTCAAAGTTTCGTTCGTCCGTCCAACACGGACATCTCACAAGGCTAAGTACTGCATCCTGAATAGCGGAATGATCCTTATTTTTCTATAAAAAATTCCGTGCCGGGTATATATAAACGAAGGATACGCCTGAAATACACGTCTATGTTGCATCCGGTCACTGGGCAGCTCTATTCGAAAAAAGGTACTAGAACCCTGAATACAGCTCCCGTTTGATAAGGGGAGCTGTATTCGTTAATGCGCACCGAACACAGCTCTCTAGGGAGCTATATTCATTAATGCGAACCAAATGCAGCTCCCCGGGGAGCGAGGAGCTGTATCCGGTGTTACACGTGTACACCGGTTCTGAGATTGGCTAAAAAAAGAACAGGGAAAACTGTAAGATCAAATTAGACATTACCAGATTGTCTGTGATAGCAAATGTAAAATGCTTATTCCTCTGTACGTAATGGCATATTTTAAGACCTTTTTTCATAATATATCACACTTAGTTTAACCGCCATTCAACAAAAAGGTGCACTCATTCGCTTCAGACCCCTACCTCTTGCCTAACTTATTGGGGACGGTGTCTCTTATACAAAAATTGTAAAAAAAACTTGGTTGGTTATGCCCATTATATAAACAGCATATTTTGGTCTCAGAAAGATTTATCTGATCAAAAATAGATATTTCTAAAATCATTGGTCAACAGTTGAAAAATATGTATGATACGAGATCGCTTTTTTGACTAGATTTTAAATGTAAATCAATAGGATAAAACAATTGTTTAGATTGTAATGTAAATCAATAGGATAAAACAATTGTTTTATCTGAAGTTGTGTTAGCAGGTATGTTAAAACAATCCTAAAATCTTTTGACAATAAACCTGATACAATTGCTTTATTGTAGTCAAATGTTTGTAATTCTTCCCTAAAAAAGCCAGAACAGAAATTTAAACATTAGCGTCACTTAATTTTGCCAAAAAGGACGTAAAGCCATTAAACGTTTGAAAAAATAAATCTTATTTCATATGAAAAATTCCCTCCAAAAACCTGTCAACAAGTTGGTGCACATGACATTTACATGCTGGGAGATTTCTTAGTCCCAGTTCGTAAATAGACCATGAGCTGTTCGTAGGTTATGAAATGTCATTGACTATCATTTAGACATAGGTTAAAGAAAAGGACACGAATTTGAATTTACACAAGAGAATTTAAATTTCAAAATTTGAATGTCGTGCCAGTGTGACATTCGACATTCAAAATTTGAATGTCGTGCAAGCCCGACATACGACATTCGACATTCAAAATCTCCAAAAATGCTAAAATTTGAATGTCGTGCCATCGCGACATACGACATTCAAAATCAATTAAAGTTTGAATGTCGAATGTCGTTTGTCGCGCTGGCACGACATTCTACCTGTAACAGATTTTTAGATTTCGAATGTCGTATGTCGCTTGCACGACATTCAATTTTCGCATTTTTGTAGATTTTGAATGTCAGATGTCGTATGTTACGCTGGCACGGCATTCAAATATTTGAATTTCGTATGTCGCATTGGCACGACATTCAAATTTATGCATTTTTGGAGATTTTAAATGTCGAATGTCGCATATCGCGCTGGCACGACATTCAATATCAGATGGTCGAACGTCATTTGTCGTGCTGGCACGACATTTAAATTCTGAATGTCTTATGTCGCGCTGGCACGACATTCAAATTTATGCATTTTTGGAGATTTGAATGTCGAATGTCGCTTGTCGCGCTGGCACGACATTCAATATCAGATGGTCGAACGTCGTATGTCGTGCTGGCACGACATTAAAATTTTGAATGCCGAATGACGCGCTGACACGACATTTAAATTCTGAACGTCGAATGTCTTATATCGCGCTGGCACGTCATTCAAATTTTGAATGTCGAATGCCGTGTGTCGTTTGTTGAGCTAATTTAACGTAAATCTAAGATATCATTCCTATGATTGTTATTCACTGGGTGCTTGCTACGTGTTAATAAATAACCGAATTGTATTTCTCATTGAAGGCCCGTTTTAATATAGTATATCTATGAAATTATTAATACATAGGCTCCAGAAGCGGTGTACTAACACTAACTGTTGCTTAATAAAGAGTTTACCCTATTTTAGACACATACAGAAACATGACAAAACGCGAGTTTCTTTGATATTTCAAGTAAAATCAAAGTTATCTATCTGATATTACTGATATCATGAGCAAACTCAAGGATTAAACTAGATGGTTGTTTTTGTTACAATAACATATGTCTCCCCAATGGCAGTTTATCAATGATTGTAATTCTGAAACAGGACACTAAAATAAAACAAAAATGCATTTTAAGTAACATTGACCTTGACCTTGACTCCTCCAAATATGATATTTATTGCTTAAAACAATTTAAAAACTTAAAAATCTAAATCTATTTATAGTAAAAGTGACATGGACCCCCTGATTTTATTTTTATGCTTAAAACAATCTAAAAACTTTAAACTTGTTAATCATATCTAGTTTTAGTAACAGTGACCTTGACTCTTCTGTCCACATTCCTTCACGACCTCGCAAAAAACATCTATTGTTAACAGTGACCTGGACCTTACACCTAGTGACCTGCAATACTATACCTAGCTTTCTCTGTATTCAAGCCACCTACATACAAAGTTTCATTGCAATTGGTCACTGCTTATTCAAGTTATTGAGCGGAAACCATTTTTCTAATTTGAGTAACAATAAAAGCGCATGTTACTACCACCTAGGGTCAAGGTCAAGGTCATAATTAGAGATAAAAGGTCATATGACTATAGACATATCAAAAACGTGTCTGTAAATTATTGAATTTCTGTTAAAACAAGTGTTAAGCCCTAGGAAAGAAGTAAAAACATATATTTACAAATAGCGCTAAAGATTTTTGGAATTTTGAAATAAATGTCTTTCTTTCCGATGACTCGATAAAGCTAAAACTATAATTCAGTAACAACTTCCGTCTTGAGTTGAATAAGATCAAAACTTTCATTAAAATGCTGCATAGGGTCAATGCATTGCCAAATAAGCACTTCAACTCAATCAGAAGATCAAAGCTATGTCTTCTGTCTAGAAATAGCTTTTTCATCAAGCAAAACTAACTGAAAAATCTAATGGTTATATCTAAAACAAACATGAAATGCCTTCAAACAGAAGCTATCTGGCAAGAAAAGCTTAATTGTACAATTGACTGAATAAACACTTGGTCCAATATTTTCACTTAAAGCGCGAAACTTTCAATATAATATGTTACATAATGCCATATTATGGGCTTTCTAGACACGGACAACTGAAGACCACACCCAGCTGTATAGCTCTGTTTTTAAAAATCAATAAGCACCAAATGAGTTTGAAAATGGGTATTTATTATTGAAAATACCATAACAATGTAATGACAAAGATTTTTTCAAAACTGGGCGAAAAGACGTAACTTCGCAGAACATTAATTATTTAGTCAATTCTTTAGTAAATTGAATTGAATTAATTATTTAGTGGGAAAATCAAACGGTGTGTGTCCAAGCTGTCGAATTAGCCGTGAAACCCTGCAAAATCTCTTCTGGGATTGTGCAAAGATAAGACCGCTTTTATAATTCATGCGAGGAGCAATAAAACATATTTATCAATTAAATAACACCAAAAACATCGATGTATGTTACAAAATAATTCGCCTTTCTCAAAGATGATAAACACAATATTTGAAACTAAATGGGTCATTTGGAAATTCCGTAACGAATTTAAATTCTCAAAATAGCAGCCACAGGCAAAAAGCTTCATTTATTTACTGAAACAAATCGTTACGGAATTTCTACTTTTCACAAAAGTCGTCCATCAAGATCTTTAAATATAGGAATACAAAATATTACCTAAGAAATTTGCCATTTTTATTTTCGCTCTTTCAAGCAAAGAATATTTTAAACTAAAAGAAAAAGATTTTCGCTTTTGATATAAGACATTTCACACTGCGATTACTTGTAATGCTGCTGCATAAAATAGGGAAATGTAACTCAAAAGCGATCAAAACTACATTTATGTTATGTTAACCTACGTGTACATTACTCTATGATTGTGATGATATTTGTTGTTATGTAACCATAAGTAATTTTATGGAGTATGTAATGTTATTGTGATTATATATGTCCTGATATAGTAGTTATGTGCTATGAAAAAATTTGAATTGAAAAATATAATGACAACTAATGATAATGATGAACGATAACATACGATGTAATAATGTGATGCATTGACGTCATGTAATAACATATAAATGAAATGATGTGATGAGGCGACACAGTGCTGCATTCTTTTCACTCCTCAAGAAAAGAAAATGAGTATAATTGAATAGTTATTGTTAAAAGATATTATTTGTACATATATGCATTTAATTACATATTTACAAATAATCTGTGATTTTTAATTCATATAGGTATGCACATGTATGCAAATTTCTAACTGAACCATTCAATTTATGTCAATTTTTCTCTTTGTAAGTTAAGAGCTAATATCAATATTTACTTTCACAGAACAAAGCCTTGTACCATGTTCCAAGACGCTAAGATAACTAAATATACAATACTGGTTTTGACGCTTTTCACATACAGTGTTATTGTAGGTAAGTTGTTTCAAATGTTTTAATTTATCATCTTATAAATGGCGGGAGTACACGGGACGTATTTGCATAACATTTTTCACGTATCAGTATATGGGAAAATTCCCTTAATTTTCGACACATCAAACGGACATACTTATCTTCGAATAAACATGTATGTATACTTCTAGTATATTCCAAATAAACAAAAATGTTTAAAGGTCATGTTCCATGTGTCAGGTAACAAGGTCAAAGGTCAAGGTCACAGGGGCTCCAGATAATAAATCTTGTGGACGCAAAATCTCCAAAAGCCCTGGTCAGAATTTAGTGATATTCACAAAAATGATAAGTACAATGCTTAGTTTTACATGATCTATATTTCGGGCCACTTTGTCAAAGGTCAAGGTCACAGGGGCTCGGTATAGTAATATCTTGTGCACGATAAATCTCCAAAACCAATCGTCAGAATTTAATGATACTTAAAAGAAGTGATAAGTATCATACCTAGTTGTGCAATATCTATGTTGGTCAGAAATGTATCATACTTTACAGAAGTGATAAGCACCATGCCTTACGTTGCGCAGGCCCAATAATTAAAGCATCAAATGTTACGTCAATTGTATTTAATATGTCAGTGGGGTGTTTGGTGGGTATTCATTACCTTCAGTTCTGGTCAATAATGAATAAATATATGTCTTAATTAAAGCAGCATGTTTGTTTTAAGGAAATAAAGCTTTGACTTGCAGCGGGGGGGTTTCAAACAAAATAGCAGCAATATAAATGCCGACGCCTTTTTATAGTTGCATCTGTCTTTCTTGTGTTTCCCAATATAATTATTTACATTTTATGTATGTAACACTTGAAGAAAACAACTTATTTTCTATAATATTAATGTATGTGTTTTCGTATATGCACATCGCGTATAGGTAAAATTCGCTATTTGCGTGCGTTTCATATTTATATTATGGTTGATTGTTGTAGATTTCAATCATAAATGAATTCGTAACGGGTACCGATGTGACAGGTTAAATATTTGCTACAGTACTTTAGTAATAGTTTTCTGTTTTGAAACTCTTTTGAAGTTTGAAAAAAACTAGAAAGGTTTGCGTAAGATACAACATTGGCAATACAATACAATTCAATGCATACGTTTTTTTTGAGTTGGCAAGAAGTAAAAACAAATCAACATAATCTCTCCAGGAGCTTTTAAACCGACTATTAACAAAATTAAACAGGGTAAAACAGTATGTACAAATGTACTGTTGCTGCAAAGTAAAAAATACATTATAGATTAATGGAAATTACCTATATTTACTTGACCTAAAGGAATACATGCAAACAACACTTATTATACAAATGATAAATACTGATAAATACTGTACTGTACAATACGGAGATATATTTGGACGAGACCCAGCTGAGAAAACAATATTGGTTTCCAATATATTGTACGGTCAAGTGTTGCAAATAAACGTTCACGATCGGATACATAAAATAGATATAGAATAATATGTGATATCTGCTAATCTTGACTTAGACACATAAAAACTGCCATAAAAGAAGAAAGTAAGATACTGAAAGTCCATAAAAAACACAAACTGTGAAGCTAAGAAATGTCTTAAAGATGTTCGCTTGCAGATTTTGGTTACAAAAAATAAATTTCTTCAAACTGTATAAAAAATAACGTATTTTATATCATAAAATTATAGTCATATATAGAGGTTCCAGTATAAATTCTTGTAAAATGTATCTGTAGATTTTATATAATACGCTACCAAATAATAAAGCGTTGCAAACACTTTTGAAATTCCATTATTACCATATAGTTTAGCGGTGCCGTAAAACCAGCATTTTCAATCGAAGTTTGCAAATTCTTACCAAGATTTTTACTTGTATTGTTGATTCTAGCCTTGAGTTTTATATTTATGTATTAGTATTATAATATCAGTTTGGAAATCTATTTTTTTCAACGGCAACTGAGATTGAGAAGCTTTCAGATCAATATATGATCCTGAATTAGTTTTGAAATGAACTGATCAGCAGCTATCACATATGATTGGGTAAAACATAGAATAGCACATACAATAAAATCATTTAACTGACAAAAATTTGCAAAAGAAAAAAAAATAAACTAAAAGAAGCAAACTAGACCAGACTGTCTACATGCAAACTGGAGATAACAGAAAACGAGATAACACAATCAAATTTCTGAAAGACACATAGGAAATAAATAAAACAGCTTAACAGCTATGATATGCCCCAGTCCTGGTGTCGCGTTTTGGCCGCCACGTAGCTACGTTGAGAAACGTGGCTGTAACGAGAGCAAACGTAGATATTTTAATTTTGGACATATTCAAATTTTGCTGGCGTTTTCCCACAACGTTCTACAACCTGGCGAGAACGTGATACAACGTGGCAAAATCTTAATAAAAAGTAACAGAGCGTATACATAGCGCGCCCCGCCGGTTGATACTTTCTGTTTCATTCGTTGACACGTTATGCTGCGCTATGCTACGTTTTGGCCTCCTTGTTGCTCCCACGTTTTACGCGGTGTGATGTTATAATACGTTTTAACACGTTGCACTTTGTTATGAGCTGCGTTATGCTACGTTGTTCTACATTACTACGTTTCTGCTATGTTGTGGTACGTTTTGATTATGTTGTGGTACGCTATACAGTCGAGACTCTCTTAGTGACCCCCTGCTTATGGGACGCCCTGTCTAATGTGACCATATTGATCTCTTCTCAATGCATTTTCCTATATACTGGGATTGTATGTAATGACTCCCTGTGTAATATGTTTAGTGACCATGAATTATGGCTCCCAAAACAACTTTCTCTATCAAAAACTTTCCTTTATTTGTCAGCTATAAACAATAATTATCAATCTAATCATAAGTATTTTTTTTTTCTTTTTGTAAAGATATTGATTTTTATTTACAAAATTACTAATGACATCCAAACAATAACATTATATACCAATAATATATGCTTAGTATTTGCAAACACCTGTACGACTAGATTTATAAGAGATTGAATTCTTAACTAAGTGTACAAATGACTCCCTTTTTACAGTGATTTTGTTTTGGCAATTTCCCTTGGAAGGTAGCTGTAGACAATCCTTACTGTATATAATATGCCCTGCAGCGTCAATGATGTCATATGTCATCTGCCAGAGACCCAACATATAATTCCCTCCATCTACGACCTCAAATCAGTTGTGTTCTTGTTTAAGCCCAAGTGCTGAAAATCTACCATAAATCTCCAACTTACAAATGCTGCCCTAGACCTGGACTGAGGCATGCTGCGAACTGTGTTGCTACTCCAGAGAGAAAAGGATAAAAGAAGAAGGGAAGAGCGGGTGGCACGCATTGTGTTCTGCAGGGACTGGCTCCGGCGACGCGAGGATGTCGTCAAGTACCACCAACTCATGGAAGAGCTAAGGAGGGAGGTTGTGGCCGCCTCAAAGAAATTTCACAGAGTTGACCCCCTCCTTTTCTATAGGCTGGTAGACATGCTGACCCAAGAATAAAGAAGACTCACAGCTGGTTGAAGAAGGCGCTGCCACCTGGTCTGAAAGTTGCGGTCACTCTCCGTCACCCTGCCACTGGTGACAGCTACCATTCGCTAATGAACTCATTCAGAGTAGCCCACAACACTATTTCCTACATGGTCACAGAAGTCTACAGGCCATCGTACAATGTAGTAGAGTGCTCTGAAGAAGTCCTCGTAGTTCTGCTGCCCTAGACGAATGACGAGGTGCAGCAGAACTCTTCACCACCAGGTGACAGTTTCAATATGTTGTCGTCGCACTGGACGAGAAGCACGTGGTCATAAGGAAACCTAAGAAGGGCGAATCAATGTATTTTAACAACAGGTGGTACCACTCCACCGTCCTTATGACTCTAGTAAACCCAATGGGCCAATGCCGGCTCCCCTGTCTCCTGTTCAGCTGCGCAGATATGGAATGACTGTGACCATCGTCACTGACCGCATCCATTGGCGACAACCAGACCCTCTACCACGATGACAGGGACGAGGCGACAGCGTGGCGGCAGCGAAGCATAACCCGACTTTGATATCCATTGTCACCTCTAAATCGTGTCACAACGGGACTACAACGAGGCGACAGTATCACTAGCACGTAGCTAGCACCCGGCATATCGTGGCACCCGGCTGAAATGTCCAAATCATTGGTGTCAGAAATGGGGCACAAAGGCGTGGCCAAAACGAGACACTATGACTGAGGCATTACCGTTTCATCGATCACTTACACATGAAAAATAGAATCATTCGATTATTCTTATCGATATTAGAAATATCAAAAGTATGAATTAAAGGCTTCTGGCTGAAACATACTTTTACTGTTTTCATTTTAATTCAAGAACACAAATCTTTACCACTATACTTGAAGAACTCACTGAAAAGAATCAAATTGTTAAGAATACTAAATGGATTAATTAAAACCCGAAAAAACTACTCTATATCATAGTATATTATACATGTATACTCGTTTTGTAAGTGTCGCAAAACTAGTACAATTTGCGGTAATACTGACCAGGTTTTCAAGGTTTATATAATTATTAGACATATTCGAGTTGTACAGAAATGTGGACTTCATGGAGCACTTATATATAAAACATCGTACAAAAAGAGAATAAGATGGAAGAGGCCAGGACTCTGACCTGTACGTTCGACGTCATCGGCTTGCATTGCAACTTTCGAACGCCTCAGACCACAACAACCCCGAATATATGGATTAACGCTATTTTACAATAATAAATTAGTTTCCAAACGATTATACTACTTATTCAAAGCAAACATCAGTGTTCATCAGTGTACATGTATTTCATTTGCTGAAATGATCAGATACCTGCTCGTAAAAAGCGCCATGTAGACCATTTGTTACTCGAGTAACCAGAGTTCTTATCCAGATCGTGTTTGAACAACTCGCATGCGCTTAATCTTTAATATCTACTCAACCTGTGTCGTGTTACCCTCATTTGCCCACAACTTGACCAATTCAAGAAGGCGGACTAGATTAGAGATTATGTGCAGTTTGTACTTGACACAATTATGTCAGCTTGACATGTAAAATCACGACGAAATAAAAATAAATCGCCATGTTCCAACCCCTTGGTTATTTGTTGAAAATGACTCAAGTTAAGAAAAACAACAACTTGGTACCTACCCGATACGTTTGGGTTAGAAAGGTCGGGTTATTCAGCTGCGCATGCGTCAATTTTACATGGAGCGGGCGTAGATACGACATTTTATACAAAATGTATATCAAGCGGGCACGGGGTTACAGCGTGTTTTCTGAAGTTACACTTACTATTTACCTCTTATTGTTTCCTTGGTTAGTCTTTTTGCTTTACGGTCTCTTTGTTGTGTCATACATGTACATTAAGGATCATTCAAGTCCCAAAGAAAGCCAGCTCAATAGCATTTGATATTTGATTCATACCCTTATTTCAATGTCAGGGAAACTCCCAACACTAGTGTGGTAAACGCGAGGTATTATTGAAGATAGCTGTTCCGACTCCTGTTCATTAATTTGTTTTCTCTTCTTTTATTTTGTGGGTTAGGTTCGTGACTAAGAAAGAGAGAGAGAGAAAGAGAGAGAGAGAGAGAGAGAGAGAGAGAGAGAGAGAGAGAGAGATTGTCGAAACAGTTCTGTCTTGTCATTGCTACCGTACTACCAACGGTCATTTTTACCATTTTAGCGGTTCGTTTGCGGTTCGTTTGATTTTGCGTTCCGGCTCGGTTATACCGGTCTATATTCGTTCACTAGACCGATCACCGGACCGTTGACCGCTAGGAACCGGTAAGCGAACCGTTTCCATCGGTGTCTAGCGGTTCTGCAATCTGATTTGCTGACTCAACTTACAATTATTATTTCGTTAAAAAAATCGTTAATCAGTGACAACAAATGCCAGTTTAGTGAGACAACGGTAAATGCACATGAAATTGGAAAAAGTCGGTGAATTGTCCGTTGGTATTCAAAAAACTATTAGCAGAATAGTACCTGTCGTTACTGGTAATATATCGTTACTTATAGTAAATTCAATTATTTTGTGCATGAAGACCTCAAGTCGGTTAATTCTAATAGCAAACGTCGTAACAAATGCTTTGTAAATAAAGATATACAGTGTTTTGCTTCGAAGTCACCGCGAAAGCCTTAAAGCCACTCTGATTGACTGGTCAAACTTCACTCAACTAATTGCATGAAGGCAATAGAATATGTTTTAACTAGATTGTTTCGTCTGCTAAAATGGCACCGTCGTCTGATATCGTCATCACTAATATTTAATAATTTGATGCAACCTGTACCAGGATGAATGTACATGTATATTAGAACCACGAATCACGAATTAGCTAGGATCAAACACATCTATTCATGTTTTTAAAGTTATACTATGAGAATGAATCTTTGAATAGAATATTTACATTTTATGTGGCGATCCATACCGCTCTTTCTTTCCTTTTATAAGAAATTAATTTATAATGTATCATTTGATGCGTGATATATGGTAACCGTAATAATTGTTGCAGAAGTTATAAATGTTATATCTTATCACGGACCTATTTATACATTATAATGTAATCGTTATTATGTATACCTGTTACATTGTACATAAGACAAAGATGCTGTTTCACTGCGGTTTATATAATATCAAAACGTAGACACTTGAAACAGAGTCGGACCCTGCTTGAAACAAATCTTCAATGAAATTTCAAAATTTATTGACCAATAACTATAGATCAATATTAAACGCAACAATTGATAAAAACCAACTGTTCTGCATGACTTAAGCAAACTTCGCCTTTGATAATAACAATGGTACATTCACGTGAATTAAATTGAACGATGAAACTGGGAATTCTATATTGTAGTGCATTGCAGTACTGTGAAAAAGAAATTGAACCTTTTTTGATTACGCTATTTTGCGACTGAGTGCATGCCTTTTCAAATTAGGGGACCCTGTTCATTAAACTTCGTATGCTTTATATAAATTGTATGATAATTGTAATAAGGTAAACTAGTTATCAAAATTTACTAAATAATCACGTTCAGTTCAAAACACAAGGAGTTTGCATACCTGCTTGTCTTATTTAATCATGTTTTAAATCATTATGTAAAAGGTGCGGAATTAAACTTTTACCTTTCAAAGTTTAGCTTACTAATTCTATTAGTTCTGTTAAATATGATTTTAGCCATATACTGCAGACATGCAAAGGTAAAGAATCGCTTAAAATTTGATCTGATAGTTTATGACCTGTCCGAAGCGACCCTACCCCCCACGGGCGAAGTCAATTTAATTTGTTCTTCCTTACAATGCACCTTAAAGCAGATCAACGTTGTGGGTTTTGAAATCTTTGGACAATTTACATATCACATTAACTTATGCAGGGATATTATGATTTTCTTAAGATTAAAGTATGTTATGCAAAAAGTGGCTTTGCTATCTTTTTCTTTTGCTTGCATACAAATAGCCATCAACAAAGGGTAACTTATGGCTGAAATAACAAAATTATATTTAAAAACACGATTTAACTATAAATGAATAAAAAAATATATACTACTCAGTAAATGATTGTATAATATAATAAGTTCTGCTCAATATTTCAGTGTGCGTGTGTGTGTGTGTGTGTGTTGGTGCGTGCGTGCGTGCGTGCGTGCGTGTGTTGTGTCAGTTTTTCTGAGTTGATGTATGATTATAGTCTTCTCAATTGTATATTATTATTGTTAATAGAAGGCCTCATGGTAGATAAGAAATATGTTGCTTTATGTACATATGCTTAATGAGCTAGCTTCTTTAAATAAAGAGATTACTATTATCATTATTATTATTATTATTATTTTCTGACAGACAGACAATATGACAGACAGACAATATCGTTTATTCAATCAAGGTACATATAATACTACATGAAGATTTTCTTATATATAATCAAAAGCATGTCAAGTGCTTCCAATAGTGATCATGCAATATATACTCTCAGGGAGAATGTTTCAATTTGTACGGTTTGATTACAAAACAACATACAAACATGCAAAACCGTGTGCCATACATAATACCAGAATAACAGAGCGGATGATGTAGATCTACATACATATTTGTTTACAGCCGTCATATTTTCAATATACGGATAAGAAGTTAGATATATACCAGTTCTATTATTCCTGTATATAAAGACCAACATTTTAATAATAAGAAAGAGAGAGAGAATATGTATCTTTTTTGTCAGTATTGACTAAATCGATTTTGTAAGTGAAAGTAATTGACAAAACACTGAACCAAAGTTAAGGTAAGCTCTCTATATAAAACTTTCATACTGGCATACATTTGGTCTCAATATCCCTACCATGCACCCTATCCGCACCAATTACTAAATTGAAGACATTTTATGTTTGGCTGAATGCGGCAGGTAACATGTTATTACTTCTTCAATTCTACGTCGAATGTTTTTCGTAATTGCGTTTCTTTATATAACATTACACCACAACAGGTCTTGTTTACTAGTAACGACTAGATGGGTGTTCAGTAGAACACTTATGTCGCCCTCTTACACTTTGTCGGAATAACTCTGTCAAATATGACCTTGACCTACAAAATATGGCGGCATCACAGCCATTTTGTCATAAGCAATGCAATTTGAATGTTTGATAAAGAAATCTTTAGAAATGGCTAATATATAGCCAACGTTAAGTTTTCGTGACAAAAACTTTGTACAATCAAAGCGCTGACGGCACTGAATTTGTGTGTGTCTCAAATCAAAATGGGTTAGCTCTCACCTACTTAAAGCAATAATTAAAACAAGCGTGGAATGTTGCAGTGTTTTGCGAAGCAAATGTCACTGTCAACACAATTATTAATATACCGTATATCGGTTTTTTTCGCTATATTCGCGAGCAGTGAAATTCGCGAACTTTAGAATCAGCGAAAGTTTAATACAAAATTTCGCGAAATTGTAAGTTCCGCATGCGTGTTATACATGTATCACGATTAGCACATTATCTTACACAAACTGTATAATTATCATATTAAATAAGGTGTCAGTTGTTTCCCTTACTTACTTGAATGCAATATCAGGCCAGGTGTTGGATACTAACCTCTTAAGATAATTTAGCATTAAAACAGTTGAAACCTGTAATAACTATCTCCGCGAAAGTCATTATCGATGCGCCATAAAGGCTATTAATTCAATGAATATACAAGATGTGTTACTATTTATTGTTTAACTTAGCAAACGGAGCAGTTGGAGATACCGGTTTATAGCACTGTACAAAGTAATTTCCTTTCAATTATAAAACGACGTCATGGTTAATTGCCCCCGTAGTAAAACAAAATTAAAATCGCTAAAATTAAAACAGGACCAAAATCGCGAAATTTGATGTACGCAAAAATAACCCGATATACGGTAATTCAGATTAATTACTTTTTCCCAAAAGAAACTTGAAACAAAAATGAGAGAGAGAGGGAGACAGAGACAGAGACAGAGAGACAGAGAAACAGAGAGACAGAGAAAGAGAGACAGAGAGAGATTGGGGATTGAACCCGGAGCACTCCAATCCTGAATCAAACACGGTACTTCTTCCCGCTATAATCTGTATATAATGTGAAATTTACTATAGTCATTATCCAAAAAATTATGACCTTTATATATTTCTTATTTGTGTGTGTG
The DNA here is from genome assembly GCA_022818135.1 of Saxidomus purpurata. Classification (NCBI taxonomy): domain Eukaryota; kingdom Metazoa; phylum Mollusca; class Bivalvia; order Venerida; family Veneridae; genus Saxidomus; species Saxidomus purpurata. Next base: position 10,443,536 of record JAFMSR010000009.1, read on the forward strand.
AGAGAGAGAGACAGAGACAGAGACAGACAGAGACAGAGAGAGAGAGAGAGAGAGAGACAGAGAGAGAGAGAGAGAGACAGACAGACAGACAGAGAGAGAGAGAGAGAGAGAGAGAGACACACACACACACACACAGACACACAGACAGAGACAGAGAGACAGTGAGAGACAGAGAAAGACAGAGAGACAGAGAAAGACAGAGAGAGAGAGAGAGAAGCCGTGGAAGCTATTTTTTTATCTTATTAGATTAATAGCATATTAATTTTTTCTTTAATCGGTCACTATCATCAGGGTCTGATATATTGAATTCATTGGCTATTCATCGCACGTGAATTCCGTAATAATCATTTACAACATACAAATGTACCTATGCGCTTAAAAATTTATTATTTGGAAACACACAACAAAGCATTAGATCAAATTCAAGTTACAGGTAATAAATGCGGAGAAATTGCAGTTTTTTATTTACTCCAAAATACTGCGAATTGCAATATACCGGGTCTATTGCACACCCCTAGTCATTACCAGCCTGTCTACCATGCTGTGTCTAAAATAACAACTGAATGTTTTAATAGTAGGCTTTTATCTTTCATATTTAGTAGTATTTCGTAACAAGTAATGATAATAATGATAATGATGATGATGATGATGATGGTGGTGGTGGTGGTGGTGATGATGATGATGGTGATGATGATGATGATGATGCAATATCATTAATGTATGTATATTGATGATGCAATATCGTTAATGTATGTATATTGTACCCGCCAAAATTAAGTGTAGCAAAAATACCATGGAAACGTTTGAAAGTTTTAGGTACAATACAATAGAATACACTTTATTTATGTTTATATTGAGTTAATATCTGTTTTGTTTTTGTAAATGACAGCATGATCTAAAGAAATGAATTTGATTTTCTCTTTAGATTATTGCATTTCTGTCTACATTTAAAAATTGTATTTAGGTCATGTAGATCTATGTGATTTGTTACAGTTATTCGTACCAAGGTACGAACCTACTTAAAAAATGCGGACATTTTCGTACCTTTTTCGAACCACGCATTTACATAAAATACAACAATTAAAACGTGTTTAAAGTATAAAGATATGTTGTCATATTTCAAAAAGACATCTAACAGTGCCTCTGTAAAGTTAATTTGCTGATAAGTTTCAGTGTTATCTTTTTTATTGATAAAAGCTTTATAACCGTAAAATGGCTTTAAGGGGGTGGCTGGTGAGAATTTGGATGCACTTCCGGAAATTTACAGTTGTTATGTTTTAAAATTTATGGTTTAACTTGAAAATAATTCAGTAGTAAACTTAGGCACTATAGAAATATTTTAGTGCCAAAAAAATGAACAACAATATTTTGACCTCACATTCTGTGACTAAATTGACAATGTTTGCCATAATGCCAAAATGTGGGTAGGGGTACAAAAATAGGCATTTCTCAAAACTTGTTAAAAGTGGATAATCAGATTTTTGCCATGTAACAGTTTGAAACTCTAACATCTGATCATTTACAGTCAGTTATGTTCACTAAGAGCTTAATTCAAGTAAGATTTACAATGGAGGTATTTTTTAAATTTGATTTCCCTATCCTGGTTGCCCAACCAAGATAGAGTTGTTTTATCATAAGTACAAATTTGATACATACTTTGCCTTAGGAAAGATATAAATATAAGACCTATTGAATTATATTTGTAAAAAATTTGCATTAACAATCATATACATTTGTATTTAGATGGAAATCATTAGAAATGCAAGTTTGAAAAAATATTGTTACCTCCCGTTACCTATCTTGGTTGCGCAACCAATATAGTTTGAAACTAAATGAATTCAGAAGCTACATGTAATTTTAAAACTTGCCTTTTGGTTCAGAATGCTAAAATATTTGAAATTCTATCCAATGCAAATGTAAAAATAGAAATTATATTGAAATAAAAAAGAAATACTCTACTTTTTAAATACTTTCATACTAAAGGGGAGTAATAACAAAAATTTATGAAAGTTACTGAAATGTAAATTTCTAATACGGATCTCACTCTATGTAATGAGTCTTTTTGTTCCTTAGATAAATCTTTAACAGAATATACAAAAAATAAAAACTGTCATCAAATGTTGCTTAAATGTGATTGACCACCTTTAAAGATATTTACTTAATTAAAACTTTATTACAAGAAAAATGGTTAAGATATTTAAACACAGTAATAACAAGTTCATGTTACAGTTCATCGTTACGAGATATGCCGTCATAACTCAAAGCTCTTCGAAATCTAAAAACACATTTTTGTAAGTTTTTATTGAATTTCTTTCTTATATGCACATTGACCCCCATTTGTTATGTTTGCATTCTAAAACAATAGTTTTGATTAAACTTTTAGCAAAATATCTATTAAAAAAAACCTTGTCAGTCCTTTATCATGAAAAAAATCGATAATCAAAAATTTAAAAATGAAATACCAATTCTGAAAAATACACCAAATATATAAAAGTTTACAGCTACAATGTAATTCAGCATTTAGCACCTAGATTTGATAGTGTATCAATAAAGATTAATATTGCGAAAAAGTAAAGTCATCGACCCAACATTATTTGTCCAGAAATCAACCCAGCAAAATGTTAGTCTCTATAAAAACAGGGTCAATAAAATTTCTTGTTAGTTTGATTTTCAGCAGTGATCTCCCTTAACATCAACTCAAATTCTTTTTTACCGGTACCCTTTATTCGTTAGTATATGTTTTCTATTCCGTTGCCATAGTAGTATTAAAGAAAGGACATATACGTTTCATGAATTATTGACTTCGTACCCTTCTGAGATGCTGTAGTTTGACTATTTTAGCATGTCCAGGCAATTGCAATAGTTGTGACGAACAAGATAGCTGTACTTCCTGTGAAATTGGTTACTGGAACTTGGGTAATAGATGTCAGGTCGCGTGCCCTGTCGACTATTTAAATAAAAACTGTTCTACTGATAGTGGATTATGTATTGAGTGCCAACCTGGAATTTATGGCAGTAAGTGTCAACGGTTTTGTAATCTATGTGAGGGTGAATTATGTGGTTCACATTCTTGCACTATCGGATGTAAAGCTGGATATTACGAATATCAAGATACTGATGACACTTTGTGTTTCTCATGTCCTTCGAATTGTAAATCATGTAGTAATAGTAGTGTGTGCAATGTCTGCAACGATGGATACTATTTATTCAAACATATATCATTTGGAAAAAACAAAGTAGACTGTGTTCAGTGTCTAAATGTAAATGCCTGTTCAAACACCTGTTCGATTCAAAACTGCGATCAATGTCAAATTCAGGATGATCAAAGTTTATCATGTGCGCAATGTATTGACGGATACAAGTATAACGGTGATGTATGTACTATACAGAATGAAAACAGTTGTTCCCATGGCTGTTCTACTGACTGTGACGAGAATGGAATATGCCTAGGTAATTGTAATGCAGGATGGACTGGCGAGCAGTGTTCTGATCCATGTGCAAGTCAGTGTCTTAAATGTGATAAAAACAATGCCACCATTTGTGAAGAGTGTAAAGGTGATTATTACACTGTCATGTGTGATATAGGTTGTGATCAATCATGTATAAAAGAAGCAGGTAAACAAACTTGCAGACACAATGATGGATTCTGTTTAAATGGTTGTAAAAACAAATTCTGGGATCAGAGCTGTAATCAGTCATGTTCTGATGGTTGTGTGGACGGTGAAATATCCCGGATGTGTGACAGAGATGATGGAACATGTACTAACGGATGCGTAGGCGGATATATTGGAGACAAATGTGAGATAGCGCTGTCGCAAATATCAACCAAAACATCTACAGGTATTTTGTATACAAATCAAATCTCTAAGTATCTAGAAGGAAAATAATGTCTAAGTAAATGTATTCATACTAGTCCGCGAATTTGGTATATGCTACACACAAGCACTTGTGTGGCAAAGAAACTCAGCTCATCTGCTACATTGTACAACCCACTGATACAATCATACAAGCCGCGAACAGGTTTGATTATTTTACATTCGGTATATAGTATATAAAAGTACAACACATAATGTTATTTGAACTGCATATAAGAAAAAAGCACCACACATAATGGACACAGTGACTACCACATATAATTATGTTTGTACATCATATAATTTAAAAAGCACCACGTATAACGTTTTACCTACTACACACAAGAACAAATCTACTGCATATATTGGTGTTTGTACCGTACACAAATTCAAATGCACTGCATATAAAGAGAGTACCACCGCATATAAGAAGAGTTGTACTATATATAACAAAGAAAGTACAGCATATAAAGTAATTTGTACCATACATAATGAACTATCTACTACATGTAATTAAATATATTCTGCATATAATAAAAGATCTACTGCATATAATAAAAGATCTACTGCATATAATGAAATATGTACCGCATATAAGCAAGCAAATCATGATAAGACGGTCATGGCGTTCCAAAGTAAAGTTTTTATACTTTCTCGGCCTATTCATAACGGTCAATAATTCGAGTATTATACGACAATATTGAACTGGCACTCATGAATATTTCGTATATATCGTTAATCTTCGGATGAAAATATAACAAGCGATTGATATAAAATATCAGTTTCGTACCAGACATCGCATTCTGCAATGGTGTAGTGGATCAGGTATTTGACTACCAATCCAGCGTATGCAGGTTCGAGTCTTGCTTCATTTTTTGTTTTACTTTTTAAACCATTTCGTTGCATTAAATATATATTCACAATTTTTTTTTGTGCAACACGGGGTTGCAAGATTTTTAATGACTACTTGAGCATTTTTTTTTCGTCGTCCTGCATACATTTGTATATAGAACTGATAAAGCCGACGAACAAATCATCAAAACAGCTACGCTCTAAAGATAAGATTGCCTCGGCTAATATATCGAAGGATTTCAAAGATAACTCACGGACAGACGACGGAAAAACATTCATTCAACGGACTATGTAATTTTATGTAATTCCTGAAATGCCATGAATATCTGCAATGATAAGTATTAATACAAAATAAAAATAAGAAAACAAAGCAAAGTTAACCAACAATTAAAATATTTCAAAAAATGAAATCATAGAATATATAAAAGCGAAAACAGTGCATAAGACAGCGTCTCAAATTAAATAAAATTAGCCATACTCTTATAAAAAAATAAAATTATCTGTGCATGATTCGAACCCATCGAATCTTGCATACAAGTTAGGCGTGGACTTCAATCATTGAAATCTATTTGTTCGATTTGGGCGAAGATTAATGAGTTCCAGGTAAACATTGTCGCACAATAGAATAATGGATTAAGTTTGTTTTCCTGATACACATGTCGCAATAGATATTTAATTACTATTGGGAACAAATTTGACAAGTGGCCGGTTAGCTCGACAGGAGAACGTTATGTTTTACAACTTTGCAAGGGAAGGTACATGGATTCGAATCCCGACCAAGGTTCTTTTATTTTCTCACCATGTGGCATTTGGCGCATTCCGACTGAATATAATTAAATTTTACTATAGAAATCTAGCTAGCAATCGCTTTCATATACTAAAAATTGCATCTACTATCTAGCTTCGCCAGGGTGAGCTTTTCAAATGGATAATTGTCTGTCGTCCGTCGTCCATCAACATTTTGATTCAAATGACAGCTCCTCTGAAAACACTAGGTCAATGTTGACGAAACTATGCAGTGTATTCCTTGTATGAAGCTCTACCAAAACTGTTCCATGCAGAACTCTGGTTGCTATGGCAACAAATAGGAAAAACCTAAAAAATCATGTTCTCTGAAACCACAAGGCCTAGAGCTAAGATATTTGGCATGTAGCATTGTCTAGTGGACCTCTACTAAGATTGTTCAAATTATGACCCCGGGTCAAAATTGACCCCGCGCGGGTTGTCACATAGTTTTACATAGGCTTATATAGGAGAATCTTTAAGAATCTTCTTCTCTCTTCTCTGAAACCACATGACCTAGATATTTCGCAAGTAGCATTCTCTAGTAGACATCTACTTAGATTGTTCAAATTATGATGCCCGGGTCAAAATTGATCCCGCCCGGGGGTCACTTAGCTTTACATAGGCTTACATAGAAAAATCTTTAAGAATCTTCTTCTCTTAAACCACAAGGCCTAAAGCTTAGATATTTCGCATGTAGCATTGTCTAGTAGACCTCTACTAAGATTGTTCAAATTATGACGCCCGAGCCAAAAGTTACCCCGCGCGGGGGTCACATAGTTTTACATAGGCTTATATAGCAAAAACTTTAAAAATCTTCTACTTTGAAACCACATGGCCTAGAGCTTAGATAATTGGCATGTATTATTGTCTAGTAAACCTCTTCAAAGAAGGGGTCACTTGTTTTGCAAAGATATATATAGGAAAACCTATTTGGTTATAACATTGTCTAGTGATTTTCCACCAGGCAAGTGGACTTGTACCAAGGTGAGCGATAGGTAGTTCTTGTTATCATACTACCTGCTAAATGGTTACAATTGAGTGAGTATTGAACAAATGTCTTAGACAAATGATTCCTTATACTAGCACAACATAAAGAAAAACACATATCATGTAAATACATGTATATACGTTCACATCATTGGCGAGGGCGGAACGCAATGCACGTGCTTCCGGGGCAGCGAAACGAAAATTGAACACATGCTACTCTGTTGACAAGTGCTCTGGAAAATATGGCTCGCAGTTTCATTATATGGAATCTGATATTATTTAGTCAGAAAAGTTGTTTTGCTTATTGATTTCTATATCGAGATATGATGTAATTTGTCCCAATATTTAATTGGGAATATTTAAGGTGTGTTTCAGTGGGGGTCAGTGGGTTGTAGCAAAGGGTTTGGAGTGTTTGCCATACGCCTACGCCTGTGATGTTACATACACCAGGCATTTGAATACAATATACAATAGGACTTGATCATTTACTACAATTTATATCAACAACATGTGCCTATTCTACCATGACCCCTGATTTTGCAACATGTTTATTTGTAGTTTTGTATGAAATTATTGACTTAAATATTAGATTTCTCAAGATTTTGATAAGCAATAGTTAATCGCTAAAATATTTTACAACAAAATTATCGTTTGTACCAGTTTTCACCTAATTTGATTTTCTGGCTTGTGAAAATAATTTCCGAAAATTCCGTATGTTAACTATGTACACGTACAAGAACATGGTATTTATGATTCACTTACAAACTTTAACTGGTAACGTGTCAGAAAAGTACAGATGAAGAAAATTCACAAACTTCTTTCTACGCATGGGATTTTAACACATGACGTGCTTCACCACGTGATTGCCTCTTGACAATAATTGTCAAAGTTGCCTCTAGATCGTATGTTTCTCTGACGCTATATATTTGTTTTTCAACTTCAAAATAAATCGCCTGAAACTCGTCCATAAGCAGTTCTATCACCTGATTAATAAAGATCAGAAGTTCTATGATAGAAAATTGATCAAAATTAAAATATATCGTATTTTCCTACGCCAGTATATAGGCATATACTATACTTTCTTTGAGACGATTTTAAAGTGTGTTTAGGTCAACGACAGTTTGCTTCATGTTGTTAATCAAAGTTACATTTTAATTCACACAATACCAACACTGGGTACTGGCACACTATACACAATAATGTGGACAACAGCAACAACAGAAACATCTGCACAGTGTCCTATTGTGGAAAACACAGATACCAAGACGGGTTTTATAACTGGCTACATGTCTGGTGTCGGAACGTCTGTATTCGTGGTTGTTATAACAATAGCCATGTATTACTTAAGACGAAGGTATAAATTTGCTCTTTTACCAGAAATTTATAATAAACGTTATCAAAAACACAAGGCATGACTTGTTATACTTACAAAATGTTAGTCTTTACATACAATGTACCACGTAATAATGACTAATATAGCGTAGATCTATTATATAAACAAACTTTTTTTCTCATAACATTTTTATTTCGTAAAAGGTATACAATGTATACTTTTCGGACCTGGTAATGAATTTTATACAACTTCTACTTTGCAGGTATACTGCAAAGAATTCTAAGCCTACTAACGAGGGCAACGCTACTGCTGCTGAAATATCTACGTATTATAACGAAAATGCTTCAAGTACAAGAGAGCCTGAACGAGTAATTAATGTAGAGAATAATTATGAAAGCCTTCACAATAACAGAGACACGGATAAAGTCTACACAGGTAAACCCAGTACTTGTTTATAGTGTTGTTTTTATGCCCCCTTCGAAGAAAAGGGGTATATTTTTTGCAGATGTCGGTCGGTCGGTCCGTCCGTCCGTCCGTCCGTCTACCAACTGGTAGCCGGATGATAACTCAAGAACGCTTGGGCCTAGGATCTTAGAACTTGATGAGGAGGTTGGTCATGACTAGCAGATGACCCCTCTTTTTGAGGTCAGTATGTCAAAGGTCAAGGTCAAAGTGACCCGGAATAGTAAAACGGTTTCCGGGTGATAACCTTAAAACGCTTGGGCCTAGCATCTTCAAACTTTATGGGAAGGTTTATCATGACCAGCAAATGACTGCTATTGATTTTGAGATCAGTAGGATTAAGTTCAAGGTCACGGTGACTCAGCATTGAAGACCGCATTTGCCTACCATCTTGAAACTAGATTGGAGGTTGGTCATAACCGGTAGAGGATCCCTATTGATCTTGAGATTAGTAGGTCAAAGGTCAAGGTCACAGTGACCCGGAATTTCAGAATGGTTTCCGCTCAATAACTTTAGTTAGAAAAGACCAATTGCAATGAAATTTGGTTTGTAGGTAGTAATTGGGGAGAGGAAGCTTGGGATTGCATTTGTAGTCACAAGGGTCAAGGTCAATGTCACTGTTACATGTACTAAAAATAGAAAAATGGTTTCCGCTCAGTAACATGAGTTAGGAGTGACCAATAAAATTTGGTTTGTACGTGGCTTGAAGATGAAGATATTTTTATATTGTTTTAAGCAATAAATAAAAAAAAAAAATTCGAGGGAGGATGGCAGGGACCACTTTTACTAAATATATATATTTCTTATCATTACAAAATATTTTAGGTTAAGGTCACGGTTACTAAAAATGTTAGTTTTTCGATTGTTTTTAGTTTTAAATTGTGCAAGTGTCTTTGCCCAAGAACACACCTGATACAGTCGAGGATACTTTGTAAATTTTTCACTAGGGTAAAGGTCAATGTTATTTTCTAATATTGTTCTATGGAGATGACTGTTTTATTTTCTTGTTTTACTTGTTTTTAATTCTATAGTTTTACAGACACCGTTGTGTATTTTATACATGTACTTACCAAAATTTAATACTTTCATTACTTTTCGGAAAAACGTCGTTGACTATAAGCTACTACACAATAGTGTAAACTATTTTAGAATACAAACAATACACTGCATGGATATCACTTTATAAACCCCGGCTCTGACTACGGACGGTTCAAATGTATATACGCTCGTATGTGTCGTATAAGAATACATGTAGATTAAAGCGATACTACTAAGTTATATGGCACTTTTTCATTGTACTCTACTGTAACAAAATATAATACTAAGGAAACAATTGTTGCATATTTTCAGAGCTGCAGTCCAAAACCGAACAGCAAGGACATAATTATTACAATATGGATGAAACCAATTGAAATTGAAATATTTCAAGATTCAGCTGTCTTTATCATTTACTTCAATTCTGCAACAGATTAACACATATTTGATATTTTGCTGTAAAAATGCTTCTTCTTTTTGTTTATACGCAATAATGTATTACTGCCACTAACATGATGATACATTTGGCGATGCTTTAATAATATCGACCTAATTGGCTGTCTGCAAGTTTGTTTAGAGGGACGCAAATGTCAAGATAGATGTTTGTCTTTGAGACAAGACAGATGCAAATTCACGGAAATTAACAGCAAATTATGAATTTATAGTACATTGTAAGACAAAACCTCGATGCACAGTTTCATATGTTGATTAACATTTCCGTACGTTGCATTGATTTAATACTCTGTCTGTACTAATTAATTTTGCTGTCGAAAAGATCTGTCATACTTACTACAGCACCAGATCATGTTTCTGCTACACCTGTGCTGATATTGCTTTGCATCTTGTAATGCGTATTAACCATCATGTCCTCTATCGTAGCTAATAGAACAACCATTGCATGGATTATGGTCCTTTCTCTGCTTAAAATATTCTAGTTTTGGTTATGATTTTCGAACCAGGCCATGTTTTGTCTGAACCGCAGTTTGCTTTGAAACTTGGATAATTTCTTTACCACTATGTTTATCAACCGAATGCAAGAGTAAATAACTCTGCTAGTTTAGGGTATTATTTGCCTTTTATCCAGTCAGAAAATTTCTTGTCTTTGTTAAAGTTTTTCGTACCAGTCGATGTATTGTCTAAACCACATCGCTTTTTCTTTAAAACTGAAAATTCTATATCATGTATTGCATTTAAAGAGAGAAATAAATAAATCTATTAATTGCAATTAATTAATACTATATTACGACCCTGTTTAGTCACCAGTGAAGGTTTTTTTATGATGGTGATAAAACCTGTCTAATGTGAAAGTTATTTCTGCTTTTGGACCCACCCATAAAATTCCTCGAAGAAAGAGAGGCAGTGTGCAATTAGCGTGTGTTGCTTAAGGACACTATGACCACTGCACTTGTGGGGATCGAGCGTCGGATTATCTGATCGTGACACGACATGCTTCTTCTGCAGTACAGTGGCTCCCGTTTAAGATAATCAACGTCGATCAACTTTGTTGAGAAAATATTCAGTTAGTATCGATAATAAGGTAAAGAAATGGCGACAGATAACACTGTATGGTGGCCATGTCCCGTTTTCGCGTAGCGCGGTAAAATGCAAAGTCGAATATGCGACAAATTACTTATATGCATTTTCGACTTTTCAGTTTCGCTTTGCCACGCGAAAACACGACATGGCATAAATTAGCCACCACAAAATTGATTGAAAAGATTCTTTCTTAAAGTTATAAATGCAAGAAATAAAACCCTAATGTATAAAAGAAGGTATTTGTTTTTCGTGTTTTATTGGGCCGTTTGGATAGATGCAAGATTTTCAAGCTTATTATACATTTATGAGATATGCCGTGTGTAAAGAAACCATGTTAAAGCGGAAGTTAAAGTCTACACCGGTCTACTCATTTGTTACCATTTAACTGTTTGTTATTCATCTTGGTTACCTTTTAACTGTTTGTTATTCATCTATAAACCTTATTTGATATGCAGATATCAGTGTATCATATTCATCATAGCTATATAATTTCCCTCCATACCAGTACTTAAGGTTACATAAAAGGATAAATGTCAAATCTAGACAGAGCCTTATTTTGTATTATTCGTCACAGGTGTGCAGATGTGTTTTCCTCGTTTGATTTTTTGCCGAATTTCACTGGGCTTAATAATATTGTAAAACTGACAATTCGAAGAAAATATATAGCATCAGCAATGTTTTCATCTCATCAAGTAATATGTTCATTTGCGACTTTTTTCTAACAGACCTATATATAAATTTTAAAATGGCAAATTACACATACGTTAGCGGTGTCCGATCAAAGTTGTATAAATAACACAGACATGTGGTACAGTAAAAATCTGCAATTGGCTCTAGACGATTTACGTGAAGTTGGCAGACTGGCAGCTTAGCAGCGTGAACTTGGCAGCGTAGCAGCGTGAACTTGGCAGACTGGCAGCGTAGCAGCGTGAACTTGGCAGACTGGCAGCGTAGCAGCGTGAACTTGGCAGACTGGCAGCGTAGCAGCGTGAACTTAGCAGACTGGCAGCGTGAACTTGGCAACCTGGCAGCGTAGCAGCGTGAACTTTGCAGACAGGCAGCGTAGCAGCGTGAACTTTGCAGACTGGCAGACTGGCAGCGTAGCAGCGTGAACTTGGCAGACTGGCAGCGTAGCAGCGTGCACTTGGCAGACTGGCAGCTTAGCGAGAACTTGGCAGACTGGCAGCTTAGCAGCCTAGCAGCGTGAACTTGGCTATATTGAATGAAATGGATGTTTAAAATACGACGGAAGCACGAATTATGCGAAGATACAATTAATATACACGCCCTTTCATTTTGATATTTCATATCTTATACCGGTTTTCATTAGTTTCCGTTACTTGAAGAGTTTTCGCTGCAAGCAGACTTTTTGCTGCCAGCAGCCAAGCAACTCAGCAGCTCAGCAGACCAGCAGCTCAGCAGATCAGCAGACCAGCAGACCAGCAGTTCAGCAGCCGAAACTTCAAAGTTTAATATTGTGCTATATTGAAGGAAATGGTTTTTTTCTAAAAAATACGACAGAAGCACGAATTATGCGTAGAAACAATAAATACACGCCCTTTCAGTTTGATATTTTATATTCATAAGTTTACGTTACTTGAAGAGTTTTCGTTGCAAGCAGACTTTTCACTGCGAGCAGCCAAGCAACTCAGCAGACCAGCCGCTCAGCAGACTAGCAGCTCAGCAGACCAGCAGCTCAACAGACCAGCAGCTCAGCAGACTAGCAGCTCTGCAGACTAGCAGCTCAGCAGACCTGCAGCACAGCAGCTCAGCAGACCAGCAGATCAGCAGCCGAAACTTCAAAGTTTAAGATTGTGCTATATTGAATGAAATGGATGTTTAAAATACGACAGAAGCACAAATTATGCGTAGATACAATTAATATACATTTTGATATTTTATATCTTATACCGGTATTCATTTGTTTCCGTTAATTGAAGAGTTTTTAATGCAAGCAGACTTTTCGCTGCCAGCAGCCAAGCAGATCAGCAGCTCAGCAGCTCAGCAGACTAGCAGCTCAGCAGACCAGCAGCTCAGCAGACCAGCAGCTCAGCAGATCAGCAGCCGAAACTTCAAAGTTTAAGATTGTGCTATATTGAATGAAATGGATGTTTAAAATACGACAGAAGCACAAATTATGCGTAGATACAATTAATATACATTTTGATATTTTATATCTTATACCGGTATTCATTTGTTTCCGTTACTTGAAGAGTTTTCGCTGCAAGCAGACTTTTCGCTGCCAGCAGCCCACAATCAGCAGCTCAGCAGACCAGCAGACCATCAGTTCAGCAGCCGAAACTTCAAAGTATAATATTGTGCTATATTAAAGGAAATGTTTTTTTTTTTCCCAAAAATACGACAGAAGCACGAATTATGCGTAGACACAATAAATACACGCCCTTTCAGTTTGATATTTTATATTTCATATTCATAATTTTACGTTACTTGAAGAGTTTTTAATGCAAGCAGACTTTTCACTGCCAGCAGCCCAGCAGATCAGCAGCTCAGCAGATCAGCAGACCAGCAGTTCAGCAGCCGGAACTTCAAAGTTTAATATGTGCTATATTGAAGGAAATTTTTTTTTTTCAAAGATACGACAGAAACACGAAATATGCGTAGAAACAATAAATACACGTCCTTTCATTTTGATATTTTATATTCATAAGTTTCCGTTACTTGAAGAGTTTTCGTTGCAAGCAGACTTTTCGCTGCCAGCAACTCAGCAGACCAGCAGCTCACCAGACCAGCAGCTCACCAGACCAGCAGACCAGCAGCTCAGCAGATCAGCAGCCGAAACTTTAAAGTTTAAGACTGTGCTATATTGAATGAAATGGATGTTACATACGACAGAAGCACAAATTATGCGTAGATACAATTAATATACATTTTGATATATTATATTTTATACCGGTATTCATTTGTTTCCGTTACTTGAAGAGTTTTTGATGCAAGCAGACTTTTCGCTGCCAGCAGCCCAGCAACTCAGCAGCTCAGCAGACCAGCAGCTCAGCAGACCAGTAGATCAGCGGCTCAGCAGTCCAGCAGACCAGCAACTCAGCACATCAGCAACTCAGCAGACCAGCAGCCCAGCAGCCTAAACTAATCTAGCTGCAACAGGAGCACGATGTGTGCGTAGCTCAGCAGACCAGTAGATCAGCGGCTCAGCAGTCCAGCAGACCAGCAACTCAGCACATCAGCAACTCAGCAGACCAGCAGCCCAGCAGCCTAAACTAATCTAGCTGCAACAGGAGCACGATGTGTGCGTAGAGCACGATGTGTGCGTAGATACAATAATGTTACACGCCCTTCTACCCTAGTGAAAATCACATAATTATAAAGTTACTGTGTCAAAAAAATGGGCATGTGCAATAATTGTATCTATGCATAAATGGTTCTTCAGTCGCATTTAAAACATCCAATTCATACAATTCAACACAATCTTTAAGTTTGAAGTTACCGCTGCTGAATAAGTTTTGGCTGATGAGCTGTTGCTGGGTTGCTGGTCTGCTGAGCTGCTGGCAGCGAAAAGTCTGCTAGCGGCGGAAACTAGCAGCGAAAACAGCAGCAAAAACTAATGAAAATAAGATATAAAGTATCAAAATGATAGGGCGTTTACAATAATTGTATCTACGCATATATCGTGCTCCTGTTGCAGTTGGATTAGTTTTGGCTGCTGGGCTACTGGTCAGGTAGTCTACCGATCTGCTGAGCTGCTGGGCTGTTAGCAGCTGAAATTCTGCTAGCAGCGAAAACTCTTAAAGTATCAAAATAAGAGGGCGTAAAAAGTAATTGTATCTACGCATATATCGTGCTTCTGCTGCGTTTAAAAACAACATTCTATAAAATTGAGCAAAATATTTAAGTTTGAAGTTTCTGCTGCTGAATAAGTTTTGGCTGCTGAGCTGCTGGTCTGCTGAGCTGCTAGACTGCTCGCAGTGAAAAGTGTGCTTGCAGCGAAAACTCTTCTAGTAGCGGAAACTAACCAAAATAATATATAAAGTATCAAAATGAAAGGGCGTATAAAATAATTGTATCTTCGCATATATCGTGCTTCTGTTGCAGCATGATTATTTTGGCTGCTGGGCTGCTGGTCTGCTGAGTTGCTGGTCTGCTGAGCTGCTTGTCTGCTAAATTGTTTGTCTGCTGAGCTGCTGGTCTGCTGGACTGCTCGCAGCGAAAATTTTAAGTGTGCTTGCAGCGAAAACTCTTCCAAATGAAAGTTGGTATGTAGAGATTCTAAACAAATCACAGTACATGTACAATTATTTTTCTATGCATTATGAAGAAAGTTAAAAAGACCTGGGTGGTCATTTTGTCGATTCACTGAGATTTCAACATAATACACATACTTTTCTTTGTGTTCCAAACACTTTCTGTAAATTTTAACCTGCCGATCTTCATTATTTAGTGTCTTGCATATGGTAATGTACATGCCATTGAAATAACTGTCACTTCATTTTCGCTTAGTAGTGAACCTTTAAGACGTGACCTACAGTAGATCACAGGGGTTCACAGTTTGTGTTTGGATGTTACATCGTTTCAAGGGATACATGCATCTGATTAGTATTATTTATGATTAATATGTACAGGTATAATGGGCCGTACTTTTCAAAACTATTTTGTTACGACACTGTTTCCGTTTAGTTACTGAAGAAATCGTTTTCTTTATTTTAAGATTTCAAGCGATGCACTTTCGTAGAATGAAGAGCCAAAGTTCGTGAATGATAAAACAACAATATCTTAAATTTAGTGTTGACTTGAATGTTTGAAATAGACATGTTATTGGCTTTGTTTCGTTTTACAGTTGGACACCAACTGCATTTCATTTCAATATGGACCGCCCCGTAAACACCGCTCCAGCATTATAACGTATTTTGGTCTATAATAAAAGAAGTGCGAGTACAATTAAGTCTAAAGAAAAAGATGTTTGCGAATCAAATCAGGAACTTGGAACCTGATCAAACATAATTTACAGCGATATTAATTACATTTTGTATATATTAAGCGAAATAATGTAGATTCTTTCGAAATTTAACAGGTATAATAACTACATGTATACGATACTGCAGTAGTTTCGCTAAGCATGCAATTCTAAATGTTGATACGCCGCAAATTTGTTTTTAAACACATGAGAAGGTATCCAGAACAACGTGACTATTGGGTTTGTAACTATTACGTTAAATCGTGTTAGAGCTATCACCAGGAAACATACTGACAGTGCATTTCCCGTGTCCTTAAGCATTCAGCCATAACACCATAAGGATATGTTCTTCATAAAGAGCCGTGTGACTGTCAAGCTCAAAATACTCGTTGATTGGGTCTTTAAAACATAACTGTGAATGTGTTTTGAATACTTTAATCTCGAGTGAAACCAGAGATGCATAGAAAATAGATGCTTTTTAAGTATGTTTTCCCTTTCTTTTAAAAGTCTAAGGATCACATTTCTGACATAAATGTCCTTTATGTGTACCAAAAACATTCCTAACTTTGCTTCATCAATGATTTTGCAAAAATTAAGAAAAGCATCTGGCCACTCTTTTCTTAAAGAAACGACTTGAATACGAAAGAAACGCATGTGCCAACATTGTTTTAGAGTGAGTAGATAATGGTTCTATCATTATAAATCATTCTATGATTAAACTACCATAAGATTTATGTTCCTATATCAGTAAATTCAAAGTGACCCTGAGACTTTAACGTAGTCACATGATTTCGAGTCACTATAGTCGTATCGATCTAATAACACTACGCATATAAGTCATTTTAGAATCTTAAATAACTTTTTTATGGAAATGATGTAAACGTATTTTAAGTCATTGACAGCGCAATTGTAACTTTATAATGTGTGGTAGTAATGAACAAGACACTTTTCAAACTTCAAATATACATGCGAGAGAGAGAGAGAAACATCTTAATAAAAGACGAAAGTCCCACGAACACGATGTTACTATTACATTGTATTGCTTCTAAATTCAAAAGTACAACTGTAGATATAGAGTGTATTACTTCAATGATACGACAATGAACTCGTTCTGACAAAGGAACGTCATGTAGTATGCTATCATTGTTTTGCAGTAAATACATGTACTACCCAGTTCTATCGTTATTCTTTTAAACATCCTTTTTCAATCAGCAACATTTAGAGTGATCACGAGGCTTTGATATTATTTTCAACCTTTTCTGGATACGCTCTGTCTTCTTGGTAGTACACATTTATTCTGTGTAGTACATTTTTATGTAGTATATATATGAAGAAAATTACATACAAATTGTAAATAATCTTAACTTTGGAAAAATAACAGACTATCTTTGACAATGTTTATAGTCACGCTACTAGCATTCCTTTATAATTATCGGAGGTATTGATTTACCTGTTTTGAAAATAACAGACTGGCTTGATGCGGCGGGTTGATCCGCGTGGACGCACAAGCGCGGGGTTTCGCCTTGGTTGTACTGTAGTTCACTAACTACCCGACTCGTAAGTACAAATGACAAATATAAATTACACTAACTTTTCCAGCCTTCGTGGATTCATCAGAAAATGTCCCAGTAGATATCAAACTATCCGGGTACATACATGTAACCTATTTGATTTCGTTATGAAACATGTAGATGCTTTGATTTGCTTATCAATCTCGGCCAGAAGAAATCTTTAAACTAAATCTAGACACTCAATCGTTTATGAAATAAACAACAAACTGAACATACTGAATTGAGTTACTTGGAATATGCAAGAAAGTCGCACTAACTATAGTACTCCATTTACATGTAGTTATATAAGGCTTGTATGTGATTTTGTCTGTTCTCAGATGACATACATGTCATCAGCATTGGTGCAAAAGGAACTAGTGGGAGAGTAGATACGTTTAATTGGTGGATGGGTCAGCACTTTCGGAAGGAAACAGAAACTGGAGATTTGGTCAATCGTTTCCTCAGCTTACTGTAGAACGGTATATGACGATGTTAAGAGTGTGTAATTATAATTGGAAATGTGGCGGAGGCGAGGCTTATTCTAGCATTTGTGAATTTAAATAAAAACAAACATATATACAGAACATCATTTTAATACAAGCATTAAGTTAAATACTTAATCTAGAATATTGTTACTTAAAGTGTAAATAATGTTCAAACTAACATATAATATTTTTTTATATGTTATTTCAAGGCAGTACCTTATTAGTGTGTTTAGTATTATACTGCATCGCTTTGTAAAAATAGCAAATTCGAATCAAATTATGTTAAATCGTTGTACATTGTATTTGAGATAGTAGTCGTTCACATAGTTTGTAGTGAACTGTCAAATGCAATAGCAATTGGGCTCTGTATCTGAAAATACAAAAAAGCCATGTACTGAACAAATCAAAGAAAGTCATATATCTTAACAAACAAAATAGGTTTGTAACTAAACAATCAGAACTATTTTTGTATTTGTTTACTAAGTTTTAAAGAAGATAACTGTGATACCTATAATACAATATAAATACACATAATTGTCGTTGCCATACAAATGTATAGCAACAAGAAAGTTCTTGATAAACATGTTTGGTTTGTAAAACGTCGGGTAAATGTTTCTTCCTTCTACATATCTACTTGATACAATCATTTGAATTTATTTATTAGTTGATTATTTGGTCGATTGTTTATTCGAATTGTGCATCTATTCGAAAAAATGCAACGAACTTAACATAAGAAAATTTTTTTTTTTTCAACGAAGTCAAGCATTTGCCCCTTATTGTTACTACTGACACATATAAATGCAAATTTGAGTGATATAAAGCGGACAAAAACGAGTCTTAAAATGTCATATGTATCCTTTCAAATTTTAACGTTACAATCAGTAAACGGTACTTCAGACATGGTTGGCCCTCTATAGAAGAAACTTTCAGGTTACCGCCACCCAAATACTGCCCCCTGCGGAATTTTGTGTTTTTACTGCGTTGGAATGTTTTTGTCATAGACAGAAATAATAGAAACTGATCATGTAAAGATACTATTGCTTATTCTTTATCAGATGTGGCTAAATTACTGTGTTAATTTACTATTTGAATGAATGTGCTTTGTAGTACATTATAAGTTGAATATCGGCCTTCCAGCGGTATAAGCTTGTATTTTGGGGTATCTGATACAATAATGTATATTTTGTGTTCATTTGGTATTTTCATTTTCTCCTTATGTGCATGTAGTTGTCTATGCAATCTTTCTTTTTTGACTGGTCTTATTGTCTTAAATTACCTATTTAGTTTTAAAAACATATATACATATGTATCATTTTTATCAGCATCAAGCTTGGTTGAAGAATCCCGGTAAGCTAGGGCTGATTCCTTTCTCCAACTACAAGTCTTCCGTTTTCGCGGTTTCATACTGATCATATGATAACACAGAAAAAGGGACAATTAAATCTGAGAAGAACACCTTCTAAAAGGATTTTATACACTGGAATAAAACATTATATAATCATTGTAAAACCTATATAGTTAATAATGGTTGGATGTCAAAGGGTTTTCTCTAGAAAGAAGAATTCGCCAAGGTTGACCGATTTCCGCTCTTCTCTTTATCATTGAATTATGGTACTCCGTATCCAACATGATTTTGCCATAACTTCTACAGAAGTCAATTTAAGTAGTACAGTAACATCAATGAAAATATCGCAATTAGCGGACGACACTACTCTTTTTGTGAAATCTTGTGATGATGTCATTAAAACCTCTTAGGAAAGTCGAAACGTGTGAGCAATACTCTTGTCTTTAATAAGTAAAAATAAAACGGACGGACTTTGCATGTAACTTAAGAAATTCTAATAAAGAAATGACAATATTAGTTGGCCAAAAACTATTAAAGCTTTTGGAATACACTTCGGTTAAGATATAATTAGTCAATGTAAAATAATCATAAACAATTGGTCGAAAAGAAAATTATCATATTATGGAAAAATACAGATTTTCAATTCGCTGTAAATACCGAAATTCACATACTATGCGTTTCACTCACTAGTGGTACAATCCTCGTTTTTATGAAATAATAAAAATGAGAAAATTAAAAGAACAGCATTAATTTGGAATAGACTGATGGAGGACCTCAAATGATAAACATTGACTCATACATTATATCAATGAAAGTAAAACGGATCAAGGCAGTACTAAAGTATCTAAGCGCTAACTGAAATATTATACCAGCGTTCTACTTTAAAAAGTTCGGAAAAAGCTTTTTACTGTTCGACATGAACCTTGGTAATATTAACAGCATGAACATCTCTGGTGTTTCCCAATTTAAAAAAGTTATACTAAATACATGGATAAGAACAACAGATAAAACGGATAAAATGTAAAAACATTTTATGACATTAGATCAGATATAATTTGGGGAAACAAAGACTTTAAACATAAAGGTAAATGTCTATTTTATCTTAATTGGATAAAATATCGTATGATATATATGATCTTCTTGACGTAAACGGATTATATCTGACACTTAAGAATATAATAACAAACTAATTTGTGTACAAAACTGCATCTCGGAAATGTACATTTCGAAAAAGCTATTCCAAAGAGTTGGGTTTGTATTCTGTCGTCGGAATACTCGTGAAAAACACAAGTGAACACGCCTAAAATACATAACAAATGCTTCCTCGAAACAAATAACAAAGACATATATAAATACCTTATAAGTTTTAAACCATATATGCATACATTTTGGAGCAGACTTTTTATAGAATCAATCGATTGGAGTACAGTTTGTATATTTATCAATAGAATAAAGGATAATGAAATGAAACATTTTAAATACGTTAAACTTTGTATTCCCAAGTAAAGAAGTATGACATAGAAGGAAAATGGTTACCTCTCCTTGCATAAAATATAACGTACCAGAATCTTAAGGACATATTTTCGTTAGCTATCCAGTGCTCAACGAACTATGGAATCACTTGTCTACTTTACTTAGTCAGTGTGGAATAGAAAATAAGTTGAGATTGTTAAAATATATGGTAATTGACAATAGGTTAGCATATACACAAAACTATAACATAAACACCATTCTATCAATTGCTGGTTTCAGCATTTATAAGCACAGCATATCGAAAAAGGTTAACATATATACATAATAAAAAACGAATTTAACTTTTATTTCTCATATATAATAGACATAAAAGGATAGACTAAAAGTGTCTGATTGAAAATATCAGCAACTATTCAGATGATAACTAAGAAACATGTCATATATAAAAGTATCCTCCTTGAAATAGAAAAAGTAATAGATGAATATGTTTTCTTAATATTTGATGTGTACTGTATTTATTAAACGTATGTATGAAGTATGTTTGCTTGTATATTCACAAAAAAGATGATTCAGTGAAATAAGTAAGTGTATATGGACATGCATCATTATCTGTTACCAGAGTGCATATTATGTGGCTTTATCGTTATTAACGTGTCATCTGCTAGATCTTTATTTAGGCTTTTCTTAATTTTATATGTGGCTAGCTATTCGAGACACGAAGATCTTCAGATACATGTAATATTTATCTCCATAAAAATTGTCAACAATGCTTTTTTATATAACTTAATTTACATGATAGCCTTTGTAATGGTAATTGGTCCCAAAATAAGTTTTATCTTAGACAATAGTTTATATTATTTAAGATAAAATTCCTTCAGCCGGTAGTAAACTTCAACTTTAGAATCAAAATCATTTGCAGACTCAACGTTACGCTTTGAATTAATTGGTCTGTTAAAATAAGTTGGTCTACTAAAATTAGGGTGCGCGATAAGACCGGTATACCGCTTTACTGCAATTGGTTTGAGACGGGATACGCACTGGTATGGTTTCAACCCGTACAGCAGTATTATTCAAGCAAATAAAAAACTGCAATTTTTCGTTATTTATTTAATTCAATCTTATGCTTTGTTGTGGGTTTTCAACACAAATTTTAGACTGTAGGTATATTGTAAATTAATATTACGGAATTAGGGAGAAAATAATACAATAAAAACAATTCTACATTCGTCAATAGTTTTGCATTGTATGCAAATCGCGTGTATTTATACTTTTAATTTTATATGTGTTTGCTATATTACGCAACTAATTGTGGTGTTCTTAGAAAATGTTCAGTTTGATCCGAGAGGTATTATCTAAATGGAAGATAGATTAACGTATGCATGAAAATATCAATAATTAATTGAAATTGTAATCAGCTTCAAAACACCAAATAAATCATAATATATTGTAGATAAACACCTATTTACACATACATGTACATCAAATTAGCACAAGCAGACATGCAACTTCACAAAAAGGGCGAGCCGAAATGTATCATAACATGATCTTGGAACTGCAAAAATGCTGCTTTCAAAATCGTCAACATTTGTCACAAAAATGTCCATACAGGTTGAGTTCTTTCTTGCTGTACTCCACTGGCAGCATGCAGGGAATCTGTATCATACAGTTTATGGAACTATGCACATTGTTATGAAAACAAACTGCAATTCTAATGAAAATCCCAAACTCGGCTTTCTTAAGGTTTTTGTTTTGGCAGTGTATATCCCTCCCCAGTTCCCGTCAAACGTTCAGCATCCTCGGCTGACAAGAGGCTCAATGCTTCTGTGCCTAAAATGTGTGTATGTTCTGATTCTGTGATAAGAATGTGTATCTCATGATCTTCTTGTTCTGTGCTGACTCGATCTTAGCTGGTTGTATCAAGCAGTCTCTCCGATACATCGTTTCCATTTTCTGTTTTTTCCGTCGTCGTCAGTTTGTTCATTTTCTAGTTAGGTATACATGTACGGTTAAACTTCGATGACACCTTTTCTTGACATGACATCCAGCGTCTGTTAAATGTCGGTAAAGGCTTCCGTTTGGTTTTTACCGACTGGCAACAGCCAATGTTCCATCAAACGACGTATCAGTACTAAAATGATCACAGTTATTACACTGCACCCCATTCCGAGAGCCACTTTTATAATCAATATAGTCTTTTCGTTTACCAATGCAAAAAGGCAGAAAAAAAACCCAACCTGACAAAAACAATAAACAATAAATTCTACACATGCCGCTTTCCAATCAAAACTAAAACAGATTGCGCATTTATTTCGTTCACAGCAGCATTTCCCCGCAGGCTTGCAAACGCAGACCGAGTAACCACAACATGTTAACACAGTATAAAGGAAATATACTAAAAGAAGGACACCGAGCATCACGAATGAATATGGCTCAAGTTCAAATGCTTGCATCAGATCATCAGAAGACAAAATAGCCACAAGACTGACGAACCGTAAAGTTTTAATAAAATCCAATCCTAAGAGTGCAGAACGCTTTAAACACGCACACATGGTATTGACTTGAAGACTTTCTTTTTGGCCCACGCAACAATCGTTGCAGAAGTGTTCGCAGTTATTATTTTGCAACGAATAGCCCGCTTCATTAAGTTTATTGAATGCTCTTCTGTGTACTTCGTCGGGTTTGAAAGTTTTACTACGGTAGAGTACTACCCAGGCACGTGGTGTCTCACTTTCGTCGTAATGAAATTTCCGAACTTTAAACTGATCGGTCGATAGGCCATATTCAATAACATGTACACGTATGTCTTGGTTTGATTCAACAGTTTCAAACTTTTCAACATTTTCAACAATTGCGTGATGCTTATAACCCGATTTTCGAATACAGAAACAGTTACTTCTGACGTTTTGACCATCAGTGACGACATGATCACCCTTCTTAAGTTTACTGAAATTGTTAATCCTCTCCTTGTACGAACACTTGGCGCATCCCTCTTCACCATCATTCAAATACTTCGGAGTGTCACCCATTGTTTGCAGGTATCACTGTCTGTAAAACATAGAAAAATGAGATGTACATGTATATGGACAGGATTGGCAAAATAGAAATACATGTATATTTACTACTGTATATACGTTTATAGTGGTAGCAAATACAAAAGTTACGCCTGCAAATATAATCTGTCAATGAGTAAGACCAATTTGGTGTGCTTGATGTCTTTTATATATTTAAACACCTACGTTCTCGCATCAATTACAATTTAGGATAATGCGCCGGTGGCGTACATGATATACGTCCTATGCGTAAATAGACGTTACAAAGACTTCAAAACATGGTTGAATACGCTGATATGAACACTTTTTTCATTCTTACAGACACCAAATATGTGTTTGCATAGTTATTTAGGACTCTCTGTCCTCTGCGTCAATGGACCGTTCTAGAATTTTAGGAAATATTCTATAGACTACCTATTGTGAAGGGATTATTTTATTTCTTTTCATGGCTAGGTCAACTGTTCACAAGCAGTATCACAAACAAACTAACGTGTTCTTTTGTAAAAACCAGGCCAACCATTGGACATGTGATGTCCCAGTGTGACCATTGGATGAATCAACAAATAAATGTTGCTATTATGTTATATTATGTAAATACTGGAACCGTCCATAGATTAACTTCACACACCTAAATCACATAATCGACAATCTCGTTAAATCACATATGGCCAATTTCTTTTCTGTGGCTTTTCTGTGGCTTGAAACCTAGTTTGAAACCTAGATTGATCAAGCTAGTTTCAATCAAAGATTGACAAGTTCCTACAACTTATATTTATCGCTCTCGACACTCATTCCAGGTGGAATCAACCTCGAAGAGAGAGAGGCAATGCGATTTCTTTTCTCTGTCTTGGTCAAACTACTGTCTGTTTCTGTTGTTCTGATATCAATCCTAGTTTGGGGAAAATTGCAAGGGTATTACGTGAAACATGCTATTAACGGTACTGTGATAGCCGGTCACTAAACAGCAGTGACTGACGAACTGTATATTATTTGATAGAGTCTATAAAATTATTAAACATTAGGCAAAAACCGATGCCCTAAATGTCTCATAAAACATGATGAATGCTTTTATTTAGAGTAATATCTTTTAAGAGTGAGTGGCGGACAGACGAAAATGGGGAGAACGAGCAAATAAGAAAGATATGATGATGCAGGAAGGCAGGGCAATGAGAAGTGATGGATAAGAAAAGAGAGGGGAAAGGTACATAAATTAAAGTTCTATTCCTGTAACTTAGCATTTTGTTTCCAATTAATGTTACATTGATGGGAAAAATAAACATACACAAAGATTATATTTGTTTACAAACATGTATTTCTTAATCTATTCAGGAATACACAGACAAATGTATAACCTGTCTTTCCAAACAAACTCACTACATAAATAAAAATGCATTAGTGCCAATGGCATATAAAGATTGACGAACAGACGAACGGCTGAATAACTGGCCTTCTTTTTGATAGGTTGTGAGCGTAACAAACAGAGGTGCGTAAATGCATGAATTAGGAACAATATATAATTTTCTTATTTTGAATTTTATCATTTTCATCATTTTAATGAAATATTAAACACCGCCAAAATAGTGTAAAATATGTCGCTTCACGAGAAAACCAGACTCGACAAATCAAAGGATTGAAAGTGCTGGAGGATCGATTGTCTCTGAACAACACAGTCTGCACACATACATGTGTAAATATAAGGACAACATAGACTGTACACATATATGTGTGAATATCAGGACAACTCTTGCACGAGTAAAGTTATAAACTGGAGACACAACTGTCCACAAATTTTGACCTTTCACCATTTGTGTAAACTTTACTTTTGAGATAGGAACCCATGTGCTTACGTTATGTCATTCAGTGACTATTTTCAACTACCCTATGAAGTATTAAGCTGTGAATCGTAACTGAGAAATGGATTTTGACAAAACTGAACTGAAAATTTATGGTTTGAACAACTTTGAATGTCTTTCAAAAGTTATGGGATATGCCCATAAGGTTGATTGTATTGTGGGAATTAATTCATATTTAACGTCGCACCCAACAGCTAAGGTCATATTGCAACTTCCGGCTTTCATGGAGGAGGAAGACCCTGGGTGCCAATTCCCTGTATCGTAATTTGAGGGTAATTTAGAAACCCCGAGGGTCATACCCTTTATTGTAAAAACATAAAAGGCATGACTATGTGTTAAAGAAGTCTTATTCAGTTTACTTCTGTAAAACTGCATGTGATACATCACAAAATGGTGAGTAATCAAAGGGTTGGCAAGAGAACTGGCCCCAATTTCACGAAAATACTTAAGTATTTACTTAGTAACATGCTTAACTTATTTCGACACTTATATCAGAATACATGTTTAATCATTTAAAGAATTCAAGTTTGTCAGAATCGTATTTACCCATTTATTACAATTATATATACACTTGTAAGTATTTGTGGAGGAAATGTTGTTTTTAGCAAGTAATTTACACTAAGTAAATTCTTAAGATTCTTAAAATTCTTAACTTGTACTCAAATGATTTTTTCTCTCAATCTGACTTGCAATTAGTAATTTACAATATTTTTGTTCTTTTAACATGTTAATTTCATTAAAAAGTAGACTATCGTTAGAAATGACAACAATAAATATTCTTATTTTAAGAGACAATTAAACTTTAAAATAACGTTCTCAGCTGAGCAATTACTTAAGTATTTTCGTGAAATTGGGGCCAGGTGTTTCTCTTTGAATGCTTCCCATTTTGGAAAGTGCATCTCAAAAGTCAAATTTGTCCACAAATTTTTCATAAGTGCATTCAACCATAGACATTAAACTTGGATATTATTTGGCACAATTAAACCCCATTCAATAGTTACAGTCTGATCGAAATGACTACAAAATGATCATTGTATGTATGTATTTATTTCAGTACCAAGTACCAAGGATAACACAATAAAGAGCAAGCTCTTATTTCCATTGTGGTCCTTTATTTTTTTAGAGAAAGAAGCAGATACAAGGGAATCCGGGTACCAGACCCTAGCTCTTTTACGAATAGACCCCTTGGTTCTTTTCTACGTGCCCGGTGTATAGCACCGATACACGCGAGACTACCTCTGAGTTTCTAACCAGTTCATCTCAGATAGGTGGAAACACTGAAGAGCGTTTCTGAAATATCCAGTGCCTCGGCCGAGAATCGAACCGGGGACCTCCAGATTGGTAGTCCAGAGCGTTAACCACTCGGCCACCACACCACCTCATTAAAATCACTCAGAAAGACGTTTTTGTTTCCCGTATTAAGGTTCGTCGACCATCTCTTGTTGTGCGTCTACGATCTATGATGACGGTATCATAGGAATCAACTCACACAAAAACGCAATGGTACAACATGCGGGTCGATCCGAAATCAGACGACAACGACGACGCAATAAGGTCAAAATTAGACATATTTTAGAAGCGTATTTTATCAACAATTTATCTTGCATTTCGAAGCGTTTTGAGAGGTTTTGAAATGTTGTTTTTGTAGTAATTTGATCATACACATTTTAATTGCGTCATAGAAGACGCTCTTTGCTATTTCTGTTGCGTCATTGACAAAATGAGTGCGTCAAAATCGCAGAAAACGCGCTCTCGCGGAACACTGAATTTAGTGTATCCGGTGTAGCGATACGTATTTCACGGGTCTTACATTTCTCTTTCACACCGGTCTGACGATAAAAACCGCGTAGGAAAATAGTTCTATAAAGAACAGATACCTCGTTGATTTAAGTTACAAATTATAAGAAAAACAACAATATAATATTATGCTATTCTGTAATGTTTTGATATTATTTAGATCTGTTACTATATAATTTTTAAAACAGAGGACAGTAATGTAGAACTACTTCTCGGTCGTATTCGACAAAAACTTGTGTTAAGAGTTCGGCCGTAAGTGTCTGAAATACTCTGTTAACTTTGGATACGATTGAATAAATCCAATCGATCCAAAAAGCGCTCAAAATAATGTGATTTCATACACAACTTAATGCTCATGTTAATCCTAAATTTTTCTAACACTACCTTAAAAAGAAAGTCGCCGTTCAATTTTATTTGTTAACATTCAGAACTATGGAAGGGTATTTAAGTAAATATTCTGTTGATGTAACTGACAACTTTATTCGTCTAAATGACAAGTGCCTATGTGCAATTGATTTGTGCCTACTTATAATTGACTACTGCATCGTGTATGCGTACAACTTTAAGCTGCCTTCCATGCATTGCTTAATGATAAGTACATGCGTTAAACTGATAAGAACATACGTATTAATACTTAGTGTCTATGTGTATACGCTATGTGAATACGTGAAAATGTTAAGCGTTTACTTTCATTGACTACTGTGTTTGTGTATATATTTATACATAATCAATAGCAGTAAGCATATAGACGAATGCAACTAAACGAATGGACTTGTAAGAATGAAATAGAAAGGGAACCAATAATACTGGTACCCTGCTACTGCATTAATAAACCAAAACGGGCACCAATATCCTTTGAAACCACGAACGAGAACTCTTGCGAATAATTGTGCTGCCATTGGTATGCCAGGGACTTAGATTGAGAGATTTAATGTGTACCAGTAACAAAACTGAACTGGTAAAACTTGCCTCCTTTTGTAAAATTATTTTATCTCTCTTCAAAAATTGACGCATTCGCCTAAATTGTCTGTACTTTATAAAGGTATCGCAAAGAAATCTACTTTTATATCTCTATTATACAAAGTTGTGCATTTGTTCCTCAAAATATCACATGTTAATTGTAGCTAGGAATCCCTAGGATATAACAAATGTACATGTTTGTATGATCACATGCTTGTAAAAAGCCTTGATCAGAAACAAAACTTGAAACTTGGAGCAACTACCCTTACGCCGGGTAGCAGACTAGTATGACAGACGAAAAAGAAGTGAGTTTGTAAACAGGTGTTTATTGCTTTTAGTAATTTATTTTAGCGAATAGTCGTAATGGCAGGGGCAGTTACTTCAGACTACATAATGTTACCAATGGCAGAAGAATTATTCGCAAGAGTTCTCGTTCGTGGTTACAAAGGGTGCCAGTATTAATGGTGCCCGTTTTGGTTTATTAAATTAAATGCAGTCGCAGGATACCAGTATAACTGATTCCCTTTCTATTTCATTCTTACAAGTCCATTCGTTTAGTTAGCTAGTCACTGAAAGTAAACACTTAACATTTTCACGTAATCACATATCATGTACATGTACTTATCATTAAGCATTAAATGGAAGGCAACTAAAAGTTGTACGCACACACGTTGCAGTAGTCAATTGTAAGTAGGCACAAGGCACTTGTCATTTAGACAAATACAGTTGTCCGTTACATGAACAGAATATTTACTTAAATGCCCTTCCATACAGAACCATTAAGACAGTGGCAAATATCAAAATTACATTTAACATTTTACCAGTTATTTTACAGTCGCAAAGTTAAATGACGTAAACAAGCAGGATCGACGTAACGATAGTAACTACTTGTGTTGTTACTTTTTTTAAATTTTTGTTAGTTGAATATCTATACATTTGGTATACGGCAACTGCTATATTGGTCTGAAGAGTCTGGCAAAGAACTTAACATCACTGTTGATATGCTTCCATGGAAACATTCGACATTTCTTACTGTTAGTCTCCAACATATGCATGGATAATACATCTTTTACATACATGCACTGATGAGTCCTCCATCTACATTATGTGACGTTCTTAAAATGGATTATTATCATTTTTTAATAATTCATCACAACTAGTAGTATAGTGATTTTTAATGCAACACTTCTCGAAAATAAAAAGTTAGGAAAGAAGTATCAGTGCGGGTTGTGAAAGATAAGGGACAAATATTGTGACCCTGAAGGTAATTGCTTATGAAAAGGCGGTCGTACAATGAAGGACTTTTTTCTCCTTTTTTATGAAATGTTAAACTGATTTCAAAGTAGTCTTTATAGATTATCTTTTTGAGAAATTGTGATTGTGAAATAGTATTTAATAAAATCCTAATTATTAAACAAAATAATTTGAATATATAACAAAGTTGAAATATGAAAATATCTATAAAAGTATCAAATTAAATGTATTCTTAATTTGTACATTAATATAGCAAAAGATGTGAGGTACACAATGCAAAATACACCGAAATATATAAGGATATTTTACAATGACACAACAGAAGAGTCTACCTTTATCGGGTAAACACGTTATCTCATTACAAGGGAGAGCACTAGGCGTAATTAATGTCAATATTTATTATATTATACATTGTATACAGTCGCTGTCACTATAGTGCAGTAGGTAACGACTCCGGTTCCTTATAACTTTTGTAGTGTCGAACAGGAGTTCATATAGAGGCATTTACATTCAAATTTGTACTCTCTTTTTTCTCAGTAAGATAGTTTTAATTGATTTCTACGTTTTTGTTTCATTGATATGTTTACTTCTATAATCATTTTAATTCATGTTTTTTCTCATTGTACTTAGAACAATTTAAATATTCAAATGAAAATCAAATTTGCATTTATTTGACAAATCATCAAACAGCAACAGTTCATAGGAACAATGTCTATACCTTCATTACTCGTTGAAAAATTGTCTTGAACAAAATACCGTGATTTTGATAGTACTAATTCATTGTACATATTCCATATTCCATTCTATATTCCACCAGTAAGCACGAAACGCTTGTGCTTGAAATTGTTGTAGAATATTTCAAAGTTTTAAGCATTTAACTTTAATTTACTGTTTATTGTTTGTCTAAAAAGATTGAAAACATATATATCTACACAATTGAAATTGTATCCGATGGAAACAAACAAGCTTCAATGAGGATCGAACAAGTCCTTAATTTTTTTATTTGTAGGCACCCAACGCGCTACCCACTGCGCCAACACACCGCTCTATCGTTTGTTCATGTATTTTAAAGCCTATAATCCTTTTCTATATACATGCTCTATTGAACCGTATATGTTCCGGAACGTATATATCACTCGAGAGAAAAATTCGACCGCATATGTCACACGTGTAATATATTCGGTCGAAAATAGTATTCGCGTGAAACGTATATGGCACATACTAATTATGTGATGTATTTTGATTTGATGATAATTTTATCAAGGTCCGTCCCAAAGAGCATGTGTGTTAGCTTAGTATTGGGATGAGACCCCGGCATGTCTCCCATCATGCATAGAAAGACAACTTTTGATGCCGAAATACAGGAGAAATTTACCTGACTGCAATTTCCAGCCAGTATAGCCAAAGGTTGTTTGTGATTGGTTGCCAAAGAGTAGGCCAATCACGGCGACCAATGAGATCAGAGTGTGATTGACCTAAATATGTGATGTATACGTTTGACTTCGAATTTTATAGGAACACGAAAACGAATATCTCACATGCAGAAAAAGGCAAATAAAAACGAAATTTTCAACGAATACGTCACATTTTGATCAATCTGAAAAAAAACAAACATATTTAAAACAATCAAATATGGTTGATTAAGTTATGCCGCATAGATTCTGCTTAACACAACCAAGTCGATCCGATCGGTCCCAACACATTGTATTCGAACTAAACATTCTCACTCGAAATTGTGGTCTGTTTTATGTCTTTAATTTGTATAAATAATGTTTGGTCAAATTTCGATCGGGTGTTCTTGAAAGTTATCGACTGCGTTCATGTGGTCCTTGAGTGGTGATTATTAACAAGAAATTAGAAAACAGCATTGATTACAAAACATCACTATACATTTTTTCTGTATAACACAATACATTTATCACAGATTAAACACATATCAAACTTGATATATCTGATGGTCGGTGAAACAATGTAAAGTAACCGTAACATGGTAATGACCCTCGATCATTTTTGTCGAGCTCGACATAGTCGCCGCTTTTGGCAGTCGTAGTATGTGCATCCGTGCGTCTGTGAGCCCGTGCGTCCGTCCAGACTGATTTTGTCCGGACCATTACTTTGACATGCAAGGAGCAATCGTGTTTATATTTTGCATTAATGTTAACCTCAGTGAGGAGTGTCAGTTGTCGAATTAAGAATGACTTTGTCCGGAGCATTTCTTCTATATACTTGAAGGGATATTGATGTAACAACGCATAAATGTTTACCTTACTGAGACGAAGAGTCATACAGATGAACAAATCCCTATGTCTTCGGTCAAGGTCACAGTTTTAGGTCAAAAGTCAATTTGAAGAATGAGTTTTTGTACTGAAGGATTTTCATACCATTATAAGACAGAGTGTATTGTGCAAGAACCAGGTCCCTAGGTCTAAGGTCACACTCAGAGGTTAAAGGTCAAACACAGGATTGAAAATTGTGAATGAAACAATCGTATCTCTTTTTATTTCCCTGCAGGTACAATATCTTTTGTGTAACATTTAGTTTCTTCGAT
Organism: Saxidomus purpurata; assembly: GCA_022818135.1. Classification (NCBI taxonomy): domain Eukaryota; kingdom Metazoa; phylum Mollusca; class Bivalvia; order Venerida; family Veneridae; genus Saxidomus; species Saxidomus purpurata. Next base: position 10,475,620 of record JAFMSR010000009.1, read on the forward strand.
ACAAATCCACCTAAAATCAGTCATAGGTCCTGGGGGTCACATTCTTCAAAAACATAATGACCAGGGTCATTATTCTATGGGATTCCTAAACATTGTGACAACGGCTCCGGCAAACGGCCCAGGAACGGGTGGGTTGCCACCCACTTCCTACAAAAGTATAATTAGTAGTTTTATACACTAAAGTATCACAAATAAATTTCGGTGTAAACTGTCAAAATGACCATAACGAATATATCACACGTGTGAAAAATTCGACCGAATATATCACGCGTGTGAAAAATTCGACCGAATATATCACGCGTGTGAAAATACATATACGTTTCGGTGTAAACTGTCAAAATGACCAAACGAATATGTCACATTAAACACGTGTTATATTTACGGTCGAATATATCACACACGTGTGATATATACGTTCCGGAACATATACGGTTCAACAATGCTCTACCTGTTTACGCAATGCTTGTAAACTTTTGTGTACTGTACACAAATATCTGTTACGTCACTGTCACATTATCCAAACTAGGTTATATATACATGTTTGTATTTTGCTGCGACGAATCACGTATTCACTGACAATAACAATCGTTCAAGCCTACCGAATAGGTGGTTTGAAAGTGCAATTGCCACGTGCGCGTCTCCAATCCTGGATAAGAGAATAGAAATCGGTCAGCGAAAGCTGGTTTGGACACTGTCCAATGCTCAAGACCAAGCCGAGATTATAGAAAAGAAATGTGTCAGTGGCTTGAAACCAAGATTTAGCTTCAAGTCAGGGAAAAGAAATCTACCAGGTTTATTTCAGTTTATTTGTTATTCATTTTGTATCGGAATTGACAATGGTGAGACATTTTACTATTCATTAAAAGACTATAGGAAATATTTATTTTACAGACATTTCACTGCACGTTTAAAGCTATTAGTTTTAGACAAACTATTTCTTTAAAATCTCAAAAGGTAGCTTATATCTTAAAACGATAACACTGTCATTGTAGATATTTCTGTGAAATGGTGATTAGAAGATATCTGTTTATGCTTCAAAGTTAGAACTACAGAACATAACTTTTTTCATGGTTCGTAAATATCAGCGGAAGAAATGGACGTTATGGCCTTTAAAAACTAGCTCTGTTTGCAAAAGTGTCAGAAACATTTAAGTACCTTATTGTACCATCGGCGAACATGACAACATTGGTGTAAGGAAAAGGATTTTAACTTTTAAGCATATCGAAATGTGCCAGCAATATAAAAGTGAACTGTCTTTTGAGCAACGAAGACAAAGTATAATATTTATTGAAGTAACATCTCTATAGTGGTAGCTCTTTCAGTTATAATAAAAAAAGAACTAAATAATACTAGAAGTAGACAACGTGAATAGGCTAAATAGGTTAGACTCGTACCAGGATGTTTTGTCTAGGACACGTTCAGACCTTCACCAAGTGTTTGACTGCTGGTTGGCTGAAAACGGCAATATCTTTTTTAAATTATCGCTGGATGACGGATCACGAATCTGCAAAATAAAATTAATTTTAGCAGTTGGTGAGTGTAACAATTTTGGAAGCCGCATAATGATGTTAGTCTATTGAAATATGTTTAGCATACTCACATTTATAGATCAATAAGTATTACTTAGAAAGAGGACACTGTTGTTATGGGCTATATATTTTATTTTAGAGCTAACGGTGAAGCAAGTTAACAAAACGTGTTATAGCAAATAGAGCTGCCGTGTATTGCTATCTCTCACGGTCGCAAAGCACACACACGCATACATACATGTATACATTTATCAGTTGAGTCACTGTCTTATTATGTGTCTTTAGACTGGAAATTGAGTCTAATATAATCAAATGATATAAATTGTATATATTTTGTTGAGATAATTGGATTATTGCTTATTTCCCGTTGTTTGTTTTCTTTAAGAAATTAGTCTACATGTTTTATTCAACAATGATTTTTTATCTCAATTTTTACATACAGGCATATAAATCAGGGTTTTATGCACACATTTGCAGAGGAATTATGTGACAATTTTTAAGTTTTATCAAAATTTAATGTTTTCTTCAATTAAGATATCAAATAAAAGTCGTCTTTTTTGTTCTTACTATTTACCTTCAAAACTTGCTTTAACATGATTTTGTTTGTTTTTAAATTAATGGTTTTGTATGAAGTAAACTATGCCTCTGTGACTAAACTGCATAGCATTTTCATAGAAAAGAAATGTTGTATACTTTTTCAGACTGTGGCAAAAAACTCAACACTTTTCTCCAGTTGAAAAAGAAGGTGCACACCTTTATTGTATTTCGTTGTCGATGCATTAACCGACATAATTTATGGTAATATTTAGCCAGTCGTACGCGTATTGACATTCGGCCTGAAGCCAATATGAATGATTTCAGCATAATAACAAGGCCAATTTCAGTGCAATATGTTAATAACTTATAATATGAAACTACCGGCTTAAATTGGCATAAGTAGTGGCGCTCTGAAAAATCCAAGATGGCATCAAAGACGGCGCCAAAATAAATAATCAAGCTTTGTGGTAATGCTGATCCAGATTTTTTAAGATTGTGTTTATTTTATAAAAATGTATATATTCACACAAATTATATGTATATATTTATGATGTTTTTCAATGAATCCCGTGACTTATTGACTTTTGTAGAAAAATACAATACGATGAAGTGATATTTCAATGGAAACGGAGTTAAAAGCGCCACCTAGCGGGGATGTGTATTTTCGTCAATTTTCATGTTATATATCTCTGTCCATGTAGATAACAAAACGATCTGACTTTCATAAATGCAATGTTAAATCATTGATCGTCTGGAAAAAAAAGATATCCAATAGTTTTTTGCCAAAAAAATGAAAACATGCGGAACGAACCCTGTAGGAACGACAATTTTCAAAGCAAAAATAAATGCAAAGTTACGCATTTAACTTCAATTGCGAAAAAACGGCCCAAGAAATTTTGTTTAAAGTGCTATTGGATCTTAAACCAATTTAAAGCATTTTATCAAATAAAAAGGGGGGAGGGGGGTCACCGTCTTACTTTTCGTACCACTGAAACCTTTTTGAAGTGGAAAGTGAGAAACGTTGACAAATAATACAAGATTGATGTGACGTAACCAGCCGTTGCTGAGGTTTCTTATAAAATAAATTACTAGCGTTGTTGCTTAATGCTTCATGCAGAAGTTATTTTAGATTGACTACTCGAAGTGCTTAAGGTAACAATTTACTATTATTCGCCTTACAAACGTGCATTTTAAAAAAAATATACAAATGTATATACTAGTATATAGTACATGTATAATGATATTTGCTACTGTCGCAAAAAGTGAACGATGACGGTAATACTGGCTAGGAGTTGTACAGTATTGTGAGCTTCGTGAAGCGCTTACCTATAAATACATAATGTACATCGAGAAATAAATATTAGAAGGCAGAAGCCAGGACGCTGACCTTTACGTATGGCGTCATCGGCTAGCAATGTAAATTTCGAACGCCTAAAACCACTAGGCGACCATCGCAACAACTCCAATGCATTAATTTTGAAGATAATGCTAATTTACAATAATAGTTAGTTTCAAGATATTGATATTAATGATTTAAAGATGACGTTTTTCGCAAACATCAAACTTCATTTGCTGAGACAATCAGAAATATGCTTGTAAAATACGCGTTTACTTATATATGAATGGAGAGGGAATAGATACGACACTTTATATACAAAAGAGTTATCAAGCTGACACGGGGTTTCAGCGTGTATTCAGCAGTAAACCCAACTATTTACCCAATATATTTTCCCCTTGGTAAGTCTATTTGCATTGCATTCTATTTATTGGATCATACATGACTTGTACTGAACAAAGACCACTCCAGTCGGCTCAATATCTTTTAATTCATACCCGTATTTTGATATTGGAAAGTCTAAAACAATGAGATTTAAATTAATTAGATTGACATATGTTGTCTCTTCTATAAGAATTACGCATATGTGATAGAATTTCATGTCTTTATGTAAAAGGATCATGCAAAAGTGGGTGGGGTAAACCAAGGCCTTAAAATGGAAATATATTTGTTTATTTATTAAGTCGAATTCTAGGGCTTATATGATGCGTATATTATATTTTGTGTTACATTCATAAATAATGCCGTTGATTGAATAAATGTTGATAAGATGACTTCCTAAGGTAAACAAGTAAATGATTGCATTTTAAACAATGTGTGAGTGACTTGTTTACAAAATTATAGGGGTTTTAGCAAAGCTGGTACATGTACGAAAAGTATAGCTTTCAAGAAAGATGACTGTCAGACGAGTGTCGTCTGCTGTTGATTTCTAAGACCTCCTACTAAACCAATATTAAAGACTTAAAGCTTTAAATGGATAATTTTACACAAAGCTCCACCAAACGTTTTTCCAACAATTTATTTCTGTGCCGATCTCTAATTGCTGTGGGAACAAACAGGATAACATTTATATATCTCCTTCTCAAGCACCGGAAGGCCAAAAACTTATATATCTGGCATGTAGCATTGAAACACAAGATGTTTCTCTCTGAAATCACAGGACATGGAGCTAAGATACTCAGCATGTAGCATTGCCTTGTTGACCACTACCAACATGGTTCAAATCTGGTTGGCTGGTTTCATAGACTTATAAAAGGAAAACTTTAAAAGTATGTTTCTCTGAAACACAGGGCACAGAGCTTAGTTAGGTGAAGCATAAGAGTTTGGCCAAATAACAATGTTGCCAAAAATACCCCCGTCCCGATGGCCTTGACCTGTAACATATTGACCTTTAAAATCAATAGGGATCATTTGCTGGTCATGATAAACCTCCATGCCACGTTTCAAGATGCTACGCACACACGTTCTCGAGTTATCATCAGCATACCTTTTTTACTTTTTCCCATATGGCAGAATAAGACCCATCAGATATTTCATTTGAAAAATCGATATCGGATTTTGCTATCGTTCACCGAAGCTGTCACTGAATTCGTACAGAATCCCGCAAGCGCACCTTATTTCAGCCTGGGGCTATTTGGTATTTTGTAACAAAATGGTTGCAGAAATGCTTAAGCTAGCGGAAAAATATCTTATTTGTGCATCCATAAAGAAAACAACAAAATACTTTTTGAAAGAAATTTTATTTTCTCTTACAATATTTACTGACATAACAAGCTAAACTACATGTACATGTTTCATTTCTTGTTGGTTAAAATGTACTGATTATTTAAAATAAGGATGAATAAGGTATTTGCAATGCAATCCATAACCATTAAAGTTAAAGTTCTTAATCATCGATTTATATAATGTGTAGTCTAATGTTTAGGCCTTCAAATATAATTTGCTTGATTTGTAAATAAGTATATGGCCATTTATTCTTCATAAATGTTTCAAGATGTAAAATATCAAAACTAAATATACTTGTTTTTAGTCTTAGAAAAGAGCAAAACTTCTGTTTAACTTACCAGCTTTTCGAATTTTAATTTGGAGTACAGCATATCAATACAATACAATTGACACGGATTACATTAACACCCCGAAGGTGTGATGCAATTCGGGTCTAAATCATAATAAGCTTTAGGATTGTTTTGCAGTGACATTTCGGTCTTTATATATTATTTAAGCGGGCCTGGGGTAATGTTCAGCACCTCGTGAAAGCGCCGATGAACTTTTTAATTCTATGTTATTTAGAAAGAGACCGTAACATATTTATAAATGTATTAAATTTGAAGATCTGTTTTAAACACATTTTTGAAATTCAATTCGGTTTGTCTTTTGCTGTATCGAAATATCAAAACTGTGATCTTTACATATGTATTGAAGTCTTTCTCATATGCATAGTATAAACTGACACCTGCGAAATCTTACTAACACCTGTCAGTGTTTCAGTAATATTTCAAAAGCTATTACAACAAATAGCAATCTTCAAGTTTACAATGACAATGTTCGGTTAAGCTAAATGCTTTGTAACAAAACAGTAATGTTATTCAATTTTCTGACACACCTTGTTCGAATTGCATAAATGGTCATGTATGCCAATTATCAATTATCAAGATTATGATAATATATGCAAGGTAATAATGCTTTATAAACCGTTAAAACATAATTTCTTTACATATTTGAGACTGATCGTCGCACGCCGCCTTTTAGTTGTTCTATGTTTTAGTTCATCATAATTCGCGTGATGTGTTCTTCGCATTCCTGCTTCAATAGTCAGTGTGCATTTAATCTCATATTTTGAATTTTAAATAACATATGATCTTTCCGACATACATTAACATACACAACCATAAATTCGTGCGCATTCCTTGATATATATATTTGACATAGCAAAAGATCATCTTCGCGCGTTTGTTCTTTATTTCATATAGAATACAAGTTACTTGCAAAAACACCCAAACAGACTAATTCATTTTCAAAACATTTAAAAGTCATTAATATATTTGTCAATCAAGATATTTTATTTTCAAAACTGTTGGCACATCGAAATTATCTTTTATAGTGTTTCCACAGTTTTAAAAAAGTTAAAAGTGTATTTATATGTTCTATATGATTTTTTAGCCTTGAGTGCGCTGTGGCGATGTTTCTAATTCTGCCATTGGTTAACTGTGACCTTGACCTTTGACCAACTGACCTTGAAATCAATAGATATATTTTGCTGTACACTACCAACCTGCCCACTAAGGCCCATGCGTTCTTGATTTATCGACGGGAAGCAGTTTAACAATAACTGATCACTGTGACTTTGACCTTTAACCTTCTGACCTCACAATCAATTGGAATCATTTACTGGCCATTAATAATAGCCACAATAAGTTTCACGATGCTATGCCTACGCGTTCGTGAGTCATCGTCTGGAAACCGTTGTACAATTCCGCGTCACTGTGACCTTGACCTTTGACTTACGTTAAATAATTAGGAGTTATTTACTGTGATTACCAACCTTCCCACCAAGTTGGAACCATGTAGACAAACGCGTTCTTTCTTATTATATAGTCCGGAAACCTTTCACTACCGACCGACAAATTCAGGGTCTCTGTGGCTGTGACATTTGACCGACTGACCTTAAAATCAATAGGGTCATTTATTGGGAATGTCCAAACTGTACACCAAGCTTAAAAATAGAAGGCCACAGCCTTCTTAAGTATTTGTCCGGAAACCATTCACGACCCACCGACAGACTGACGGACGGACCGACATGTGCAAAGCAATTTGTCCACGCTTCTTCGAAGGGGGACATAATCATGCATTTAATTTCATACATTATATTGATAACCACACTCGTCTTCAATGTTGCAAATGTTTTATTGTTTCAATAATGTCCTGGTACGCAATTTGAATTTTATGCGCTCGAATAACTATGACTATGTGAGAAAATTTGCAGGTAACAAAACAGTTCTTTTTCCGCTTGTCATCCACGACCAACATTGTTTTTGCACTTCTTTTTAAAACCGCTCAAGCTTATTCGCTCGATAATTTTAGGTGCTTTGAATAATGGCAAACACGGTGAAAAGATAAAAAAAAACACGCCTTTATATTATATGTAGTTTGTAAAAAACAGTGAACATCATACTTGCGTGATTTACTGAGGTTCTTTGTCAAATGAATAACTTGCCAAACACTTTCGATAAGATTGAATCGCGACTTCAGGTACGGTTTTGGTTAATTTTGTAAAAAAGATATTTTAGTCTGATTACGAAGATATCATCCGTAACTAAATTTTGGCTTTTGAACAGTCAGTAAAGATTTAATCAATGCAAACATCCACTTCAATTGACTTTACTTTCAATCATTAAATCAAAATCGACTCAAAGTTTGAAGACTTTGAAATTCATTGATGCACGAATGTGTAGTGTATCGTTCCACCCGAATTTTAAATACACGGGCTCTCGAGTATACACCAATGGAGAACAACCTCCATGCACTAGAATCATCAGTGTCAATTCATTTTATCACTCTTTTTACTTTTATATAAAATAACATTCAGTATCCGATGATTTTAATGTTTCTCAACGTAATTCGTGCTGTTCACTAACAATTCAATTATCTTATCGGTTTGTATTTTTTTCGAAATACATTTCGTTTAATTCGTTTTTTCACTTACATGTAATAAAATCAAAAGCATTCGTACAATACGTAGACGTTTTCTTATCGCAAGCCATTTTACTTTTTATTCCGAAAAGAGATATCTCTCTAATTTCAAAGAGATATCTTTCGTTTTAATAGCGATATCTCTTTATCGTTGAGAGATGTCTTTGTAACACAGATATATATCTTCTGGACAGAGACAGATATATCTCTGTAAGAAGAAGATTGTTCACTTCTTGAAAGATATCTTGCTACGCAATAGAGATATTTCTGAAATTGAAATAGATCTCTCTTAAAATTCAAGAGATATCTTTCAAGTTTTATTTGAGAGAGATATATGTTAAAGCAACAATCACATAATAACTGATCCCGGTACTTTATTTCGAACTAAATGATTGGTAGGTACTGACATATTCTAAGAAGTTCCTACTAGATAATTAGTAGGAACGTACTTATAATCGACAAATGACCATTTCGGCCTTGAAGATTGTAAATTATGTTGTTTATCTTTACCACATTAATAAATAGTAACTACTGAATGATTAAATAGATATCTACTTATTCGATACGAGGTCACTGTTGAATCGATACATTGCGTACTGTTATCTCGATCCAATCACAAAGTTTTACACTTTTTAATCAGCCAATAAGAAACGACTATTCACTTGTTGTTGAATAATTGCCGCGCAGCAGCTATTTTAGATGTAAACATTACTTTTAATTTTAGTAAATAAAAGTTATATCACCCTTTAAATGAGCACGCTGTTTCAATACTTTAAGAAAACACTTGTGGCCGAGTGCATAAAGAAGGCGCAGTTTGCGATGTCGTAAACGGTTTGCGCTGGCGTAACTAAACCTGTCATACAACGGGATTTTAAGCCGAGTGCATAACGCTAGCAAACGTCCGTTGTAGATACGCCTGGGTAACGACTGTTTTAATTATTGTACCACATATTTCGAGTGCATTATCATTGTATTTCTTGTTTCAATGCATGAGACTGATATTTATATGTTAAGAAAATCTGTTTTAAATAATAAGAACATGTCTAGAAATATAACACGTTTTTACAAAAAGCATTTCTAAAATTCAAAATTGCCTGTTTTATATCAACACGAGAATAGCCACATGTCTTAATAACTTCTTAAATTCAAATTTATGAATGAACTTCTTTGAAATAGTTGCAACATGAAACTGAAGTTATTAGCTATTCTTAAAATCGTTCACAGCCAGAAATAGAAAAAACCTATTTAAATAGATATGAAGAAAGAAGATATTTATTTTAAGTTATTTTAAGACGGTGTGTGGGAGTGGGTATCTAGAAATCACAGTTTCGGCAGCTGTTTGGTTAGGTAGTCGGTCCGTCTGTTTTTTCACAATACTAAGTAAACTGTTCTTGTAGCTAGAACTTCTTCAAACGTTTTCTTTAGATCAAATTAATTACATGTATATAAGTAATATTACAGTTTTAAGCATTTTAAGGAAGCCGTCAAACATCATTTTTTGTCCTAGTTTTAACATTGTGTCTTGTCATTCTTAACGATCTCTTTGTATTTTTGTTTTAGTGTCTTATCATTCTCAACGATCACTTTGCGTTGTTTAGTATTATAATGCTTGAATGGGTATATTTTGTATATTACTTTTTAACCAAGTCAGTGTTTTTAGTGTCATAGAACTGATTGATGGTCATATAACTGAATTTTTTTTGTCATGCAGTACATTGATCTCATGCATTAAATGTTGTTGTAATAATCTAGGTATGTAATATTATACAAATGTGATACCATCGATTCATTTAAAGTTAATAATCGTGCCTTTCCGTGGTGTGCCATCAATTTCAAGGACCACAATGGAAATAAGGGATAATCATTTTTCCTTTTTTTGTGTTATCCTTGGTATTGATGTGACGTGTATACATCTAATTCTGTATATGTATGCAACATGTTAGTTTTAACCATGCTTGTACATCTATGATAAACTTTAACAAATCTATCTATTTATCTAGTATCTAAATATGTCCTGTTGGTCAGGTCCTCGCCAGCTACGAGGCCGAAGTCAAACATCTAGCGATACCCTATGCCTGCTTCACTACGTACACTTCACGAGGGAATGAAGCAGTACGGATTTGCAAGCTTCCGTATTATAGTTATGCATCGGTGATTATTACACACATTTCTATACAGAGTGAAAATTCACCGCGTCGTTTTATGCACCGGGTCAATCCCCTTCACGTACATTCGTGTCGCTTGAGTCGCTGGCGAATAGGTTACAAATACTGTAGACACACAAATGTAAGTGAATAAAAACATAACTGTTGGAGAAACGCATGCACAGATGCCAAATCCTCTTCTGGTACGCACGTTACATGTTGTTGTATTTTTAAGCAGGTTTTTTGAAAACTTGAGTTACGGTTTCCGCTCAATAACTCCAGTTAAGAATGACCAATTGCAATGAAACTTGGTGTGTAGGTAGCTTGCGTGGTGATGCAGCTTTAGATTGCACTAGGGTCAAGTTCAAGGTCATTGTTACTAAAATAGAAAAATTGTTTCCGCTGAATAACTCAAGATAGGAGTGACCAATTGCAATGAAACTTGTTGTGTCGGTAGCTTGCATAGAGAGTAAGCTTGGGTTTTTTTGATTTTTTTAAGCAAAACAAAAATTTAAAAACATTTCAAGGTTACTTACTAAAAAAAAATGTTTAGAATGATTTAAGATAAAACTTTTGCAGGGGGGGGGTCAAGGTGACTTTTTTTTAATTCTACAATTTCTACAGGCGCCGTTTAAACCTGCTTTGGCGGCATTGCCGCGTCTTCTTGTTGATACTTGCGACTGTATACACGGTTTTTAACAGTCGCAAATAATTTTAACAGCGACAGAACCGCAGCGTATGTGTGTTAGCATGTGTCATTAACAAACATACATTATATGTTATACAATTTAACCTGTTCACAAACAACACAACACAAAGCTGTGGTAGTCTTTGATGACTGATGGGCTTTATTCACAGGTGTTTCCGCATTAGCTGGAATGTTTGATCAAATGCTGGTCTTTCTTCGAAAACGGTTTTTATTCGAAGGTAGTCTTTGATTCAAGCAACAAATAAATTGAAATCCGTCAAACAAACTTCTATCGGTATAAATTAGATAGCATTATAACAGCGTAATAATGAAACGCAAAGAATGATTTCGTTGTATGTATTTTAGAGATTGATCGTTGGTACCGGATAAGCCGTACGACCAACGCTCCCAGAAGATGTAGGTTATTTTACGTTTTTGAAGATAGTGCAATTCACTGAATGCGTTTCGTTCCAGAGATATCCCCTGGTTCTTTAACATGCGTAGTGTACAACACCGATACATCAGACTTCGGTTTTACGTCTCATCCAAAAGACTATTAGTTATGTTAGTTAAGGAGTAAAGGACCGAACCTGCGATCCCTGGATTTCCATTCCAGTAACTACACGGCTACAGAAAAAGTTCAGGAACCTAGACGCGCTACAATACGTACATTTATTAAGCATGCTTTTTTGAAAAAAAACTGCTCATTTGAATGGCGATGTCGTATGTCGGGCGGATGGGCAGGCTGATGGGCGGGCGTCAAACATTGGTTTCCGTTCAATAACTTTAGTCAGGAATGACCAATTGCAATAAAACTAAATGTGTAGGTAGCTTGCAAGGAGACGCAGCCTTGAATTGCATTTGGTGTCACTAGGGTCAAGGCCAAGGTCACTGTTACTTAAAATAGCAAAACGGTTTCCGCTCAATAACTCAAGTTAGGAGTTACCGATTACAATGAAACTTGGTGTTTAGGTATCTTGCGTGAAAAGGAAGATTGGTATTGCATTTTAGGGTCACTAAGGTCAAGGTCATTATTACTAAAAATAGAAAAATGGTTTCCGCTCAATAACTTAAGTAAGGAGTGACTAATTGCAATGAAACTTTGTGTTTATGCAGCTTGTGTAGAGAGAAGATTGGGATTGCATTTTGGGCCACTATGGTCAAGGGCACTGTTACTAAAAATAGAAAAATGGTTTCTGCTCAATTACTAGAGTAAGGACTGACCAATTATAATGAAACATTGTGTGTAGGTAGCTTGCGTGGAGAGGAAGCTTTGTGTCACTAAGGTGAAGGTCATTGTTTCTTAAACTAGATTTTTATGTCTTTAAGTTTGTAGATTGTTTTAAGCCAAAAGATACTTTGGGGTCAGGGTCGCTTTGGCTAAGTCACTAGGGTCAACGTCAAGGTCACTGTTATTCAAAATAGATTTTTATTTATTTTTAGTTTTTAGATTGTTTTAAGCAAACACAAATTTTTCGGGGTCAAGGTCACTGTTACAAATGTACTTTAAACAGATTTTTATTTCCTTTTAGTTTTAAGATTGTTTAAAGCAAAAAAAATGTGTGGGGTCAAGGTCACTATGGTCAAGGTCACTGTTACTAAAATAGATTTTTTTTAATATTTAGTTTTTAGATTGTTTTAAGCAAACAAAAAATGTTCAAGGTCACAAGGTTATGGTTGAAGTCACTGTTACTAGAATAGGGGGAAGTCAAGGTGACTTTTTTAATTCTACAATTTCTACAGGCGCCGTTTAAACCTGCTTTGGCGGCATTGCCGCGTCTTCTTGTACTTTCGTGTTTTGCTTCACTTTGTTGTTCTAGTAACTAAACTTACACATGCGTATGAATTTATATTCAGTCTTAAAGTTTTTAATGTGGTTTACACTGTTTCGTAACAGGAATAGCTGTCATTTATCTACAACAATGATTTAACTGGTTACAGAAAGTTCTGCAAATTACATTTAACTATATATGAGGGTCATTTAGGTTCATTGGAACTCTAACTTCGTACACACGCGTCTTTTTTAGATATGTTATACGCTTCTAATTTTCTTTGTTTCGTATTATCTACACCAAGTTACTCTGACTGTACATAATTAATGTTTAACAATAATATTTTCCTGATCGTTATCTCAAAATATTTATGTCTAGACAGTCTTAATGAATTTTTCAATAATGCGTTTTGTCTCGTTTGACTACGACGTAAGGCTACGGACTCAAGTAGGGGTGATCCTATGTATTGTTAAAGCATGCAATGCGAGCATTATGAATTGCATTTCAAAGCATTTCAATGCTATCGCGTAATCTCTACCAAGCAAATTTGTATGCGTAAAATGTATAAGGCATTGTATAAGTTTATAAACGAGCCCCTAGTTTGTGATTATGTTGTGTTTGAGTCAGCATTTATTACAAAAACAATTGTCGTATCACATTTATCCTGAAAATGTCAAACATTTTAAAAATTATCAACACTTTAAACGGACACAATAATAAGCGCACATACAAGCCAAGGCAATTATTTAATCAAAGGTGTGAAGTCTCGGGCGACCGTTTCGAGTGACTGATGTATGGAACGCAACAGCTGTCTTATTCTGTCATATTTCTTTTTGTCTTGTCCACACCGTACCTTAACATGTCAGAGTGTAGGCTTATTGTGTCAGTTGGACGTGTCACTATGTCCAATAATCATGTGATCTTGTCTCTACAGCGTAAGATTATGTCAAAAATCAATGTTAATGTGTCATTGTGTGGTGTTGACTACTCCACTATGCGTCTTATTACGTGAAACAAACATGTCATTATTTCAAAATTGCATGTTATTATGTCCACTTATCATACTTTCCTGTCTACACAATATGCGATTATGTCAAATGGCCGTGTTGATTTGTGAATGTGTGGTGTTGACTTGTCCACTATGAGAATTGCGTGTGATCATGTCAAATGGCCGTTGTAATTTGCCAGTCTGTGTTGTTGACTTGACCACTTTGCGTCTAATTATGTCAAACAGACGTGTTATTATCTTAATAGAGCGTGTTATCATGTCCACTTATCATGTGAACTTGTCTATACAGCGTGTGAATATGTCCAATGGTCGTGTTGATTTGTCAACCTGTGGTGTTGACTTATCAACTATACGTCTTATTATGTCAAAAAACATGTCATTATGTTACAAGGGTGTGTTATCATGTCTACGAAACATGTGATATTGTCTATACAGCGTGTGATCATGTCAAATGGCCGAGTTGATTTGTCAATATGTGGTGTTGACATGTCCACTATGCGTCTAACTATGTCAAACAAACGTGTCATAATGTTTAAAGGGCATGTTATCATGACCACTTATCATGTTATCTCGTCTATACAGTGTGTGATCATGTCAAATGGCCGTTTTAATTTGCCAGTCTGTGTTGTGGACTTGTCCACTTTGCGTCTTATTATGTCAAACAGACGTGTTATTATGTTAAAAGAACGTGTTTTCATGTCCGCTTATCATGTGATCTTGTCTACACAGCGTATGATTATGTCAAATGGTCATGTTGATTTGTCAATATGTGGTTTTGACCTGTGCATTATGCGTCTAATTATGTCAAACAAACGTGTCATTATGTTAAAAGGGTATGCTGACTTGTGCACCCAACATCTTATCATGTTCACTATTGGCTGAACTTATTCAAATGATATATGAACTTGTTCATTTGTTATGGTGTTGTCCAAGATTTAGAGGCGGGAAACTACAAAGATGGCGGATGACTTGCAAGAGATTTTGAGCTGGATGACATATTAAGACACTGTGTAAACAAGTCAACACAATACACAGCCAATTGACATAATCACGCGATGTATGAACAAGATCACATGAGTAGTGGTCATGATAATACGCTCTTTTAACATAATAACACGTTTGTTTGACCTAATGATTCTCATACTGGACAAGTCAACACCACAGATTGACAAGTCAACACGGACATTTGACATAATCACATGTTGTATAGACAAGATCATATGATAAATGGACATGATAACACGCCCTTTTAACATAATGACACGTTTTTTAACATAATGAGACACATAGTGGACAAATCAAAACGGCGATTTGACATAATCACACATTGTATAGACACGATCACATGAATAGTGGACATGATTACACGCCCATTTAACATAATAACACGTTTTTTGACATGATATGACACATAGTGGACAGGTCAACACGGCCATTTGACATAAACACACATTGCATAGACACGATCAAATGAATAGTGGACATGATTACACGCCCTTTTAACATAATGATACGTTTGTTTGACATAATAAGATACATAGTGAACAAGTCAACACCACTCATTGATAAATCAACATCGCCATGTGACATAATCACACGCTGTATAGACCAGGGCACATGATTACTGGACATGATGACACGTCCACCTGACACAATCACGCAACAATTTGACGCAAAGTGGACAGGTCAACAACACAGACTGACAAATCAACACCGCCATTTGACATAATCACACGCTGTATAGACAATATCACATGATAAGTGGTCATGATAACACGCCCTTTTTACATAATGACACGTTTGTTTGACATAATAAGACGCATAGTGGACAAGTAAACACCACGCATCGACAAATTAACACGGCCATTTTACAAAATCACACATTGTATAGACAAGACCACATGATTCGTGAACATGATGACACGTCTTCCTGACACAATCACGCAACAATGTGAAATAATAAGACATGGGATGCACAAGACTAATAGAAATATGACAATATCATACAGCTTTGGCGTTCCAAACTGATGCATCAATTAACAACTTTGAGACCAGTGGGAGTAAATATAATTCCCGCCGGTTAAGCGGAGCGAATTAGGCGGGAAATATTTTCCTTGAATAGGTATAGATCTTTTGTTGTATAGACCAATCAAAATCTTGTTTTGTTGGTATTCGCAGTAACGCGAGTTATGTGAGTTAACCTGTTGAAGGATTTGAATTGTATGGGCATTCAGCTTTGGACATCAATGCTTACAGACATATAATTTTTAAGTCTAAGGTCGGGGAAACTAATAGTATTTGTTATTAAGAATAAACATGCTTATATCCTTTGAACGCCTGTAACGTAATAAACCGTATACGCGGGTTAAGACAGGTTTGGCCTTCCATAGAAGTGACAGTTACCGTATGACATACGTTTTGTCTATCTGAATTTCAAGGCTATGCCGACAGCTCCTGAATGATGAAATCTCAGACGTCCGAGGCAAATGCTGACACTTTAAGACAACCTTGAAAATGACCTTGGACACAATTTTACAAGCTTTGAAAATTTTCATTTTACCAACGTTCGCGTACAGGCCCCTGTGGGATAGTGTTTCGAGCGCGTGCAAATATTTTTTCACAGACGTAAAGCAGACATGTCGTACTCAAACCTAGATATATTGACATCTTATGAGAACGCTTAAAATTGACCTTTCGTTAGCAAAAAAAAAAAAGTCCATGCGCAGGTTAGCAGACAGGGTGACCCCTGCGCGTGACCTCTGTAGGTAGGCCAATGGAAATTTCACTTTCATGTTACAGCTCAATCTATTTGCTGACTTATACAACACGCGCAGTAAACCGAAAGTAGCATAACGTGATGTACAGTGTTTACAAAAACACATGTATGTCTGTCGAGTGAGTAACAAAATATGCCGGTGTGCAAAGGATATAGACTATTAGTACTCTGAGGCAAATCGCGAAACGAGTACATTTGTCATCACGGACACTGTATTATAAATTGGTTTTGCCGGTTTAGCCAAGCGTATAGTGAGATATTTTGTAAGGGAGTAATTGCATTACAAATCAGTTATAGTGATTCTCTCATCGTGGCTTCAAATTCAATGCTATTTATTTATTTATTGTGTTATAATATATAAGTCAGTTGTTCACTTGTAAATGTGTTATTGTAAATGTGTTATGCATATAAATTAATTAAAACGTAAATTTGCAAATGATTTATTTATTAAGCATACTTTGTTGTACAGTTTAGCACTTCTTTAAAGATTTATTTTTGGAAATGTTTTATGTGAATCCAAGCCAGCCGCGGGTACAGGGTTCAAGAGCATTTTTCATCAAAATTTTTATTTCTGGTTTTACCTGTGCAGCTAGAGGTCTCGTTGATTGACATTTTAGACACATATTCGTTCATAGCTAAATGATATTGCGAGTCACCGATGCCTATAAATTATTACATAGTCATTTAGTTCCAATATTACATTACATGCATAATAGTACATACATGCATGAGTTGCTTAAATATATTTTGGTTACTGATACCTATAATTGGTGAACAGATCCGGTGGTTATTTAAGAAATAATGTATGGCTTGGAGTGCTTTATCGAAATTGAAGCATTCCCCGGAGGTGATGTGCCTGGCGGAATTATTACGCAGGCACATTGCCGACGGGAAATGCTTCAATTTCGATAAAGCACTCCAAGACATAGATTATTTCGATTCTTAGAAGCCGATTTTTTGAAAACTATCGTAACTACTACGGACCTTTTTTCAGTTCGGCGGTAATGTGTAAAACAGCTAGTAGTAGCTGTTTGAATTCACTCCCCTATTCGGGCAACCATTCAAGATATCAAACATAACTATATTATACAAACTTATTTTAGTTTAATCATCTAATACATAAAATATAAAAAGAAATACCTGACTGACATTATGCAGAAGACGTCAGATTCTGAACCTAACAAAGCAGCCAATCGATTTAAGGTAGTATGCGACCTTTGTCCGACGTCAGACGTCAAAAAGCGAGTTTTCTCCGATTGTTATGAAATTTTGCCTAATGGTACTAAAACGCACGCATTGTGATCATTTCACTAGCCTAAGGGTCATATTTGAACCAGGTATGCATTTAAAATGTCGATTTTATACCACCGACATCCGACGTCGCGTTGCTAGGAAACGAAATGTAAAATGAAAAAAATAAAATGATCACAATGCGTGCAATGCGTTTTAGTACCATTAGGCAAAATTTCATAACAATCGGAGAAAACTCGCTTTTTGACGTCTGACGTCGGACAAAGGTCGCATACTACCTTAAATGCGTACCGTTAATTTGAACTGTACAACGTTTTAAGGTTGAATGCGCCTCAAACTAATTTCTCGAATTTTCTTCTCATATTTGCACCACGTATATTTCAGCATATTTCCGATTTCACAGGGAATTTATCTTTGTAATATCTTGTAAACATTTTTTCCAGTAGTGCTTCAAACATAGCTTCTGACGTCAATTTTTTACCACCGCGCTTTCTTACGCTGTCGGCAGGTTTTTAAGCTGTAGCGTTTTGCCTTTGTAAAATATTTCCAACTTTCTGATTTTCTCTTATATCTTTAAATAAGAGCTACAAACTGATATAAAATTGGACGTAAAAAGTTTGACGTTGTAACCGCTATGCACGGATTTGTGACGTCAAAATGGAAATAAATGACTTCGAGTTTTGTTATAATTTTAGCGTAAAATTAAATTTGTAAGAAATCGGCTCGATGAAAAAACGTAAAAGTTCAATATGTTTTGTAAAAACGATTTTGCTATTAGTTGACATTGTAAAAATTAGGGGTCACCGACTTTAGTATTTCGTAAATTTACGAATTCGCACCCCTACCCCATATCTGACATAAGCGTTTAAATGCAATATTCACATGTATCCTTGGAATAATGAAAATTTTATGCATAAATTGATACTTTGTCAGATATATAATACTGTTTATGACAAAATACTAATTATCTAAAGACATGAAATTAGCAGTAGGTAAAATGTGATTGCGTATATACGCACTGAATTTTAGTTATTCACATCAATTGTCGCATACTCTTGCATGCCATAATAACTATAATATCGATGGATTCTTCCTGGAATATGACCAGTTTTTGCACAGACAAGAGGAATTGAAGAGGCCCCGGTCAAATTCCGCTGATGAGATTCGAGCCGGCAACCGCTCTACATCTACACATCGGCGTCTCTCTACATAGTGTTAACTTCATGTAAGATCGATTACTACACAGTTTTGTTCGATTTTCCGCGCGATAAAAATGACCTCTTTCAATCATAGTGCATGAAACAAGTCTATCGTCATGTTTAATAATAAGCGATTTTGATTGTCCGGGTGTTCGAAAAGGCAAGTAAGAAATGTTTTCTTCACTTTAATTTGGCCGTTTAAATTATCTTTCATATTTAATAATCATCACAGGTTGGAAATGAGCTTTTCCGTCACAAGTTTTATATGCTTTATTTCATATTTGTAATGCTAAGGTTATAAATGTGAAAAAGCTGTACACAAAACAATAGAAAGAATACCAAATTACAGAGGAATAAACAAAAGTGAAAGACTGCTATCTATTGATTATTTCAAGAAAACATTCATTACAGTATGAATTTCATGTATGCGCGAAAAGCTTATCTCATGTTGGCAAGTGCAGTCGAGATTTAAATCATGGAATATAGGTATGGGTAGATACGTGAATAAAGATGCGACACTGACTTTACTCCGTATTGGCCTATGTGGCAGATGACCAGCGTGTGATCCCCGGCAAGGAAACAGGAGATGTGCCAAACGGCAGCGCACTTAGCACAACAGCTAGCTGTGAATGAGTTTATCACTCGGGCAAATTAACCAGGCATCATGATTATAAAACTTACAAATAGATGGGACAGATGGTGCGGTTGTTAACACTCTGGACTACTAATCCGGAGGTCCCCGGTTCGAATCCCGGCCGGGGCACTGGAAATTTCAGAAACATTTTTCAGTGTTTCCCACCCATCTAGAGCTGAACTGGTTAGAAACCAATAGGTAGTATCACGTGTATCGGGGCTATATACCGGGCATGTAAAATAATCAAGGGGTCTATTCGTAAAAGAGCTAGGGTCTGGTACCCGGATTCTCTTGTGTCTGCATCTGTCTCTCTTCAACCTGCGTCTGTCAAGAGTCTTGGCAAGTTCACTCAGGGAGAAGTCCCAGGGTCGGCCGGGACTTATAAAACAATCAAAGAAAAAAAAGGGTATCGGCGCTCAGTTAGTATATAGCGCATGATTTTTTTCTTAAATCTTAGAAGTCTGTACTTTGTGAGTTCTACTCTAGCAAAAGTAAGTAAACTAGTAAGATAAAAAAAACTGTCTTTAGCTAATTCAGTAATAAAAACTTTTGATATTCAAAGCTTATAAATTTATTTCATATGACAATAAATGAATTCTATAAGCTTACATCACATCTGCAGTTTATTAACCCCCTCCTCTTCAGCGCTTTGTAAAGAATTTCTTGAGTTTTTAGTCAGTATAATTGCGCGTTCATTTGCACTATATGTCGAAATGTCGAAACAGTATGTTTCATAGATTCGAACCCGCATGCTGCTTGACTTGAATTCTTCACGTAACCCGCTCCACTGCGGATTTATCGTCGGTTATTAGCAAAGTATAAAAGAATTATATTGCACCTACAATATTCGTGATCTCGCACTTGCGGAAATTTATTTATTCGAAGTAATCGCTGGAATATATATTCATGTAAAAAGGTCAGGATCAGGTTAATTTGTTCGCATAATATGTGTACCACTAATGAAAAGTCGCTGGTTCTTCCACTCTTTAGTGATTCGGTGTGTGGAGAACGATAAATAAACAAAACAACGAGCGAAAACAAGTTATATGTTTTTTTTTAAACAAGAGACTCGCATGTGAAACTAGGGGTGGCGAATTTGATCTCGATCTCCACAAACAAAAGTTATTAGCTGTCTTAAAATTGAGATTTCATAAGCTGGTGCTTTACACCGGAGAAAAAAATACGTATGGTTACGAAAGGATGCGCCATCTTCTCGAAAACTCAAAGATACATACTAAGCTTGAAAACTTAAAATACACAAAGGAATGTAGACCTGTGTATCCTTTAAATTGTATTCAGATGACGCACGGTGTGAATGGGGAATACAGACCCCGTTCAGGCGATACTTTCAGTGATGAGGTGAAAAAATACTTTTTACATTAACTGTGATAAACTCGAATTAAATTTAACGTTATTATTTGACACTAACACGTGCTAATCACATACACGGAAATACTGAAGATTGTATAAATGTTTCTACCTTTAGAAGTATTTGTAATTCATATTAAGTCGCCACTTGAGTATCTGAATTAATTCTATTAGAGTTGAAGGCATGACACCGTCTTTTGTTACTATGTACATGACGGGAGGGTGTAAATCCGATCTATAGAAAAGCACTGGTCAAAGATCTCATTAACATATAAATTGTTTCAGGCAGATAAATATGTCTAGCTTTTGAAATATAGCCTATCCGGGTATATAAATTGCTTTATTGAAAACATGAGTCTGTTAGTAAATAGACTTATCCATGTGTAAAAAAGAAAACGTACAAAGTAACTCCAAGTACATCACAACGTCAAAACTACGTTTGGGGTAGGGGTGAAATCTCGTGGAATTGTAGAAATAGTAAGCCGGTGACCCATCCTTTTCATCATATCAAATGAACGTAAAATGATTTTTATACAGTATATCAAACGTATGCGTTTTTTCATCGAGCTGATTTTTTATAACTCCAATTGTAAGGCAAAATTTTAAGCAAAACCCTGATAGAATTTTCCCGTTTTGACGTCACATAATCGCAACTAGCATATCGGGCGTCGTAATATTTTCATCAAATTTTATACCATTATAAAGAACGTCTTAAATGGAAAGCGCATGTTATTTTATATTGTCTATAAATATAAAATTAAAAGCGCGGTGAAGGAAAACTCGAGGAATAACATGAAATAGCGTGCTGTGCAGAAAGTGACGTCAGTGGCAATGTTTGAAGCATAACAGCATAGAAACCGTAAGAGATATCAAAACAAAGAAATCGGATTTCCATCAGAAATAGCTTCAACTATGCACAGTGTAAATTTCATGAGAAAATTCGAACAAAATATTTGAGGCGCATTCCACCTTAACGTGGAGTAATGACGTCAGTGTGATGACGTAAATCATTCATAGTTTTGTCTCCCGGAATCAAAACATTGTATGACTGTTAATCCTGAATTTCTTGGCCTTTTTCAAGGAAAACAAGGTGAGGGTATTTTAAGGCTTACTTGACGCAATCAAAAATAATATTAAGGTTCTTAAACAAATCTTTTTAATGCGACTGATGTATTTATACTGATATCATTTTCATTTCTATATTCTGTTTTTGCGCGGGAGTAAATTAGAAAAGTCGGAAAGAGCTACTTCCATGTCCGAAACTCCGCCTACTTTTCCGAGTGCTTTAATCATATTAATGCACTCGAATTGACTATAGAAATATACCGTAGGCATATTAGAATCAATAATATTTGTGATCAGAGGAAATTTCCGTCTAGCTGGTCTAAGTGAGTTGTTATTCCGTTGTATGAAAAGGGCGATTCAAGTGACCCTAACAATTATAGAGGTTGAACGAATAGGCCTCTGACTGCCAGTTGTTAATTGCCAATGTACTGTGTATTCACAATTACAGATACATGTCGAATTAGCACCAGACTGCCAGTCACCAATTCGTGGGGCTGAATGAATTGCTATTTGCAAGTGAACATTTAATTGGCATTAGATGTATGAAAATGGTTGCCAGCTGCCAAGTCACTGACATATGGCATCTGGCATCTGACTGCCAGTCGCCGATTCGTTATGTTGAACGAACTGGCTATTTGTAAGTGAAAGTTTAGAGTATGAAGCTGGTTGCCAGTTGCCTATTCGCTGTTTTACAATTTGTGGCTCAAGTCGAATTAGAATCGAACTGTCAGTTGCCAATTCGTGAGGTTGAACGAGTTGAATTGATATCTTGAGTATGAAGTTTTCAACTTTTATTCAGATAATTACAGAACACCCGATTTGACATATGGCTGCCAGTTGCCAGTTGCCTATTCGCGTGGTTTAACAACTTGGTACTTGTTTATTGTTTGCTTCACTTAGACGGCAGCTAACTTAACGCATATTTCAAATCTACCCTGAAATAGCTTGTGTTGATACGCTAGTTGTTGAATCCCCGAAACCACGTGATACCAATCTTTATTTATTGTCCATGTCGGAACTACACGGCATGCATTTTCAATAACACGTATTCGTACATCTCAAAACAAGAGAAACAGGCGCAAACAACAAACGAAATGCTTTTCACAATTGTAGAAACTCACTGTCGGTGATGGTAGGAACATTGTAAATCTGACAGAGTTATATAAAATACAATATACTTTCAAAATCACTCGAGCAGACTATTTTTATTTCAAAACAGTTCAATGTAATTCTAAAAGTAAAGGTATATAACTTTTGAAAACCGTTTGCACAGCGAACTTATCTTGTATAGTGTTTTCACAGTTTAAGAAAAGATGAGTGTGCTATGTTCTATATGAATTTTAGCCGCGAGTGCACTGCGGCAATGGTTCTTTTTCTGCCATATTCCGACAAAAGCAAACAATAGACATAACTGGTCACAATAACTATGAAAATCATGAATTTACATTGCTTGAGGCATTTACACATGACAAAACAATGAATGAATCTCTGTTTATGTTATAATCATCTATTTCCTCTAAGTTTGGCTTGCAATTTTTGGCAACGGCTTAAGATCGAGCTGCCGAAAAATACAAATGGATAGCCCTAAAAATGAAAACCAAGGTAAACTAACAGCAACAATATGTCATAACATACACCAACAGCAATATTGTATTCTTATTATTTCAGACCTACTCTGGGAAACAGAAACTTATTGTCCTGAACATTTTCGCTGACCGAAAGTTGGCTTCAACATTCCAGAACCCACAGAGGTAAGCGGCATGATGAGGCCACCGCCAAAAACAATAGGCTCTCACCAAAATGGAGCCATGTAACAAAAACCAAACATGTTGCAATAATATTAAGCACAACATTGCTAAAACCGAAATTCTAATTCTATCAAAATACTAGTCAAAAAAGGAATGTTCACATACTAAAATGAGAAGTGTTTCAGCACTTTGAACAAAATTATAATCTTTCAAAAAGATATAAACAAGCATGTTTGCACATTCTGAAAAGGAAGAAAGATATTGAAATATCAACCTTACCTGAATTACTGTAAATCGCATTCACAAGGGGAGAGCAATTTAACTCCAAACAAAATCTCTATATAATATACGAACATAAAAATCTTTACTGCATTTCACAAACAAATTGTAGAACTTCAATATTCGTCTAAAAATTATATAAATAAAAGTCTGTTGAATTTAAAATGAACAGGTATTACACTTGAAGTTGTTTAAACTTCTACCTGGTATTAAAGAGCATATCTAACAATTTCCGCTTTTATAATTGTTTTGTGTCCAATCGCAGCGCAGTATTCGCTGTATTTTATGTAACACCTGACTTTAACTGTTTTATTACTTAAATATGTGCACAATCTCATAGCAGTATGGTATATAAAACAATGATTTCATTCATAACAGGTGTTAATTCTGATGCAATATGTCATTGTAATGCAGATAATTGCAA
The DNA here is from genome assembly GCA_022818135.1 of Saxidomus purpurata. Taxonomy (NCBI): domain Eukaryota; kingdom Metazoa; phylum Mollusca; class Bivalvia; order Venerida; family Veneridae; genus Saxidomus; species Saxidomus purpurata. The sequence continues at coordinate 10,500,068 of JAFMSR010000009.1, forward strand.
GTGCACCCTTGTGCAATTTATTGCACAAATAAGGAGGTACCCTATTGCAAATGTTTCAAAGCATAAAATCACGATCTTTCTAAAAACAATATTTTTCAAGAATTCGTGGGTCATTTACATGGATGTATTTGAACTTGGTTTTTTAAGCATGTTCAAGTGAAGGTTATTTCCAGTACAGATAACCATTTATTCTCATTCAATCGAAATCGAATCAGAAAAATCAACGAAAGAAGATTAAATCTATTTTTCAAAACCTCTGTTTTGCCCAGAACAAAATGTTTTATAACACCATTCCATTAATAGAACTTGGTAAAACGTTTCTCTAGACAAGGAACAAATGAATGAGAACGTAAAGCCACAAAACTGATGTTACGAACATATTTTTGCACAAGTTGTTTGTGTAACAAGGCGGATTCGGCACTATAAATATGTTCGAGACCCTTATGGCTATATTCAGAAACGTTCCTCGACTCAAACTCGAACAGATAATTACCTTTAATCGGCTAACGGTCGATGCATTTCCTCCAATGAGGAACGATTGGTATTCATAAACGTAAGAAGGGCTTGAGTAACCTCGAGTAAGGACAGATATTTCGAGGAGCGAAAGCGCTTCCTCGAGCTGCACTCAAGGTGTCATTTTGAATATGACTCCAGTGAGAAATTGACGAATTGCAGGAAATAGATGAAGTTGTATAGGTCCGTATGCCATGGATAGTTTTAAGGGACAAAGGCAACCCCTAGATGATATTAATGATGTGGAATTCTTCTTAAAATATTATACTAGTACTTAAAAAACGTAATAAAACTCAGTAGGCAATAAAACATATTTTATGACCAAAAACTCACTCTTTTAACATGAAATAAAATTTGCACGATCAGGATTCAACAGTATAATTATCCCTCTGTTTTTATTTCTCTGATTTCAAAGTTGCATCTTGCTAAATTGTATACATTAGCACAGGGATTCACTGCACAGTATTAACTGTTTTTGCCGCATCGCACCAAACTCACCCCCGCCCCCAGAGACACATACCTTCGTTCTTTACTGTCTCTCTCTAACTGTGTCGGCCTCATTGGTGCAGTGATTACGAAATTCGATTCGCAACTTAAAGGTTCCGCGTTCAATTCCCAGTTAGGCCACTTGACAAATGTCCTAGACCAAAACATTTTATGCCCGAGTGTCTCAGTTTATGCAGCTGCAACTGTGTACCAGATATGAAAATCTTTATCTCTCTCTGACAAGTGATTGGTTCAGCCAAGTATGGTGTCTCGAGAGCGATTATTATAAGCTAAGAGAACTTGTTGCGTAATCGAGCTAAAATATACTCAACAAAAAATCAAAGGGTCAATTACATATAATTTGAATGTCTTGACAGACAAAACCTTGAATAAGTAAATAATATACTGTGAGGCAGTTGCAATGAAAAAAAATGCTTTTCTGGTAGGGCCAGGTACTGATCTTATAAGATAAGCCAACTTATTTTTTAACAATTTGTTTTAAAACAATCAATGTACATTGATATTTTTATAAAGCACCAATGCCTAGCCTCAGCAAGAGTACACAAGTAAAACAGTGAATAATCTTGAAAATGGCGTCAGTAGAGCGACACATTCAATTAATGCTTTCTCATACTTTTATATAAATGTATGGTGTGATGACCGATGAGTTAACAACCAAGAACATTGTTATTTTCAAATCAGATCATATTGTTACGTAAACGAAAATCAACTTTAAGAAAACGATTCTTTATTTTTTTTGTTAAGTATAAATTAGTACAATGTATATATTTTAAGTAACCTCCCAACCATTTCTGTCAAAATCCAACCACCATACTCGCTGATCAAAATCTCTGACTTTAAGGTTTACTTCTTGAAGATGCGGGAAACGGAATCGTATCTGATTACACAATTCTTTAAACTGTCATGTTTTCTTTTACAATGTGTATTCCATATTTATGTATGAATCAATTATTAACAGATTTGTTACGGGTGATTAACGCCTCAGACCTTCCTCGAGAAAGTCAAGGATGACTTTTGACTATGAATACCAATTAGTCACTCGAGTTCACCTTACTTGAGGCGTCCTTGAGCATCCCTTAAGGAAGCCTTTCCCGAGTATGAGTCGAGGTGGAGTTCGAGTGACGACTCTGAATATAGCCATAAGGGTAACATGGGGGTCGAATGTAGGAGTACTATTTAACAAGTGTCCACACGAATAACTGACAACATATTTAATCCATTTATTGCAGTTACTTATATAGTACATATACATTCTAGGTAAAACGTTCATTCACTGTACTGTAACAGAATGTACTGTAACAGGTTGTACTGTAACAGGATGTACTACAAATTCAACACACTCTAAAGGAACAAAAACAAAATGATAGAATATAGTTAGCATGTGGTCAAACAATAATGATTTAGTAAATACATGATACATGTACATCGATTACACAGACGTAGCCAAATCCAGGTGACTCTAGTTGCTTTACAACAAATACTCCAGATAAGGTTGGAGCGGTTGTCTCCCTTAAACTGGCTAGAAACAGTTTATTATAACCAGACAGCAAGTACAATGTAACCTCTTTTAGACCACATCAACACCAACTCGTTAACTCAACACTCGCTCTCTTTTCTCGGGGAAAGGCAAGGTGTGCTATATATGAGTTTATGTATCTAGTTTAAAGATACTGTAAACATTTTGCATAGCATATTCATTAATAGAAAGATCATTTATATAATCATTACATAAATCTTAAGAAAATACAGACGATCATGTACAGTGTATTCAATAAAATTATTATCTCATCATTAGGCAGTTGACCAGTACTGTAAATTGCTTTAAATTCGCGATGGTTTAATTTTCGCTAATATTCGTGAAATCTATGAAGACGCAAAAACCATGCGAAATATTAGCCTACCGGGAATCCGAAATCCAGTCTGAAATCCAGTCTCACGACATTTTTAATATCCGTTAATAAACAGTTTTGGTTAGATCAGCACTACATTAACACTCCATAGGTAAACAACAGTACTAGGAGTAGCCTTTTTTGAAACGGATCATTTTAACATTATATCCCTGCTTCTACTCAGCCATTTCTTGATTTTCTGAAGCTCCTGCATTCTACTTTATACCTAGCCAGCGGACATGCAGTAGTTTTATTCGTCGTGAAAATAAACAACAAGAGAAACTGTGATACAAAGTATCACAGCGGGCCAACAGACAATAACCCCATGTAAATATTTTGGAAATTGGTGATGGTTGGTATTGAGGCATGGCCCCAAAAGAACTCGAGGAAACCAATTCTGGTTGAACAAGCAAAACCTGACACGACACCACATCTACTGACTGACCTGTGATATCGAAACATTACTGTAATCAAATAATATTTATACAGTATGTCCAGGAATGCTCTATAGACCGTTCCTGGTGTGTCTCAATTTTTCATTACCATTATCCTTATTAATTTGACATGAATGAAGATTTTTATGATTATTTGCAGTAAAATATTTTAAAATGGTTAAAAAGCTAACAATGATTATTAAAAGAGCAGAAAAAAAAAGAAATTGGGTGTTGATGGGATTCGAACTCGTGGATTCGTAGAAGTATACATTGTACGAACACAAAAGTGTTTGGGGTAGCGCCTTTATCCATTTCAGCACGGAGACAGACCCGGTATAAACGGGAAAATATTAGCTAATATAATATCATCTATATTTAAAAAGGCCATCAAAGACTATTCAATCGAGTACACTTCGTTTCTATAATGTCAAAGGCTGTGTAAGTGTAAAAAGCAAACATATATCCATTTTTCTCAGCGTAGATTGCGACTGAAACGTGAAAAGCGCTTTTTTTTCTATTTTTATCAGCGTAGATTAGATTGCGCCCTCTATGAAACAAACGACAACTCAATTACAAACGACAACTCTTGTTTTCCAAAAGAATTGACTGTGTCTACAGTTTTCATCTCAGAAGTACCTCAGTTTTATAATGAAGAGATACGCATATGTTCGATCTAGTGCTTAAGACTCCATGCATCTTTTACTCACCATGTATTAAATATAGTGGGCCGCTGCTGCGGCCCGCAATAAGTATGTTGTGTTTTTTAGCAGTTTTCTCAGCTCAACTCCCTGATGCGCTTTCTAAATGTCAAACACACACTGAGGGGAAGATCAAGACCGCCTTTGATTATCTCTATATACAATTTGTAGGGGATATTTACCCTTGTGAAAACCTATCAATACTTCTAAGAAAAATGTTGTACATAAAATCCCCGAGGGCTTAGGATAACCATCGAAATTGTCAATATCGATATGATTTTGTTATTTCTGGAACGAGAATGGACATATATACGACGTATTAAGTTCAAAGGGACAAAAATATTTTTAATTTTTGCCGATCGTTTTAGCGCGGCGTCGCGAATTTAAGACCTCGCAAATTAGTCAAATACGGAAAATTCGCGAAAAAAGAACCTCGCGCAAAGCAATTTGCAATACCTTCCACCAGCTAACAAAATTCTAACGTTTGGCCAGTTTCAGTTATATGCAAAAGCAGTAACTCAAGAGATGACTTTGTCATCCGGGAACTGAAAATCTCTAAGACTGGATCGGTAAATGTTTTAACTCTTAACTTTTATGTTTGATAAGTTCTTCTACAGTTTATAATGTAATTTGTAATTTGTACAAATTAATAAGGTATCAAAATGTTATGGATGCCTATTTAAATGTGTAAATATAAAATCTTTACAACTTTGACATGTATTAAAATGAGAGAGAATTTGTCAATTAGTTTAATTTTACTTCAAAATATTATTTTACAATACTTTCACTAACCCTTAGGTAAGGCGTTACAGTCTGGAAATGCCAGTTCAGAAGTTGAAGCATCTCCGCCAACAGTCTTTCCTAAATTTAATTGTAGACATTGAAAAGGAAAGAAAAACTGGCAACTCTGACCATCCTATTGCAGTGCACTGCTTGTAAGTAACAAAAAATATAATTACTTTACTTATAGAAGGTATTTAGTTTTCAGATCAATCTTGATATAATTGATATGTTTGTTTAAAGAATGTACCAGCTATACACTGTAGAATGAGGTTGATGTACGTGTCTATATAAACGGAAATGTCACAAACATTAAATAATAAAATATAATGGTTCTAAAGTGAAAAGAGCTCTATAAAGGTTATGATATAGAATAATGTTAAATTCTGAAATTTGATAATATACATGTAAGTATCAGATTACATGTGGTTTCAACTTAGTTTTGCAATTAATATCTGAAAACAAAATGTTTACATATTTAATGTTACAGAAATGGATCAGAGAAAAGCAGTATGTTTTGTGCGGTGTCCATACTACTAGATAAGTTTGCTTTGAGGGAGAAGTGGGCATGCTGAACACAGTATGTCATGTTCGCTGTAGACGGCAGTCGGCATTTCAGCACTAAGTAAGTGCCCTTTGATTGTCTGTACAAGTTGCTTTGTCTGTATCAGTGGAAAGTGAGGAATTAAGTGAAATTAACACCAAGTCTAAAGATAAAGAGACGCACTAATACAGATGTCGATATCAAGCCGTTTATTTTTAAGAATAGCTCAAGAGGCAATATTGTAGCTTCACAAACATACAAAATATGAAATTGAACTTTAGTTTTCCAATACATGTATATACTTACTTAGATGATCACATTGTAAACGTACAATGTTAGTCGTCAACAACACTATGTCATCCGCAAACAGTAACATGTACATACTTAGCTGATCAACGCCTCGTTCACTTAGGTTGTTAAATATATTCAGTTATATCATTCTTGAACAAATAGATAGTAGAGGTGAGAATACAACTAATGAATACCAATGTATAACGAAAAATACTGACAGGTTGGTCACCCCTAAGTGATTGCTTAAAGGCAAGATGTTTAAAGCGAGAATATAATCAACGTTATTTGGAAAAAAATGCTTCTTACTACATTTAGATTTGAAAGCCACTCCGCCCAACGCCCCATGGTAACTGTTGCTGATTGTAAGGCTACACTACAGCTAAACATATATGATAGGTTACAATTATAAACTTCCTTTTAAATGTTTTAAATAAATCGTAAAATAAAGCATTTTGAACAGCTTAGTGATACGTTTTAAATAGTCTAGATTGCGAAACAAGTTCTTGCAGCTTATTCATTATCTAGACTCACTGCAGATTGAATTGACCTCGAAGAAAGAGAGGCAATGTGGAATTAGCGTGTGTTGCTAAAACACTACAACCACGGCACTAGTGGGGTTCAAGCCTCGGATCAACTAATCGTGACACGACATGCTAATTATGCAGTACATTGGCTGTCGTTTAAAGTAGTCAACGTCGATCAACTCTGTTGGGATAATATTCAGTTAGTCTCGATAGTAATGTTAAGCAGTGGCGACAGATAACATTGTATGGTGGCTGGTTTTTGTCATGTCGCGTTTTTGCGTAGCGCGGTAAAATTCAAAGTCGAAGATGCGACAAATTACTGATACGCATTCTTGACATTTCAGAAAACGCGACATGGCATAAATAAGATACCATAAAATTGATTGAAAAAATTCTTAAGTTATGATGCTAAAAATAAAACATTTATATGTAAAAGAAGGTATTTGTTCCGTGTTTTATTCGGCGGTTTACGATAGATCTTAGATCATCAAACTTATTATACATTTATTAGATATGCCGTGTATAAAAAAAGCGTAAAAGCGGAAGTAAAAGTATACACCGGTCTACTCATGTGTTACCTTTTTTTCAACTACTTTTCATCTATAAACCTTATTTGATATGCAGTTATCAGTGTATCATATTCATCATAGCTATATAGTTTCCCTTCATACCAGAACTTAAGTTCACATATAAGGATAAATGTCTATTCTGGGCAGAACCTTCTTTTATATTATTCGTCACAGGTATGCTGATGTGTTTTCCTCGTTTGATAGTTTGTCGAATTTTACTGAGCTTAATAATATTGTAAAGCTGACAATTCGAAGAAAATATATCGCATCAACAACGTGTTCTGCTCATCAAGAAATATGTACATTGGCGTCTTTTTCTAATAGACCTAAATAACACATAGGTCATATATTAGAAACATACGTTAACGGTGTCAGATCAAAGTGGTCGTATAAATAACACAGACATGTGAAACAGTAAAAGTCCGCAATCTGTTCTAGACGATGAAGATGACGTTTTACAAAAGTTATTCGTTGTATTTATGGCGAAAGCCAGCTAATATAACAGCCACTTTACAAGATCAAAAGCATTGACAAACTTTTTGAGGGCTTCTTTGGACTAGCAGACTGCTTTCAAAATACATTGTCTGAGTTCTTAGAAGGACTTTTCTCGTTTGTTCCAACAACTTTGATGAGTGTTGGTTCTCTTGTGTATTATGGCCATGATAAGAAACCTTTATGTATGACTATGATGATTGAAACTACTCATCTTTTTGTTCCTTTGTACGCCTTAAGGTAGTGCAACTGTAATGGACACCTTTCCAAATCTAATTTGACATATTATTTTCATTATCTATATCATGTCACTGATTTATTTGCAAAATTTCAGGTAGGCTTACCATCATTAAAAAAAAAATATTTGAATTTTTCCTTCAAGACCCCATATTCCGCTTTCTCTTCAAATAATTTGACCCCTAGGGTAGATTAAAGCTCTATGATTCTCTCACATTTGTAAATTCTGTAACAATTTTGGTGTCTATAAAACAGGTAATAGTGACAGAATTATAAATCAGACATTATAAGACATTCTTGTAAACCAACAATCTACAATTGTCAATTATCCATGGCAACCCAGCATAAAATGGAAGCGGTCCCAGCTGAGAAAAAAAGAGGTTGTGTAAAATTAAACGAGTCTCGAGTCAATAATATGAATACTCAGTCAGTATTTATGATTTATTTTTATTAAATAACCTATTTGCAATTAAAAAAAACAATCAAAAAAACAATTTGCCCGTCTAGTTTTTGAAAAAAATAAGAAAAACTAACGTCTATGTCAGATATTTCAACCATTTTATTCCAATTATGTCACCCCTAGGGTTTTCATAAGTTCCAAATTTAAGCATTTGTTAAATAATTGTATCATATTTAATGTGTAACTATTACAAATGAATACCAGAACAAGTTTTAAACTGCAATAAAACAGTATTATGAAACTACATATATCACTGAAGTTGATTCATACCCCTGCAAGGCCACCTTGACACAAGCAAAATAGAAATTTATATGCAGTTTTCAAAATTCAAGTACATATTATCACATGTTCAGTGATTTCAGAATTTTCTGTGTCTAATTATTATAAACAAATGCCAGAATTATTATTCAGCTCGAATAAAACAATTGTTAGCATGTCAATTTTTCTAAGAAAAAAGAAGGATGTATTGTCACAGGCTTGGCTCATGCGCGTCTGCGTGAGCGTGCAAAAGTTAAATATTGGCCATAACTTTTCTATTACAGGATGGATTTAGTTCATATTCACACATAGCAATCCTAGTGACAAGACATTCACACTGACCTAATATATAGTGACCTTGACCTTCAGGTGACCTTGACCTCTTCACTTACAACAGCAAAAAACATCAAATGTCAAAAACTTTATTATTATCAAATTGGACATTTATGGTTCATATTCAATCGTACAACAATCCCTGTGGAAAGACTTAAACAGGACCCTACCTGAAGCAAAATGCAAATCATATTTGTGTTACTTTTCTTACTGATAGACAGTTCAACACTGAATATGTGTTCCAGGTTATACAATGGACATCACCGAATTGAAAAAATGAAAAATCTCACAGAAATATACAAGTGTAATTCACAATCACATATGAAATTACTATTACAACATTCATTTCATATGCATGCAACATTAATCTGTCTAATTACTTTTTTTCCCAAAATATTGAGAGTTTTCGGGAATAATTTCTTCCAGCACTTTCTTTGCATTTGAGACTCTGGGTATACCTTCTGAATTCTTAGCAGTGAAAACATCTCGTATTGTATCTTCACCACCACGGGTGTGTAACATTCTAAAATGCATTATACTTAGTCCAGGCCCAACAATATTTTCAGCTGTAGGCTTTTTTAACACACCAGTGAAGATAAGTGGATGTAAAGGTTGGCAAGTTTAATGTTTTAGTATTGTTGAATTCCAAGTTATTTGCTACTGCAAATGGAGTGAAACTGTGAGCCATCATATCTTTTGTTGGGAGATTCACAAACTGAAGCAATTTTCCTCAAGCCATTACATTGTGCATCATAGGTTTCACAAAGCAAAGATGACACAAGATCTACTTGTTTCAAAGACTGCCTGGCATATAACTTTCTTAAAACAGACAGTGAATCAATAAAAGCACACTTTAAAAATTTATACCAATGTTCTTCAGAGTTGAAACTAAAATATGTCAATCAAAGCGCCGTCTGTTATGCGCAACTAAACATACTCTTGTGAACTTTCAAAGCCAGCTAATCATTTTATTAAAAGCTGATGTGATTGGAACTGATTCCACAACTTTTCCATTCACTTTCATTTCTTCTCCAAGCATGGCTATGTCAGTCACATTGGTTGCATCTTCACTAATTGGAACTGTTACAGTGACAAAAGACTGCAGCAATCTGTGTTATATGGAATAAGACTCTTCCTTCGTCTGCAAATAACATTGAAATAAACATAATAAACATGTAAATAAATGAATATTCTTTATTTTATCTAAAGCCGGGTACATGTACAAGTATATGGTGATAAATTGACTAGGCTAATTGACCGTTTGACTTTATAGCTCAGTTGGTAAAGTGACTACTCTGACAGCGGAAGGCCCTGGGTTCTAGTCCGGGTTGAGCCACAATTGTTTAACCATTACATGTCCAAACAGGAAACATTCAAAAGTATGTAACATGTTCTCTCGATGAAATAAGAATACCATCTTACACAAAAAACAAAGTCTCTTTTTATTTTATGCTAAAATACCGCTACTTTTGTTGAGTTTGTTTCAATGAAATGTCAAAAACTGCTGGAAATATCATAAAAAGCATTGGAATGTCAATTTTATTTCACTGAAAACCATAAAATAAACTTTGTTATTCATAATATTATTATAAACAAAAATTTCAAAAAGCATTTTATTACTTTACTGCTGGTGATGCATCTAAAGATGGACCCATGTCTTCTATCAAACCACTAATGTTGGCTCGTGCAGCAAGAGAATCTTGACTGGCAATTTTCCTGAAAAGTTTCATTTTGATAAATTCAATTATTATTAGTAATCAAGCGAGCTTATCAAAAGAAATCAGCATCATTTACAATAAATAATCATCCCGGTTCCGGGGCGACAGTACATCCCGCAATTATTTACTTCATTGTTAACCATGTACAGTAAATAGCGTCATTACACGGTGTATAGCCTATAACAATTAATTGAATTATAACAAACTCCTTCTGTGTGACAGTGTCATTGACTTCTTCTACTTTTACAATAAAATATGAATATTGAAAAAGGTACACTTAAATGAATGCAAGTACTACCATTTGCAAAAGAATGCCTTATATGCTAGCCGTACAGAATTGCCATACGGTACGCAATATGCTGCCTAATTCTCGGCTTTGCCGGGATGTCATTCTGACTAGTTAACCAATCGAATTATAAGGTTGCGTTCATTTCTTCATTAAAAGTTGTGAAAGGTGAAAACTCATATGCAAGTTTAAATTTATTTCAAACAAAACAAAAACCTTTTAACGACACAGAATTGTTATAAAAACAATCGGATTGTTTAAAAATAATGGAAGATCTTGGTCCAGCGATGACAGCCAAGGAATCACCTTTCCCGAATGTAAATAATTTATCAGTACCCGGATGTGCGAAGCCGAGAATAATAATAATAATTACAACTATGTGTGCATGTACATAATGATCTATCTATTGCTGAAAGCGGCAATGAGTACAGATTGTATTTCCTTATTCAAAATGCAATTATTTACAAATACACCATACCAGTTCCAAGTTTGGTGGTCAATGCGAACCATGGCATCCATCGACGTCCGTGTTTAGAAGGTTCACGTTTAACTGGTAAATAAGCTGGTAAGTTAATGGCACTGGCCCAAGTCCACACTTTGACAACATCAAAAAAGACAGAAGACAGAATAATTTTCACTCCACCAAATTATTTCCTTCTAAATTTCCAAGGTCAACATTCATTAGAAGCCGTAAACGATATCAAACAATTAGGAAACATAAGCATGATAAGGTCTGACAGAAGAACCTGTCACTCCACCAAATTATCTTCTTCCAAATTTTCACGGTTCACATTCATTTGGAAGCCGTAGTTTCTGTTTCCTGGTTAACACAATACATGTGATTGTTCTTGATATGCTTCCTTCGCCATACAGTTTGCTTGCTTCGTAAAAAACGTCATTTTTTATCACGATTCATCTTTCTTGTTTTTCGCGAAAACAAATTACTTTCGATTCGCACTTATCACTTCCGGTTTGATTTTTATTTTATTTTTCAACATAATTTGATTATTCAAGCGAATAATAGTAGTTAAATTCAATATAATTTAAGAAATTAGTAACTTAATGAAATATTATTTCGTAATAACAAAATAAATCACATGTAAAAAAATCTCCGGAAACTACGGAAGTTTACCGACATTTACCGATCTTCGAAATTATGGCGGGAAATTTTTACAGTCGTCCTACCTTAATATGGCATGACATGAGTAGCTGTTGAAGGTGATTTTATTAAAAGTTACACGTTCTTCAATCATTTGACTCAGTCCAAATTAAAATGATTATGACAGATTACTTACAAAAGTTCTCAATTATGGGTCTCTTGAAACAGAGTTTTCACCAGAAAATGAACATCATGGACATATTTGATAACAGATACGATTCTACCTTGTGAATGATTTAGCTGAGTGCAAAGAGACCCAGAAATTGCCGGATTTGTTGAATTTATAAATTGTCAAATAAAATCAAATAAGGTTTGGTAATTTTATGTTATCACAACATCGGTCAGCAGTTACTGTAGTAAATGTGTTGCTTTCATACTAAACATTCACATATTGTTTTAAAGCGTCAATACAGCTTTGAATAAACGTAGTCTGCCATTGTCATCATTATCGAAAATTAAAAAAAAATAGACTCATAACAACCCAAAAACGAACTGGAAATACGTTTAGTAGTTTCGTTTCTGCCAGTTGTGCTGGCAATACTGCAGCTCTTTGATATTTAGCCATTTATACCTAGATTTGTACAATGTGATTTTCTGATTTCACATTTGGTCTGTTTCTTTTACTAAGAGTGTTTGTTAAACTTGTGACCAAAATGCCAACAGCTTTATTCCTGGTAAGACCCATTGTGGTATTCATTTATTTAGATGCTAGACAGGAATGGGTTTTTGATAATAATGTGTCCCAAACAACATTGAAACGCCCTTTCTAACACTTTATCTCTGAGATACATCAAAGACGCATTTATCTTTTTTTCAAATCAAAGATTGAAATGTCGTCTTGAACACATGTACTTCAAGACAAATAACAGATGTATTGATTGGATGTTCAAAACAGAACCGTGAAAATGTTTTCAATACTTTAACCTTTAGGCTGATGAAAATCAGAGGTACATTTAATTAGACGATGCTTACATGACCCAATCTATCAGTGATAATTTGTTGATAGATTCTCCCGATGTAAAATTGTCGAAAGAAACGAGGTGATTAACATAAAAGAGAGACATTGTACCTGAACAAAAAATAGTTAAGCCATTTGGTATTGAAAAGACTAGGATATTTGTTATTATATTTATTTATATGCTAACTAAGATTCACACGCAAAAGGACGAGGCATATTGTTTTGGCGTTGTCTGTCTAATCATACGTCTGAAGCCATAATTAAAGAATAAATATATAGAATGTCATAAAACATTAAATAAGTATACATCAGTATAATGCCTTGGCGCACGCGTAACTTTCATCAGGATTGCTTTAAAATTTCTGTTATTATTGCACTTGAATGTTTGTTCTTCTCAATTCAATATAAAAAAATTAAATATCATTTAGGATGTCATGAGAAATCGACCACAACTGCCGGGACTCGAACTTCGGGTCTCTGGATTACCGGTCCAGCGTGCCTACCCCTGCACCACGTCGGCACGTCAAATCTTTTATGACAAATTACGTTATATACTTGACGTATGCACCAGAATGGCGCGTTTTCTCTTAACGTCTCACAGATAGAAGTGCCGAACGGCTTACAAACTACTCGGGACAGGAGAATATTACTAAAATATCATTTAGGATGTCATGAAAAATCGACCGCCACTGCCAGGATTCGAACCGCGGGTTGCTGAATTACTGGTCCAGCGTGCTAACCCCTGCACAGGCACGTCAAATCTTTTATGACAAATTACGTTATACACTTGACGTATGCACCAGAATGGCGCGTTTTCTCTTAACGTCTCACAGATGTGCCGAACGGCTAACAAACTACCCGGGACAGGAGAATATTAATTAAATATCATTTAGGATGTCATCAGAAATCGACCGCCACTGCCGGGACTCGAACCGCGGGTCTCTGGATTACCGGTCCAGCGTGCTAACCCCTGCACCACGGCGTCACGGCAAGATTAAATCAAATTACGTTATATGCGTGACGTATGCACCAAAATGGCGCATTTTCTCTTAACCTCTACCCGGTGGGAATGTAGATGTACATTTAAATATGCTTGCAAGAATTGAATCATGTGTGGCACAAGTAGTCAACTGAGGTTTCTAACAATCGAACATTTATAAATGAAGCCTTGATAGGTTATAGCGCATTTTCTTATATATACTTGTCTTATATCTAAACATAAAAGTTCTTATTTTCTGAAACTTATAGTCACTGTGTTGATTTAAGGTAGTGCAACTGTAATGGACACCTTTCCAAATCTAATTTGACATATTATTTTCATTATCTATATCATGTCACTGATTTATTTGCAAAATTTCAGGTAGGCTTACCATCATTAAAAAAAAAAATTTTGAATTTTTCCTTCGAGACCCCATATTCCACTTTCTCTTCAAATAATTTGACCCCTAGGGTAGATTAAAGCTCTATAATTCTCTGACATTTGTAAATTCTGTAACAATTTTGGTGTCTATAAAACAAGTAATAGTGACAGAATTATAAATCAGACATTATAAGACATTCTTGTAAACCAACAATCTACAATTGCCAATTATCCATGGCAACCCAGCATAAAATGGAAGCGGTCCCAGCTGAGAAAAAAAGAGGTTGTGTAAAATTAAACGAGTCTCAAGTCAATAATATGAATACTCAATCAGTATTTACGATTTATTTTTATTAAATAACCTATTTGCAATTAAAAAAACAAACAAAAAAACAATTTGCCCGTCTAGTTTTTGAAAAAAATAAGAAAAACTAACGTCTATGTCAGATATTTCAACCATTTTATTCCAATTATGTCACCCCTAGGGTTTTCATAAGTTCCAAATTTAAGCATTTGTTAAGTAATTGTATCATATTTTAATGTGTAACTATTACAAATGAAGACCAGAACAAGTTTTAAACTGCAATAAAACAGTATTATGAAACTACATATATCACTGAAGTTGATTCATACCCCTGCAAAGCCACCTTGACACAAGCAAAATAGAAATTTATATGCAGTTTTCAAAATTCAAGTACATATTATCACTTGTTCAGTGATTTCAGAATTTTTTGTGCCTAATTATTATAAACAAATGCCAGAATTATTATTCAGCTAGAATAAAACAATTGTTAGCATGTCAATTTTTCTAAGAAAAAAGAAGAATGTATTGTCACAGGCTTGGCTCATGCGCGTCTGCGTGAGCGTGCAAAAGTTAAATATTGGCCATAACTTTTCTATTACAGGATGGATTTAGTTCATATTCACACATAGCAATCCTAGTGACAAAACCTTCACACTGACCTAATATATAGTGACCCTGACCTTCAGGTGACCTTGACCTCTTCACTTACAACAGCAAAAAACATCAAATGTCAAAAACTTTATTATTATCAAATTGGACATTTTTGGTTCATATTCAATCGTACGACAATCCCTGTGGAAAGACTTAAACAGAACCCTACCTGAAGCAAAATGCAAATCATATTTGTGTTACTTTTCTTACTGATAGACAGTTCAGCACTGAATATGTGTTCCAGCTTATACAATGGACATCACCGAATTGAAAAAATGAAAAATCTCACAGAAATATACAAGTGTAATTCACAATCACATATGAAATTACTATTACAACATTCATTTCATATGCATGCAACATTAATCTGTCTAATTACTTTTTTTCCCAAAATATTGAGAGCTTTTGGGAATAATTTCTTCCAGCACTTTCTTTGCATTTGAGACTCTGGGTAAACCTTCTGAATTCTTAGCAGTGAAAACATCTCGTATTGCATCTTCACCACCACGGGTGTGTAACATTCTAAAATGCATTAGACTTAGTCCAGGCCCAACAATATTTTCAGCTGTAGGCTTTTTTAACACACCAGTGAAGATAAGTGGATGTAAAGGTTGGCAAGTTTAATGTTTTAGTATTGTTGAATTCCAAGTTATTTGCTACTGCAAATGGAGTGAAACTGTGTGCCGTCATATCTTTTGTTGGGAGATTCACAAACTGAAGCAATTTTCCGCAAGCCATTACATTATGTGCATCATAGGTTTCACAAAGCAAAGATGACACAAGATCTACTTGTTTCAAAGACTGCCTGGCATATAACTTTCTTAAAACAGACAGTGAATCAATACAAGCACACTTTAAAAATTTATACAGAGCACCAATGTTCTTCAGAGTTGAAACTAAAATCTGTCAATCAAAGCGCCGTCTGTTATGCGCAACTAAACATACTCTTGTGAACTTTCAAAGCCAGCTAATCATTTTATTAAAAGCTGATGTGATTGGAACTGATTCCACAACTTTTCCATTCACTTTCATTTCTTCTCCAAGCATGGCTATGTCAGTCACATTGGTTGCATCTTCACTAATTGGAACTGTTACAGTGACAAATGTGTTGAATTGGGCTCCAAACTTCACCTAGACTGCAGCAATCTGTGTTATATGGAATAAGACTCTTCCTTCGTCTGCAAATAACATTGAAATAAACATAATAAACATGTAAATAAATGAATATTCTTTATTTTATCTAAAGCCGGGTACATGTACAAGTATATGGTGATAAATCGTTAGGCTAATTGACCATTTGACTTGATAGCTCAGTTGGTAAAGTGACTACACTGACAGCGGAAGGCCCTGGGTTCTAGTCCGGGTTGAGCCACAATTGTTTAACCATTACATGTCCAAAAAGGAAACATTCAAAAGTATGTAACATGTTCTCTCGATGAAATAAGAATACCATCTTACACAAAATACAAAGTCTCTTTTGATTTTATGCTAAAATACCGCTACTTTTGTTGAGTTTGTTTCAATGAAATGTCAAAAACTGCTGGAAATATCATAAAAAGCATTGGAATGTCAATTTTATTTCACTGAAAACCATAAAATAAACTTTGTTATTCATAATATTATTATAAACAAAAATTTCAAAAAACATTTAATTACATTACTGCTGGTGATGCATCTAAAGATGGACCCATGTCTTCTATCAATCCACTAATGTTGGCTCGTGCAGCAAGAGAATCTTGACTGGCAATTTTCCTGAAAAGTTTCATTTTGATAAATTCAGTTATTATTATTAATCAAGCGAGCTTATCAAAAGAAATCAGCATCATTTACAAGAAATAATCACCCCGGTTCCGGGTCTACAGTACATCCCACAATTATTTACTTCATTGTCAATCATGTACAGTAAATAGCGTCATTACACGGTGTATAGCCTATAACAATTAATTGAATTATAACAAACTCCTTCTGTGTGACAGTGTCATTGACTTCTTCTACTTTTACAATAAAATATGAATATTGAAAAAGGTACACTTAAATGAATGCAAGTACTACCATTTGCAAAAGAATGCCTTATATGCTAGCCGTACAGAATTGCCATACAGTACGCAATATGCTGTCTAATTCTCGGCTTTGCCAGGATGTCATTCTGACTAGTTAACCAATCGGATTATAAGGTTGCGTTCATTTCTTCATTAAAAGTTGTGAAAGGTGAAAACTCAGTCTTTACCGTTGACTCATATGCAAGTTTAAATTTATTTCAAACAAAACAAAAAGCTTTTAATGACACAGAATTGTTATAAAAACAATCGGATTGTTTCAAAATAATGGAAGATCTTGGTCTTCTTTCATTTATAATCTTGGTTATTGTATTATTCAAAGTTAAAGAAGCATAGAGACCAGCGATGACAGCCAAGGAATCACCTTTCCCGAATGTAAATAATTTATCAGTACCCGGATGTGCGAAGCCTAGCCTCAATATTTCGCCCTGGCGCACAATTTGTTGGGCTAGTGCGAAGCCGAGAATAATAATAATAATTACAACTATGTGTGCATGTACATAATGATCTATCTATTGCTGAAAGCGGCAATGAGTACAGATTGTATTTCTTTATTCAAAATGCAATTATTTACAAATACACCATACCAGTTCCAAGTTTGGTGTTCAATGCGAACCATGGCATCCCTCGGCGTCCCTGTTTAGATGGTTCACGTTTAACTGGTAAGTAAGCTGGTAAGTTAATGGCACTGGCCCAAGTCCACACTTTGACAACATCAATAAAGACAGAAGACAGAATAATTTTCACTCCACCAAATTATTTCCTTCTAAATTTCCAAGGTCAACATTCATTAGAAGCCGTAAACGATATCAAACAATTAGGAAACATAAGCATGATAATGTCTGACAGAAGAACCTGTCACTCCACCAAATTATCTTCTTCCAAATTTTCACGGTTCACATTCATTTGGAAGCCGTAGTTTCTGTTTCCTGGTTTACACAATACATGTGATTGTTCTTGATATGCTTCCTTCGCCATACAGTTTGCTTGCTTCGTAAAAAACGTCCTTTTTTATCACGATTCATCTTTGTTGTTTTTCGCGAAAACAAATTACTTTCGATTCGCACTTATCACTTCCGGTTTGATTTTTATTTTATTTTTCAACATAATTTGATTATTCAAGCTAATAATAGTAGTTAAATTCAATAAAATTTAAGAAATTAGTAACTTAATGAAATATTATGTCGTAATAACAAAATAAATCACATGTAAAAAAAATCTCCGGAAACTACGGAAGTTTACCGACATTTACCGATCTTCGAAATTATGGCGGGAAATTTTTACAGTCGTCCTACCTTAATATAACTTACTGCAGCTGAGTTATGTATGAGTGTACTATGCAGAAAAGGAAATGAGGGGTCGTGACATTTTAAAAATGCTTCTATATTTCTAAAAAGGCTTGTTAGAATTATATTTTTGTGTTTGGCGGCAGAATAAACCTACTTTTAGTCCCTAGCAAAGGAACATTTAGAAATTTGATTTTCTTTATAGAAATAAAGCGGCTGTAGTGCTTTTCATTCATATATTATATACAGAAACTTGATGTTCTTGTTGCCTGAAATAAGTAGTACTGATTTAACTCACAATTAAGTTCTTTATGAATGTAAGAGGCAGTAACATATTCTCTCGTAGATGAGGACCTAGTTGGGAGGTGAAATGGAGAAACTTATTTTATGAAAATGATATAAGAGTTATCTGAAGCTATTTACTTGCGATGGAAATGAGTACCAAATTTGAAAGTCGAGCACTCGGTGCTTATTCCCATTGAGAACTCGGGTACTCGGAAACGCTCATTCACATGATCGTCGTTTAATAGTATTGACTAAATATTTATAGATGTACGTTGTATACATGTAATCCGCTCAAACAAATGTATCATCTTATATCTATAAATTCTCTTGATAATGTTATTTGAATTGCTTTGTCGTACAGGTTGGAATTTCGAATGCCTGCTATAGAATTGAGATATTAATAATTTATTTCAAATGTTGAAATTACATAGATAAATAGCGATAGTGCGATTTATAACAAAATTAGCAACATAAACTAAATAATTGATTAACTCCGTTGTTTCGTTGTAATCTCTATCAGTGTTAATGTCCGTTTGGCTGGCTTCATATCACAATTGAATTACAACCAGTATCAGGAGTGATATTATTACAAAGGAAACGTTCTGCTTATTTAAATTAGCATAGTTTATTAATTCGTCTACTGTTTGTCCTCGAAACTCCCGAATGTGATAATAGCTTGAACGTCTATTTGAAATTCCATTTTACCAAACTTCTTGATCTGTGTCAGCAGAATCGTGATGAAATCAACAAGTACATTTTTCACGTTGTGTCTTCTAACAATTTGGAACACCTTTCTTTACGGAGTGATTTGTCTTAAAGTTTTAAAAAATGTTCGTTTTAGTCGCGAACATTTTCTAGATGGAAATATATGTAATAATGGTAGTATTATTCAGGACACCAGCAATGTTCGAAATATTGAATGTTTGACACTCTGTTCTAGTCAGTCATCATGTGCTGGTGTATTTTTCGAACCGGATGTAAAGCGATGTGTGACATGTTCTGCTTTGTTCTTTACGAATATTACATCAACCGGGTCGAAGTTCTACAAACGTCATGGTAAGACTTACGAAGAACATGTTGAGGACAATTTATAGTTTTGCGGACCTGTTAAAAAGTGATATTGACAGAAGACAAAGTTAGACGTCAATACTGTTAGGTTATTTAACATTGTACTGTACAATACGGAGATATATTTGGACGAGTTCCCAGCTGAGTAAGCCATATTGGACGAGCAGCTAGGCGAGTCCAATATGGTTTTCTCAGCTGGGTACGAGTCCAAATATATTTCGTATTGTACAGTATAATGTTAAATAACCTTTTTATTCTATATCTATTTTATTTTAGTTTAAATTAAAAATGATTCACTGAATATTGTATATCTGTCTTTTTCTGTATTTTCCCAGCTTAGTACGATTGCAAATATATATCATTCAGAACAATGTTAGGCCCTAAATAACCTTTTTATTCTATATTGGCTGGAGTTTGGAGGTGACAGTTAGTGGGAGGTAAATTATTGAAGAAAATGCATTTGGGAAATCAAAGAGACCGTTGTAAAGAGTTGACCATCGGTAGAAAGTGACTGTTCCTGGTTGTTCCTTCAATAAAAGATACCAGCGATTAATTTTGAGAATATATCCAAATCTGACAGCTGCACTTTCACCCTTTTGTGTTTAAAAGCAAACGACAAATAAGCCTGATTTCAAGACGCTTAAACAAACTCTGTACATAGAGCGCCTACTTCACCCAATTTTCATTCAGATAATTTTCACACGTTTCGGGCTTTATCGTATGTTTAACATGGGACTGTTGTACCGTTCAAATATGGAAAAAATACAGGAATTTTTTGTACGCACGTGTGTCCAATATGGTAATATATTGTACGGTCACGTGTTGCAAATAAACGTTCACGATTGGATATATAAAAAGACATAGAATAAAACATTTATTAGGTGAGCACAACTATATATTTACAAAGGCATTTGTCTAAAATCAGTATATCGTATACCCCATAAACAGTAGTGAAACTATGCTTAATTTAAGTAAAATAACGTCTTAAAATTTGCGAAAGTCTACACATTATGTCAAGGCTATACATAGGGTAGACATAGGTTGAATGAGACAGGTGTTGAATGAGCCATCGCTTTTATCGTCCCGTCACATAAGAATGTGAGTTCAGCCAACATGTTTATATACATGTATATGCACAAAGATTGTTGTATAATGTGAATAATCTATTTTTTTCTAGATGTTACAGTGGTCTCAATCTATGTGCTTGTTACACAACGTAGTACATGGTACACAGCAAAGGTAAAACTTAATTGTGTGAATTGTTATGATTTCTCCGAATATTTGATATGATGCTCTCCAGTACGATGCTCAAAACGATCATGATATAAAAGATTGAGTATCAGTATACATACGTTTGTGCAGCACATCTACACGATGGAAAGGAACGATGAAACTTATATTGAGATGTCGATACAGGTTGTTGTATTCAATAGCATATCAATGAAGAGAAATAAATAAATCGTTAGATGTTTATAAAATCGCAGTATCATAAATATCATTGAATTGGAATTTTTTTTTAATTTGTGAATGATGCAGTTGCATAAATGATGGCATAAACTGGATTGTAAAAGGTTTGAGGACAACTACAGAGTTTGCGTTTTGTATAACGACAAGGCACGTGAATAATAATTTTACGTAGTTTTAGTTAACTTGTAAGAATGAATGTAATCGCGAACGTACCGACGAATATATCACGGTTTGATGTCCAGAAGCTTTGCAATAAATAAATGGATCCATTTTTGGTTTCTTATTGAAAAGCTATATAAATCCATGCTGATACAGAATATATACTCAAGCGAAAATGTCTTGTATACTGTATTTTCCTTATTGCTATCTGTCTGTATTGCATGTCTGAAGTCAATTTCTTTCGGCAAATGCAATGTTATTTAAAATAGTAAAGTTTAAGTGTCTCGGGCAGACTAACAGACAGACAGACATAAGTGCGAACAGGCAGGCACTCGGCGGAAAGCTGTAAATGAGTTTTATTGGCAACAAATTGAAATAGCATTTTTGAGATTGTTTTCAAAAAGCATCTCTTATCTATATAAGTGATTTCTTGAATATTTTTTCCTAAGTAGAAAGGATTAATTTAAACAAGTCTTGCATAAGTCAGTGTTTGTGTACGATAACATCATCATCAAATACTATACTTAATAGCAAAAATGTACATAGACCTTTCTGAATCATCTTCATAAGGAAATAGTTAATCATAAGGAATATTTTAAGATTTAATAGAAGCCGTTAATAGAATAACGTTTGCATAACGCTCTATGGGGAAAATATGAAAAATACGATTTATGACATCAACATCAAATAATAATAAAAAAACATGTCTAGAGATATCGTTGTTTTACTTTGAAAAGTGTAAGTGCTAGCAAATATTTGTGTAAAATGGATCAGCAATCGAGGTCTCAAAATTAGGTGGGACAGACTTTAACATGGTTGAAGTTGTTATTATTATTATTATTATTATTATTATTATTATCATTATTATCATTATGCGGGTAAAAGATTATAACATAACATAACATATAGTTTATTCGACATTAAATTGTACATCAATTCATAGTCGACAAATAACATTCCAAATACAAAGTATGAAGAATGAGAAATTTTCCCAGAGAAACATTTTATGTATTCTAAATCAAAATCCATAGACAAGGGGACTCTATTAGCTCCCTTGTATCATATTATTAATATCGTTTTGTTACACCTAGACGTTAAAGTTTATTCGGACATTTACGAAGATGCATAAGGTTGCATTATCATTAATTGATAACCTCGAAGACAGTGTTAATGATAAACAAATGTGGTTGCATTGTAAAAATCGGACATTGTGTAGAAGTTGAATTGAATGAATGAATAGGCAAAACATAGAGTAGTGCACTGTACATAAATAAATGATTCACTGGCATCACAAAGTAATTTCATGAACATTGAGCTTCGGCATAGCATTATCATTTACCTTGTGTATACAAAATCAAGGTACTCGTGATTTAAGACAGTATTCATAATGTATATTAACTAACATAGTACGACCAATACTACAGTTAGCCTTACCGAAAGGGGAAAACAAGGACTAACTCATTGGTCTAAATCAAGATTTTAAAATATTTTACACTCGAATAGTTCAAAATTGTTCATTCCTTCATATACAATAAAATAGGTACAATCACGTTCTTTCTTCAAGTGCGTAATATAAATATTTGGCCAAATCATTCAGTGCTTTATTATTTGTAATGATCATGAGGGCTTCAAATTTCTGTACAGTTGGCCATCTACAAAAATACGGCTTAAAGAATTTCCGACGTAGATGATAATATTTTGGACAAACTAATAAAAAATGATGTTCGTCTTCTTTCATATTCATGGAACAGTTTCGGCACTTCTCTGGGGATATTTTCGTGTCTACCCTTTTCTATTTCCAAATTGTGAGACGATAGCCGGAATTTACTTAGTGTTATTCTAAACTTGTTAATATTTATAGTATTTAGATACTTTTCTTGCACAAATTCATGTTTAAACAAGCAGTATGACGAAAGCCTACTTGAATTATTTATGTTGGAGTACCAGCATTGTTTGTATACGTCTAATATTCTTAGTTTTATAACTTGTAAGCTAGCTGACGAACTGTCTTGTTGTAGCCATACATTTGTCATACCTATATCGTCTAATAAATATTTAACCCTATATGATAGGTTATTATTTGCATCTTCCTTTAACATGTGATAAGTCCTTTTAAAAATACAGTTATCATCTAATTTTAGTATTTTTATCCAATATTTGATCATTATAATTTTTCGGTGTATTTTCATCGGATATCTACCTAAGTCTCCATATAAACAGTCTAAGTTTGTTGATTTTCTAACACAAAGTATTTTTCTTAGACATTTACAGTGAAATGTTTCAATACTTTTTCCTTCACAATACCCGTGAACTTCTGCACCATAGTTAAGTATAGGACCTACTAGGCTATCAAATAGTTTACACTGATCTTGTATTTTTAATTCTAATTGATTAAATACTGTAAATAAGTTATGCAATGCAACAAGTGAATGCTGAGCAAGATATTTTTGTGTCCGAAACCAATGACTAAAATTTGTCCATTAAACGTAAAGTTATGAGTTGTATGTCTACCCTGTTCAAATACCATTATTTTTGTTTTAGTGGTATTAACTTTTAATTTCCATGTGTCGCAGTATGCAGATAGATCGTTAAACATTGACTGTAAAACTTCTGGTTTGTGTGCGAATAATACCGTATCATCCGCGAATAAAAGCATGTATAATTTTAAATCGTCTATATTGAATATGTTATCGATATTTCCGTTAATTTTATTGATTAAATCATTCAAAAAGAATAAAAATAGGAGACTAGAACTTGGATCTCCTTGTTTTGCACCAATATTCGAGTCGAAACTTGTTGAAGTTTGATTATTATACCGTACTGCGGCTTTAACACAGCTGTACATGTTTTGAATGGCTGTTACAAACTTTGAACTTACGTTTTCTCGAATCAATTTGTGGAACATGAAGGAGCGTTCTAATTTATTGAAACATTTTTCAAAATCTATAAAAGCAACATATAATTTCATATTATTTGAGAGCAATAATCGAGTGTAATATGAAGATACAATCTATAGTTGATTTTCCTTTTTGGAAGCCGTATTGGTTGTCTATAATCTTTTTATTTTTTATTGACCATTCTGTTAGACGATTCAGTAAAACCTGTGAATAAACTTTTGCAATAATATTAATTAATGTTATACCTCTGTAATTTTTAACTTCTTCAACGCCACCTCCTTTATAAATCGGTAAAAGTTTATAAGCAGAATGAACAACTATATAATAATAGTCACTGTTAGAGATAATTATGGTAAAACTAAATAAGTAGCGTCATAATTTAAGTCATAATTATACAAATTATATGGTATTAGCTGTAACAGACTATTTATAGTAACATAACTAATATTATTAGATAATAAGATAATGAGCCCGGCTGCGACATCATTAACTATTTTTTGAAAGGGAAATGTTGTAGTGTAAACTGATCATAAAATAACATCACATAAATGTATATAATTATTATGAAATATAAAATCATTTGACTTAGTAGAAGAGCGTTCAGGTGTGACAGAATGAATCTGAATGGTTCAAAATAACACTTGTTTTTATCTTTAAAACCGTTTTAAACATTACAAATATGATACTAAAGTCTTTCTGTATGAAACAGCTAGATCTAATTGTCTTTCTGAATACATTTTCAGAATCATTAGGTTACATCCAGGTTCCACCTCACGGCCGGCAGCTCGATGAGCATCACAAGGCCGTATATACATGAACATGTCTAGTTACACTCGGCCGGCAGCTAGATAAGCACCACAAGGCTGTATATACATTTCTATTTACACTTGGCCGGCAGCTCGATGAGCGCCACAAGGCCGTATGATACACATAGATTTGTTCACGTCACAATGTGTTTTTTTTTTTAAATCTTTATTTCAGCTGGCTCTATGAGCGTCACAAGGCCGTATATACAGTATAATACACGAAGATATGTACACGACAAAAGGTCCCTTTCGGTTTTTTTGTTGTTGTGTTCATTTTTATTCCCATTGGCCGGTAGCTCGAAGAGCGCCACAAGACCTTACAGACGCAATGTAGATCTACACGTAGTCTCTTTATTTCAAATGTCCATATATTTGATTTTTTCCACCCTTACAACCGTCATAGAACTAGTTATGTGATTTGGGTGAGTTACTTATTCCAGCACAATGATAGGGAAACCAGTTTAAAAAAACTGTAACATCAAACATCAAATTGAAATCCGTGGGACATATTTTGCAATGCCATTTTACATTCAAACTTTCCAGTAACTGTACTGTACGCTGTAGTTATTCACATTCATCGTCTTCCATGTAGGGTTTTGTAGCTACCAGCGGGACATCAGTAACACATAGAAATACTTTAATAAGGTCACATTCTTTAGTAGTTTCCGGAAGTTTTCTATTATTATCAATAATCAGAGATTGACTTCTCATCCGCAAACCAAGACAGTATGTTTTGTATTACTTTAGCCTTTTCAAAATCGTCAAAGGCTTATGAGCCTTTCACTTTCTTGTTAGGCTTAAACAGCTTTCTAGTAGGGCCAATCACTGTCTGTTCAGATCCCTTTTGTCGCCCTATTTTCTTAGTATTTGCTGGTAGCGTTATTGTTGACGCTGTCGGTTGAGCCGAGACCTCCGACGTCGCGCCTTCCCCAGTTACCGTCAAACGTTAAGCGTTCAGCGGTACAGCCGGCAAGAGGCTAATGGCTTCTGTATCTTTAGTATGTTCTGTTTCTAAGATATGAGTGTGTATCGCGGGATCTTCTTGTTCTGTAGTTATTAGCTCTTGTCTGGTTGATTCAGGTAGTATGTCTGTCACAACGTTTTCTTTTTCTGTTTCTCCGTCATATTCAATGGAATCTTTCCTTTGTGTGATATCGAGCTTAAGATCATCGCCGTTCTCCCATGATGTTGATAGAGTCGGTTCGCTAGACAATTTCTTTTGTTTTTTAATGTCTGGCAAGAGCCAATGTTTCATCAAACGACGGATCAGTATTAAACTAATCAAAGTTATTAAACTGCAGCCAATACCGAAAGCCACTTCTATAATATATTTAAATTTCATATCTACCAATGCCAAAAGGTAGAAAAAAACCTACCTGACAAAAACAATAAACAATAAATTTTACACATGCCACCCTCCGAACAAACCTTAAACAAATTGCGCATTTAATTCGTCCACAGCAGCATTTCAACGCAGGCTTGCAAACACAGACAGAGTAACCACAACATGTTAGCACAGTGTAAACGAAATATACTAAAAGAAGGACAACGAGCAGCATGAGTGAATATTGCTTTTTAAATATGTGCAGCAGATCACCAGAAGACCAAATAACCACAAAACTGGAAAACCGTACTAATTTAGTCAAGTCCAACCCTAAGCATGCAGAACGCTTAAAACACGCACACATGGTGTTGACTTGACGACTTTCTTTTTGACCAACGCAACAATCAGTGCAGAAGTGTTCACAGTTATTAGTTTGCAAGCAATAGTCCGCTTCATTAAGCTTCTTGTCTGCTGTAAGGCATATTTCGTCGGGAGTGAAAGTTTTACTACGGTAGCGTACTACCCAGACACGTAATGGTTCCAATCGTAGGTCTATGCAGTAATCATGTTTCCGAACTTTCATCTGATCGGTTGATTGACCATATTCAATGACGTGTACTCTTGCACAATCTGACGCTTGTTGTTTGGTTGATTCAACATCCTGGCTTGACGATGTTTGGATTAGTTCAACCTTTTCTACAATAGCGTGATGCTTATAAAGCGATTTCCGAATACAGAAACAGTAACACCCGACGTGTTGACCATCAATGCATAAATGATCACCCTTCTTAAGTTCATTGAAATTGCTAATCCTCACCTTGTGCGAGCACTTAGCGCATCCCTCTTCACCATCATTCAAATACATCATAGTTTGGCATCAGTTGTTTGCAGGCAACACTGTATATACAACATAAATATATATCGATAGGATATCTGGCAAAATAGATATATTTACTTCTGTATATACGGTTTTACTGGTAGTAAATACTAACGTTACGCCTGTAAATAAATTCCTATTAATGAGTAGGACCAATTTGGTGCGCTTTATGTCTTATATATATCTAAAACACTTACATATTCGCATAAATAACAATTAGTTTAAATACATTTTATTTCCAAGCCGTTTTTTATATATACATGTAGAACAATTTACCAGATTTCATAACATAGCGGAGCAGAAGGATTAGGACACAAGTTCTAACAACATTAATTACAACCTTCCCATAACAAAAGAAAGTTACACATGGTAGATGGTAACAGACACGTTCTATTTATATCAAATGGAAATATTTATTATGTAACTGAAATAATATTAACAGTAATTTAACACAAGTAGGTGAATGGCTGAAACATTTGACAAAGAGAATGACGAACAAAGAAAAAAAAAAGAGAAATAAATGTCTTTTCTGGTCTAGTCAGGGATAAGTGTGTAGCACAAATCTATGTGATATGAGAAACGTATTGTCGCTTTGTCCAACAGTATTCTTCAAATGTTAAAAACGGCTGGCAGAAAAGAGGCGTTTGGCTGCTTAGTTGATAAAAACACGTAATTCGTAAAACAGTCTTACTCTTTGAGGAATGATACCAGACAGTTAGAAAAGAAGAGTTCGACACTTTCTATTTGGTAACCGCGTACATATTGTTGAGAATTTGAGAGATGGTTATTAAAGAGGTGAGGGTTAAGGTTGCTACAATAATTTCTTAGCCTGGCGTGTAAAAAAACAAAAATAATATCAAACAGGGAATGCCACGTACCAAAAACGCAGCCTCCCCAAAACGAACCCCACAGCACCCAGAAGTGCACACCACCAACACACACACACACACGCACACACACACGACACACACACACACACAACCACACACACACACACACACCACCAACACACACCAACATACAAAGCAAACACACGAGGACAAAACGAACAATTAAAGGAACACAGTGGGGCACCGCCTTGGAACGGTCAGTGGCAAAAACACCACTGGGGAGCTTTATGGTGCGCACCCAACCTCACTCTTACCCCCACTGTAAAACTGATTGTTTCTATCGCCGGTAAATAGGTATTGTGGAACTGAACCTGAAGTAGCATAGTATTACATGTTGCGTAGTGCACGTTTAAAACCCGACAATGTGTTTAAATAACGAATTTCAAGCGATAAATTATTCGAAAGACTAACGGCTAAGGGAATAAGGGATTGTGTATAGAGTTGTGTTTTTATCATATAATTATCATTAATTTTTATGTTATACAATGAATTTGAACCCACCTCATTTGGCTATAACTTTTGTAAGTCATCTAGACGTTGACCATTATACATTCTTTACATTGTAATATCGGCGATCTGATAAATATAACCAGTCAATTTCACAATAAAATTTACCAAGGGATGTATATCTCGTTAACCCTGACACTATTCTTGCTGCTTCATTTTGAATCATATCATGATTCTGTGTGTCATATTGTGTACAACTATCCAAAATGACCGATGCTTATCATATTAAATGTCTTACGTAGGAAATATAAATTCGATTTAATGTATGACGTTTGACTGAAAATTTTAATTTTCTCATAATACCTAGAGGACTAGATGCAGATTTGGTTACGTTTTCAATATGATCATACCTACGACCATCTGAACTAAGAGTTAGGCCTAGATGCCTGATGCTTTTAACAAAATTAATTAAATGAGTGTTAAACAAGATGTGTGGGTTAATAGCATTAGCTTTCGACGTAAAAATAAAGGTTCGGTTTTGTTTTGGTAACAATTTACTACAGTAACCACTTTTTGGACCAGGAATGAACAAGCGCTAGATCATAATCAAGTACACCTTCTAGATCATCAATATTAGATGCTGTGCAAGATATTGACATAGCATCTGCAGATAAAAGCGTAATACTAAGGAGCTGATTATAGCATTGACGTAATTTAGAAAAAATAGAGGACCAAGGACTGACCCTTTGGATACCCAAGCAGTAATGGAAAC
This sequence comes from Saxidomus purpurata, assembly GCA_022818135.1. Lineage (NCBI taxonomy): Eukaryota > Metazoa > Mollusca > Bivalvia > Venerida > Veneridae > Saxidomus > Saxidomus purpurata. Next base: position 10,529,368 of record JAFMSR010000009.1, read on the forward strand.
GTCATCAGAAGTGGAGGAACCAACGGTTACTGTTTAATATGTTCTAATATTTCTAAGATAGTTTTGAATTCACTTCTGAGTCAATTATTCCTGTGTAAACCATTCAGTTTTATTGTAAACAAAAGTCCTTTATGTCAAACGCGATATAATGCTTTGGATATGTCACAACAAACAATACATGTATAACTTTTAGTATCAAATGCCCTGATTATTCAGTCATATATGTCATTTAATTGGGAAACAGTGGAATACCCTCTTACAAATCGGACTGTTTAGCATAAATTAAGTTGCCAGACATTAGATAGTTGTAGAAATAATTGTATATAATTATTTCCATAATTTTACCGATACAACTTAGGATTGATTTTAGACACAATTTTTGTTAACTATTGACCGAAGTCGATATCACACATATACCGAGTAAAGCGGACCGCCGTGGTAGCGCGTTCGCCTCAGGATCGAAGGGCCCCGGGTTCGGTCCCTACCATCGCCATGTCAATAGTGTCCTTAGGCAAGACACAAATTATTCCACATTGCCTCTCTCTCTTCGAGGTTGATTCCATCTGCAATGAGTCTCGAGAGCGATTAATATAAGTTGTAAAAACTTGTTTCGGAATCGGGAATAAATAAATTAGTATAAACTAATTCATTTTGGATGATAATTGCTTGAAAGGCTTGCGTCACCTTTCTGAAAGAGTGACATTACACGTTCCGATTTTCAACACTTTGAACACGTACATTCTTGTTAATATTTATTAAAGAGTATAGTAAGAAGCTTTTATATAGTGTTGCCCGTTAGCTTAAGAAGCAGATAGCTTATAAAATCTTCTCCTACAGTCTCGTTAGTGAATGAATTATTCAAAATATCCCTCGTCTCTAGTTTTGTTATATTTAGCTGTTCCAGTTTGCGTTAGTCCATGACTGAAATTCAGGTCAGCTAGAATTCATTTTTTTTTGTATAGAAGTAAAGTACGCATTTAAGCAGTTAGCCTTTTCTACATCAGAAATATGGAAGATTCCTCGCCGACATGGCTTACTGTTTTTGACGGAGGTGGGGAGGGGGGATATGTAACATCAGATAATGATTTTGATTTGATAAGTTGCTGAAATAATTTTCAGTAATTCCTTTGGTTGTTTTTGTGCGAATCTTGAATATGTTTTTCTAGATTACCATAACATTATTCTTTTGCATGCTTTCTCGTATTATTTACACTATTTCTAATATCCTTATATTCATTCCATTGAATATGTAAATTCAATTTTATTGCGATCGCGCTTACGCGAAAAAGTTCTGATAACTGAATTGTACCACGGTTTATCATATGGTCTTATGTTTTTGGCCTGGGGACTGAAAGTCCCCAAGGCCTAAGTTAGTATACCACATTTCAAACCCTGCAAGAATTTTAACCGTGCTATGTGCGAATAACAACTGTAAACATGCGCTATGCGAAAGTAGTGCAAGACAGACCAGATCAATCTTCTGTTTGAATGCCGCATATGATAAGAACATGTTACAAATAAAAATAGTTCATAAAACTTCAAACGACTGCAGGATGGTATATAGCTTACGGGCTGCATACACATTTTTTTTCTGTTTTAGAAATTAATGCGCTGTTAGCTGATTACGGAAGATAATCATATGCATATCACGGAAAAGTACGGATATTTACGGAAATTTACGAAAACGTACGAAGCTCGATATAAGAGTTTGTAGTTTGATTTTCAAATTTCCGATGTTATTTCATTGACAACTTTGTTATTTACGAACGGTTACATACATATTTACCTAAAAATAAATGTCTCTAAAAAAAGATATAATTTACGTACATTCCCGAGAAGGAACTAACGTGATCAAAATCACCCACCATTTATCGAGGACGCTGCATGTCGAGGCCCAGTGAACGGTTTCACTGATTACAACTACAAGGTAACCCAGAATCATTTTTGGTTTTCTCTGTTATACACATTGTACAGTACTGTATTTATATTTCATTGCTGGTATTGCTTTGTTTATTTATGTTTCAAGGTCTTGTCATTGGTACACAATAATTTTCGATCCACATCATCAGATCATATGGCTTGAAGTTGTACAAAGGGCAGATCGAATTATTTGTACTGGCTTAAACATTTTATAATGTTGACTATGTGATTATTTTTCATTTAACGTACATTTCATAATAAAACAAACTTCCCTGTCACCCATATATTTGTGAATCATTCATTCTGTGTCATATATTGAATTTCGTCCTCTGCACATTTCGACCCGCGCTTTAGGTAAGATTCAACGCAGAACACGTAGGTCAAAAGTTGTTTTTCGGGGAGTTAACCTATAGCCCCCAGGCCTTCAGCGCTCACAGCGCTTTGATTTTTTAAGTCGCGCTGGTAGCACGATGATCACTTTAATTTGTTGGATGGAAAATTGAAATAGTTTCACTGTGCACGGTTGATAATGAATCAGAAACAATAATTGACCCGATCAATGTAAAAGAAGTTTCTGTTATTCTAGTAGAAGTTTGAATAATGTTTTCTAAATTGTATAAAAGCAGACACTGCTTTAGATAATTATGTAGTATTTTGCATCTGATTTTCATAAATGTCACCACGTACAATATTTGGAATACAATCTAACGCCTGGTCTATTACATTTTCGAAATGTTCCCAGAGGGATACATTGCTATTAGGAGGTCTATACAACATGTCAAGATCTTTCTTTTACCTGTGTTAATTTCGACCCATTTCGCTTGGATAGATTTGCGTTCTAGTTAAAAAATTACACGTGAATTAATTTAACACGTACATCAGCACGAATGGAATTTAGGAAAATGCGCCGATGACGTAAATGATATAGGTCATATGTGTACACCAACGTTACAAGGATTTCAAAACAATGTAGAATACGCTGATATAAACAGATTGTTTAATTCTTAGAGATACCAAAAATGTGTTTCCATAATGATGTAGAAAATACTGTTGAAAAACTGGCGGTAACCTCAAAACCAAATTAAACTAAGTATATGATATATTGAACACGATTTAACCCAAAAATGTATTACTTAATCAGTTACTGTAACAGAATGGTTTGATAGCGCACTAAGCTAATGAAAACAATATGTCAGACGGCCTGCTCGATTGTATCTGACATGGGGTTGTTAACAAAGCCGTTTAAATTGTATGGGCCAGATCTATTGATTTTGAAGTGATTTTATCTCTCAAAAGAGGTGTGCGGTTTATGATGTCAGTTTTTGCAGGTAATTGTCATATGTATGGTGATGCTAGCTTCAAAGACCTCATGATGGATTTTGATGTTTTTTCGAGCTTGACAGCAGAACATATTTTGTATGGAAAATATTTTGATAGAGCAATATGTTCAATAATGTTAATTATTGTTAAGGTACTCAATCGTAGGTTCTTTACTTTCAGTTTCAAATATTGCCTACTCTATCACTTGAAACATCCAAGCTATAAATATCAAGTTCAAAAGTACATGCTGTCTTGGACCAGGAATTTGATAATAGTTTGACATTCCTGACACGCCATAGAACGTGGTAACAATACTTCCACTGCCCCTGTTGATATATATACGCAATTGAATATGCTGATTCAAGATTGGACGAAAGTCGTGGCAAGCAGAAAAACCAAAAGTGAAAATTGCCAGGAATAATTTGAGAGGGGAGAATCGTTTTCGTCTCTGGTGGTATGGGTGAAAAAAAAATGTTTTTGCTGTAATGCTATTTCTATTAAATGATGAAATAGAGTCCAGCCAGGAAGAAGCTGATTATAAAATAATACTGCATTTAGCACAATGATATTCTTTTGAGACCAAGAAAGCTGTCGGTTAGTCCAAACAAAAATTGTTTGGTTCTGTTGGTTCATTACTGCAATAATCTTGGTTTTAACACACCCTTTCTCAAAACTGCTACTGACCTTACAAGGTACATGTATATACCAAAACATATGTTGCCTGCCCAGCTAGAGATTCTATTATCTGTTATTATCTTACAGTCTTTGATATAATGTTTCATCCATGTATGGCATACTAGTAGATAAAAATATATCATTCTACGTACTTATGAACATAATGAAATACCAAGAGAAACTTGGTTAACTGGTTACTTATTCCTTATTCAAACGCGAATAAGTAATAAAAGAGAGACCGCCGGTGACATAAAATATGTCGTTGTCATTCTTCACATAACCAATATTTAACTGTTTGAAAGCAAAGCAGGCTAATTTTAAGCTATTTCAAAGAGCATTTTTGAAAAGAAAGATAACAAAGTCGAATAAGGAATAAGTAACTGTTTACTAATTCTTTATTCAAACGCGAATAAGTAACAGTCGAGATACTGTCGGTGACACCAAAAATGTCGTCGTCACTTTTTACAATACAAATATGTAACTGATTTAAGGCCAAACAAACTTAATTAAAGCTATTATAACAAGCATTTGTGTCGAATAAAGTCGAATAAGGAATAAGTAATTACATTTATTTACTTATTTCTTATTCAAAACCGAATAAGTAACAGAAAACATACCGCCGATGACAAAGAAGATGTCGTCATCATTCTTGAACATTACCAATATCTAACAGTTTTAAGGCCAAGCAAACATAATTTAAGCTATTAGAAAGAGCATTTTGGAAAAAAAAAGTCGAATAATGAATAAGTTACTGGTTTCTTATTCCTTATTCGACTTTGTTATTTTTTTTCAAAAATGCTCTTTGTAATAACTTAAATAAGGCTTGCTTAGCCTTTAAACAGTTAGATATTGGAAATGTGAAAGAATGACGACGACACTGTCCGTGCCATGATGTTTCTTCTGTAACTTATTCGCGTTTGTATAAGGAATAAGTAACCAGTTTCATATTCCTTATTCAATTTTTTTCATTTTTTTTTTCAAAAATGCTCTTTGAAGTAGTTTAAATTAGGTTTGTTTGGCCTTAAAACAGTTAGATTAAGGTAATGTGAAAGAATGGCGACGACATATCCCGTGTCACGGGCGGTATCACTTCTGTTACTTATTCGGATTTGAATAAGGAATAAGGAATAAATAACTAACTTTGTAGTCTTAAAAACTTTAGGCTGCTTTCTGTATAAGCAAATATAAACTTAAGTATTTCACTCACGAAACAATTTGACAGACATTGCATGGTTCAGTTGGACGTTAAGACTTAACTGCATGTATTAGTTTGACGTGAAGAAACAAAAAGTATTAGCCATTAGATGTGTTTACTTTTTTTGAGGGTTTAACATCCGTTTTAACAACCCTGTATAGCGGGTAGTTTTCGCGTACACCAATTTTAGCGATTTTGGCCCTAATTTAATTTTAGTGAATCTGATTTTCCCAATTTAAAAAAAAGACATTATTTTGTTTTTAGGGCGAAATTTTTGTTTGGCATTGTTTTAGGAATAAATGGAGATTTCTATGTGACAGTGCTATAAACCGGTATCTGAACTGGTCTTTTTTTATTTGCTTGCTAAAATAAAAAACAACAAAAAGTAAAACATCGTGACTCTGTATGTTCATTTAGAAATGTATTTTTATCAATATACATTGCATAGACAGGTGGTTAACGCTCTGGACTATTTATTCGGAGTACCCTGTCCGAATTCCGTTTGGGGCACTGAACTGTTTTAATGTATTGTTAACTGTCTCACATACAAAGTCAGGTCGGTAGCGGGCTCGAATCTTTTACTCTCAAATATAAAAATGCAAAAAGTAAAGTAACAACCCAGCTAATAAATGGAATTTACACGCAGCGTAGTGTGCATCTGTCAATACATAAAGCAATCATCGGACTTAATGTTTATCGACAATTGTAAGTTTTAGGATTCAATTGTCAAAAGGGTCCCTGTTTTTCTTGTTGTTCTGGTTGTTGTTGAATGAGTATGCCATATGTTTCTTGGTTTCTAGTAAGTCTAGTGTACAAACAGTGTTTCGAAAGTAATGTGATGTCACCGAACATTGCATGATGATTAATTTATAGTTACCATTTTGAAAATGCATACAATTGTCAAAAAGTAATGCATGTATTCACAAAATCAAAATTGACTAAGACTCAACGCGCCTTCAGTGGTTCGCATCCCTGATGACTATGGTTCACGACAATGACTATCTAAATCAATCCCTACCGCATTTAATTCTATCTTATAATATATATTTAGGTTAACGTGGTTTATAAATCATTTTATATAATTATATATAGTTTATACTAATTTATTTTAGCTCGATTGTGAAGAAAGCTTTGAGTTTATCGAGTAACTCTCGAGTCCGCTTCCTGGAAAAACCAGCACTGGTGTCATATGAGGAGGTACGGTCGTGACCTTGGTGGGGCTCGAACCCGAAACTTCCGGGATGAGCGGCACCACCTGCACCACCGCTCCCCTAATTATATATAGTTTGCAATAAGCAGATATAGAAGGTTTAAGCTACGTTTGTCGAAATGAAGTTAAGTAACTTAAAAATGTAATGCTCTCCTTAATTGCGCAATCATGTGATTAAGTCAGTCAGCCGGTCGGTCGTTCGGTTGGTCGTTCGTGTAGATTTACACTCGTAAAGCCAATTTGGAAAAATGTCGAGTGAATCTGTCTCAAATACTTCATTGAGTAGTAAACTAAAAATATTAATTAGACAAAAGCGTTACTAAACTATCTAGCAAAATGCAGTCGATATCAGATACATATGTATTGAATAAAGATTTAAAACGTGCAAATAAGAGATCGACTGAAATAGGTAGATCTACCCTCAGTAAATACTTATCAAAATGATACATTTTATCTAGAATATCTTAATACACGATTCATTTTTGTTGCCGCATTTAAGGGCGGAATATGTTACTAAAAAGACTTACCGCAGTAGATGCTTGCATTTAATCCATGTGATTTTTAACATACAATGTAAGGCATAAGAAGATCAGATGTAAAATATTCAAATGCTGTTCAATACTTGTTCATTGCTAATCAATGCAGAACAATTTTCTATTCAAAAGGTATGTATATATACGTTTAAAAAGAATCAGGCAGTTGCATATTTTGTACAGGTTTAAGATACAAATCAGCACTTCCATTGTTCTACCATGTTGAAAAGACAGAGCATAAGGACTTGATTCAATAACCATAACAAAAGAAGTCAATAGCATTGATGTTGGGCCAGATAACGTTGATTCTGAATGAACTTAAAGGTTGAAGTATACCATTTTGTGATAACTGGTCTAAAGTAATGCTTCACATAATCTTTTTCTGTAGACAACTTACTCCCCTTAGCACTAGGAGCAAAATATTAACGTTATAGTTGGAACTTAAAATCGAGTCTGATTTCTAAAATTATTTTCTTCTTTTTGATACACACTCAGTAGATACGCGCGTGTGCTTTTAAAAACTGCATTATACGTCATACAACGTTCGCTGTCAACTGATATGATGGAAACTGATGTTTAGAGGCTGAACTTCAAAACTAACTTTTATTGGTTCACTTATTTGGGTCACGCACAGGGCTATCCTGTTTGAATATTGCACATGTTTTTGTTGTTCTTGTTCTACTGGCGAAAGGTCGATGTTAATGCATCTAATAATATATGAATAAAACTGGGCTTGAGCATTACATAATTATATTCTTTCTCTCTATGTAAAAACGGTCAAAACAAATCCCACAGGGGCTTGTTATCGAACGAGGATAAACTGAAAATGTTTCAATACTCTATGAAAGGCAAAAATCGTCTTAGGAAAACCACCGTGTACGTTTTTTTTCCGAAAGGATATACCAAATTGTGTCAGACTCGTAATTGCAGTTTATAAATCATGAATTCGCATTTTATGATTCGGTTTATATATAATTAAATTTGCATTGTATGATTCGGTTTATATATCACGAATTTGCATTTTATGTTTCGGTTTAGTCAGTAACTGTTGAAAATTGTAACAAATGTGCGAGTTTGGTGAAAAAGAGGAATTTCCGTATAATATTACTTAGTTTGTAACATTTCTTCGAAAAGATAAAATGATATTTATCTAGTGCAAGATTCTAATAAACAATCGGAAACATTATTAATTCATCAAAATATCTGTTGTGCAATATACGTGTATGCCAATGACAATTATGTGTTTAACATTGTATAATATTGTATAATATATACAAATATATCACAGTTAATATGTTCTTTCCAACTGAGAAAACAAATACATATTTTACCGATTATTTTAAAAAGATATATAAAATGAATGATTCAGTACATGTCGTTTTAAGTCTGCAGATGCAGAGCGCAAATTCTATTGCATTTGACAGAAATAATTACAAAATCTATGAACGACTACTTTGAACAGAATTTGCTATTTTAACAAAACGATGCAGTATAAAAGCAAAAGACAACAGTAAAATACTCCTTGAAATAACATACATTTGTTAGTTTAAACATTATTTATTCACATAAAGACGCATATCCAAATACACTTTTTAGTAACCATGTTCAGGATTGAGTAAAAAAAAGACTCATCTCCGCCATTGTTCCACTGGTAATTCCACTCTCTTAACATCGTGATATACTGTCTTACTCCAAGCTGAGGGTAAGGTTGAACAAATCTTCAGTTTGTGTATCAATCCGAAAACTCTGAGTCATCCACCCACTTAACGGTTTGGGCTCTCCCACCAGTTCCTTTCGCACCAATGCTGATGACATCTATGTCGTTTCAGAACAGACAAAAGTGCATACAAGCCTTATATATAATGACAAGTAAATGAATTATTCGTGTCGGAGATTATAAGCAAATCAAACAGGTATCCCGAATTATTCGTTTACTGTTTGATTAATACACATTTATCACGCGGTAACTGAAAAGTAGCTGTGTATAGAAAGGCTTCTTCGACATTTACCACCGCATAAACTAATTATTAAGTTGGCTGGCGTTCTTTCTTGAAAAAGCAGCACTTGTGACACAATTGCTAAACGATTGACAAATGACTGCTTAATAAATAGAGATTAATCGTATCGGAATTGCTGCGATTCGGATAGGTCCGTAAGCATGCGCTTTTTATCGAATAGTTTGTTAAGCGAGTAAAATCTGATTATTAATCCAGGTCGAATTAGTTTCATCTTATCTCGCAAGGCAGAAATACAACTAAGATTGCAAATACAGTCTTTGTAAGAGAGGTCGCTAATTAACATGGTGTAATTGTTCAAATCGTGATAGCAAAAAGCTCGAGACAACGCACTTAACCATATTAGTTTCAGTGAGTGCTCTTCCATTTGTAATTTTGTGGCTTAACAGAGCCTCTAATTGATACCAAGTAACTGTATGAGTGTTCATTAAATTTTGTGGATAACAGCTTGTGAATTTCCGGGCAAAAGCTAGCTCAATAAAGCCGCACTATCGCTGACTTTGTTTGTATGAGACTCTTACAACAATTTATAGGTATAATTGTACTCGATTAACATAGTAAAGATAAAATCCGAACACACACTTCGGTGAATACTAGTAAACTTTCAGATATGATCAGGCCCAACCTTTCAACAAGTTTGACTTGATATTTTTCGCTCTTCATAATATTATATGAGATATTTATAATGTATATTTAAGAAATCATCTATGACGTGGAGTGCATTATCGAAATTGAAGCATTCAACGAAGGTGATGTGCAATGCGGAATAATGTTTCAATTCCGCGGTAATGCTTAAATAGGGCATACATGTTTTCTGCGGGAATTCATACCAAATGTTCGGCAATCATTCAAGATATTTTACACAGCTATAGCATACACACCTATCTTTAGTTTAATCATCAAATATAGAAAGAAAATGACTTAGATAGTATGCAAGAGACGCAAGAATCTGAACCTAGCAAAGTAGAAAATCAACTTAAATACTTACCGATAAAATGAAAGCGTTCAACAATTCCACGTGGGGTAATGACGTGATTTAGATAGCTTATTACTGTTTTCTTTGTTTTGTTTCTGATAATCAAAACACTGTGACTGGTAGTCTTGACATTTATTGGCTCACTAAATGAAAACAAGGTAAAGGGAGTGCTCCGGCTTAACTGTCACTATTGAAACAATATTTAGCTTTTCAATCACATCTTTTTCATGCGACCGATGTTTTTATTCGGATAGATAGAGCGGTGTCGGCAATTTCCGAATACTTTATGAGAACATTTGAATTTTATTGGTGGTATCCGAATGCCACGAAAAAAAATATAATGGTGACTTGAAACAGTTTTAGCTCGTCAGTTTTGTATATATGTAGCGTGTAACCGTGAAGAAAACTTATGCAACACTATAAAACGAGTACTTCTAATATGCAGTAAGATAATATGCAATTTTTCTCGGGCTACTTCGCCTATAGATTTAATACATTTAAGAAAAACAATTAGTCTTAGGATTCTTATCCTTATTACTTCAGACTAATTGACAATATCTCAAAGAAATGAAAACACTTTAAACCTCCAAAATAATTATTTAGTATTATTTTGAGAAGTCCTAACGATATTTCAGAATATCAATTTTCCTTTTTTATAGATTCTACTTCTCAGAAAAGAACAGAACAAAACCTTTATTACCTCTAACCACTTAACAGATGGCACAAGAGTGTACAAACAATAATCACATGCATTTATCTCATGACATGGTGGAAAGATGGTAAACTTATTTAACAAACGAACAAATAAACAAAAGAAAACAGTTACAAAAAGGGGAAATGGTATCAAATTTTGAAATAGGCTATAAAATCGTGCTGGTTGTATTGGAATTTTTACTGTTAAATGTAAGTAAAATTTATTTTTATTGAATTAGACAGTGCTACAAAAAACAGCAGTAGTGAAATTATGAAAGCGGTGCACGTGACTGTACTACATGTATATATGTAAGATCATGTCAATACAGACAGAGAAAAAACATTATACTGACGATGTTTGCAATTCCATCGACTGGTTAAAACAAAAATCTATATAACTAATTAGCCAATTGTCTGTTAGAAAGCGGTACATGTACTGTACTAATGCATGTACTGTTCATGTATATTAACTGATTAAGTTATGTCAACAAAAAGGGTAAAAAAAACATGTTTACAGTTCTGTAGATTGGTTATATAGCTTATGTTGGCTTAGCATAATTCAATGTCTGATATAGCTTCATAGTAACATTCAAGAAATAATTTGTGTTTCTCAGTGATGTGAGGAACAATGAATTCATGACATACAGTTATAAATGAATTTATGTAAACAAGTTTGACTTTTTAGACTTTTACTAGTTTGAAAAGGAAAACCTAGCTCAACTGTATTCCAAATCAATCATGGACAGTTTGAAGAAGTATTTTGCAGAATTTACTTAATTTTCTGAGATTCTTTTTGGATTTTTGGGTCAATAGTTCTTTAAGTTTTATTAGACTTGGTCTGTTGTAGAAGTAAGGTTAGATAAATAAATTTCTGATATCTGAGAGAAAGGGACATTTTAATAAGTAATGAAACTCATTTGCTACATCCGGTGATCCACATTTAAGACATTTTCTTTCTGAAATGTCTATATTTTGCCATCTACCAGTTTCAACTGGGAAGAAATGATTACTTGTTCTGAGTTTTAATAATGGTAAATACTCATCCTTTGTTAAATCTTGTAAATAGTTTTCCAATTTAATGTTTTCTTTGAAATTGGAGTAATAAATTCCTTTAGATGAATTTTGTAACAATGAATGCCAGTTTTGCTGATTTTGATCTAGAAGAATTTGTTTGGCGACATATTTTAATGATTTACTTTGAATATTTGCCTGATCTTCCCACAAATCCATCATGCCTATCTCTGTTAGAATATTTTTAATTCCATTTATCCATTTAGATTTAAAATGTGGTAATTGTAACATGAATTGATAAATTTGGTAAGATAACTTATTTTGATTTCCAACAACTAGCCTGTTCCAGAAATTGATCATTCTGCATTTTACTTGAATATTCAAGGGATGTCTGCCTACTTCTGCATATAGCATATACAATGGTGTTGAGCGTCTGAGATGTGTCACCTTTCTAAGAAATTCCTTATGTACTTTTTCCATCATTTGACAGTCTTCATAGCCCCATATTTCTGATGAGTACAAGAGAATTGGTAGTATAGTATTGTCAAACAGCTTGAGATTCAGATCAATTGGTAAATTTAGGTTATTTATTCTTTTGTATAAGAGGTACATGGCATTGCGTGCTTGTTGTGTTAAATGCTTGCGAGCTGTAAGGAAACTTCCAGATTTTGCAAAATGTATACCTAAGTACTTATATGATGATACAATTTCTATAATTTGGTTATTGATTTTAAATTCATATTTTGTGTCACTCTGACTCCTGGTGCCAAATATAATAGCTTTTGTCTTGCTAGTGTTAATATTTAACTTCCACACTTTACAGTATTCAGCAAAATCATTTAGGCAGTTCTGTAATTTAGAAGGGTCATCTGAGATTAAAACAGTATCATCTGCATAGAGCAGAACAATTATTTTAAGGAAAGTATCAATCTCTGGGTCTATGTCATTAAACTTGACTCCGTCGTGCCCCTTTGTATGTAAAAAAAGTTCAAGGTCATTTAAAAAGAGGGAAAATAATACCGGCGAAAGATTTTCGCCTTGACGAACTCCTGTGTAACAAGAGAAAAAGTCTGATTGTTTATTATCACGTGAAATGCATGATTTAATGTTCGAGTACATGTTTTTGATGACCCTAACATTTTTTCCATTAATGTTGTATTGTAAAAGTTTCTTCCAGAGGCCTACACGCCATACTGAGTCGAACGCTTGTTTAAAGTCCACAAATATACAGAAAATTTTCTTCTTATAATATCTAAGTATTTCTATAATAGAGTTGAGTGTGAATACATGATCACTTGTTGTATATTTTTTTCTAAAACCTGCTTGACTTTCATTTAGAGTACTACTGGTATCAAGAAATTTGCCAAGTCTGTCATTCAGCACTGCTGTAATAAGTTTACTAACACAACTTAACAGTGTTATTGGTCTATAATTTTCAGACAGTTTTGGGTCACCTTTATTTTTGAAGATTGGTACAATAAAACCTTCTGCCCATTTAGTAGGAAGTATACCTGTATCCAGAATTTTGTTAAACAGTGAGACATATACAGGAACCATTTTATTTTTAGTGACCTTAATATATTCATTTAAGATTTTGTCTGGTCCAGGTGACTTTCCATTGTTCAAATGGTTTATTTGTTTGATGATTTCTTCTGCTGTTATTTGTGTATTGAGTATATTGTTGTTGTCAGTGATGTCAATTCTTTGTAATATTTCTGTCTCATCAAAATCATGATCTTCATTTGTATTTATTTGCTTGAAATAGTTGTGGAGTGACTCTAAGCTTGGTTTTGTATCATTTTTTTCTGATGGCTTTATTTTATTGATGTATTTCCAATAATCTTTAGGTATTGTACCTAAGCTTATTATGATTATTTTTATTGTGTTTATTTATATATTTATTCATTATTGCCTTGTATTTCTTACTTAAATTTTGGTATTCAAGTCTATTGTACTCTGAAGGGTAATTACAGTATTTCTTACGGGCTTTATTATAAGCTTTCCTTGCTTTTTTGCATTCTGAGCCAAACCATTGGTTTCCTTTTGATTTTTGATATGTTTGCTTTACATTTCTTTGATTTTCAAAAGACTTAGCTGCACTTTCAATGTATATATTTGATAACCGATTCGCTACTCTGTCAATAAGAGATTGGTCATTTTGCATATATCCATTATTCATTTCTGAACACAATTGATTTATTTCATCATCTGAAATGTTTTGTGAGAATAGCTCAGCTTTTCTTTGGTCCCACATAAGTTTACTTGTAATGTTTTGTTTTTCTTCTACCCTGGAGCTGACTTTATTATCAATAATAAAGTGGATCAAAGAATGGTCGTCTGACATCAATGAGTCAGTTTCAATAATTTCAAGTAGCGATATACTTTGATACAGGAATTGTATTTATTTATTCTACCATTTGCTATGATTAAACCTGCATTTTTTATTAGGTCTATAAGCATGTACCCATGAGTGTTCTTTTTAGCATCTTGGGATATTCTATTTAAGGGGATATTTAGGTTACTCATTTGTTTCTTTTTATCAAGTTGCATTATAATATCGGAGTCTAAATCAAAAAGCTCAGATAAAAAGTCATCATGCTCAACAAAACTCGTATTCAAACATGTAAAACAACCCTATCTCATAAAACATCAACGTTATAGATCTATATTTCAACTACTCAAACACCAAACGTTGCCCTAGAGGTTTTACTGAAGCAGCAGTATATTTTTGATGACAGATATCTGAGATGTCTGCACATCAGTAAATAGTACTACTACTTCTATCTGACACTTGCAAGGGCAACCACAAGAATGATTCTCAAACTCTTTTCTCAGCAACTATTTCCCGTTTATAAACATTCAACACAACCGTATCTCAGAAAACTTCATAGCTATATATTTCAACTGCGAAATATCTCTATGATTCTGAATTCAAATACCGAACGTTTTCCTAGAGGTTTTAGTGAAGCAGCAAAATATTTTTAATGTCAGATATCTGAGATTTCTGCGCATTAGTAAATATTACCACTACTCCGATCCGACACTTGCAAGAACAACCACAAGACTGACTCTCTAATTTGATTTGATGAGAATTTTATCAAGGTCCGTCCAAAAGAGCACTTATGTTAGCTCTTTTGGACATAAGGACTGACTCTCTTATTTGATTTGATGATAATTTTAGCAAGGTCCGTCCAAAAGAGCACTTATGTTAGCTTAATATCTGGATGAGACCCCGACATGTCTCCCGTCATGCCTAAAAACTAAAATGTTGAAGCCAGAAATAGGAGAAATTTACCTGACCGCAACTTCCAGCTAGTATAGCCAAAGGTTGAATTTGATTTGTTACCAAATAGTAGGCCTATAACGGCGACCAAGATTGGCCTGCTCTTTGGTAACCAATCAAATTCAACCTTTGGCTAAACTGACTCTCTAACACTGGGCGAGCCGTTTATATACTAGGCAGAATCTCCGCACCAATGCTCATACTTGCTTCTGATTGGCTTATAAACCTTTTACTACCATTTTCAAAGAGCGCCTTTTGATCCTATTTGATTTTATGAGCGTCTTTTGCCTGTGATCAAAATTCACCTAAATATGACAAAACATACACAAATATATATATAACATACTTGCCTAAACAGTTCTTTTGAAATAACTGCTAAATTATCAAAATACTTACAATATAAAGACACCTAGGACCATTAAAGAACGTCGATATTTTCGTATTAGCGTTTTCCGTACATATGGCGGAGGAGCTTCAAAGGGAGATAATCATGTTATGACTATATACCATTTAACTTAGTAAGTATCCGTCACAATACAAGACTGCGTTAATCATGACGATAAGATGAACAAGCAGGGTACCATACATCAACCAATGTCGAATGATTCCGAATACTAGAGGGCCTTCCGAATACCCACTTAGTTAAAAAAAAAGACCAAATGAAACTAGATTGCAGCCACAATAATTGAATTCTAAGGACAAGCTGTTGGGATAGGTCTTTTGTATCTGATAAAACACCAATGTGTGCACAAACTAAATCGTAATAAATTCATTTCGATTATTCAGTAAATGAAATAGCACAAACAACAATGTTTTAGTTGAAATACACCATCACTGACTTAATTAGAATGGAACTGCAGCTGCTAGAAGTCTGCGACTTTCTATAAAGTTATCTTTACCCATGATGCATAACAACGATAAGATCTGCAGCTATAAATCTAATTGTCTCATTGATTACATTGTATTTCGTGTAGCAGCAGATATACTTTTTTATCAGTAAAACCAAACTCCGCAATGTTAAATCAAGTTCTGAAACAAATCAGTCATTTTTTTAAAAATCACCCCGGACTGACTGTATCAAGCATCATATATACAAGTTATGAAACATTATCGGCGAGTCGCCTTGATTCCCCTTTTCTCCGTAAAATAAATAAACAAGGAATATCTAGAGGCATAGCTTGGTAAACACAACTTGTGGGCACATGTTTTTAGGGGGTTTGAGGGCATGCCCCCCCCCCCCGCAAAAAAGTTCAGATTCTATATCCGTAAGCATTCTGGGGCGTATTCTATTTACGTGAAGTTAGGTCAACAAACGACATACGACATTCGACATTCAAAGTATGAATGTCGTGTCAGCGCGACATACGACATTCGACATTCAAAATCTAAAGAATCTAAACTTTTTTGCGGGGGGGGGCATCGCACTGGCCCAACATTCAAATTTTGAATGTCGAATGTCATATGTCACGCTTGCACAACATTCAAACTTTGAATGTCGAATGTCGTATGTCGTGTGGTGAGCTAACTTCATATCAATGCGTATTTGGACGACAAAATTAAGACCATAATTACTGCAGTTTTTTTTACATGCGTGTGCTCATAAAAATCTTAATCAATAATACATGTAATTAAAACCGAAATGTAGTCCCAAAACTCATATACACATCTAAACAAAAACTGATAAGCATAGTTAGGATAATTCTTGAAATAAAGATTTAGTCGGACGGACGGGTAAAGCAACTGTTACAGATGAAATCATTGAAGAGAAAAAAAACTCGCCGCAGCGAGTTCTTTCCCACACAATTAACAGTAAGCACGGCCATCATAACTTTGGACAAAACTGATTGGGTATTGCAGTCAGGTAAAACAAAACTCCCTAAATTTTCCAATTTCGGTAGGTATAAATATGCGTGGGAGTCATATTGGGGTCTTGGCAAGTTTACCAGGGCAGAAATCCCACGGTCATCCGGGACTTTAACCAATCTAAACAGCTGCCATCAAATATAAAGCGTTAGTATCTTGTTAGTCTATATATCAATAAAACATGTTTCCATCAAGCATCAAATGTGTTTACGAGGTTATTTTGTCTCTGTGATACAGATGTTTTCAAGTGTTACAAACTTGAGTACTACATGTGTGTACATTTACAGTATGCACTAGTCTAACTGCATAGCAGTAGTAAATTGCTTCACTAACTTTTTCTTCTAGTTTAAAATTCAAATTAATGCATTGGACAAAATTGAAAATGAATTTAATTAGTTATTTTAAAGTCATAAAATATTTACATGTGTTTGACGATGATTTGTACGTTCACAGTGCAATATCTCATTAAAATTGATCATTTTCAGGTGTATGCGTTCTAATATAAAACACTATTAAATTACTTTTCCATTTACGCACTGCCAGATAGCTATTTATGTTATTGCCAAGACACTACCATTCCAAAAAAGCGCCATCAGTCAGGTATTAAATGACCTCGCAAAGAGGATTTATGACTGGTTTGGGACCTTGTAATGGCTTTTCCATTAGTGTAAATATTTTCCAAGCTGTTTCTCAAAGCTATTCAGGCAACTTTTCAAATTTCAAATTGTATTATTTAGAGCTAGGCCCATACGGAATCAGCCTAATAAAGTTTACAAACACATAATCATAAATAAAACAATAATATTGAAAAAGCAGATAATTTCTAAGTGTTGTAGTACTATTACTCCATAAAAAAGGTGACATTATCTAATAAAGCTGGTACATGTATACAAATAAATGTTAATTGGACGTTTAGATGTTTCGTAATTAATTACTCTGTCCTTCGGCATCTGAACTCCACACAGTGATATACTAACCGGTATACATGTATCACTCAAGTAACATATATTTCCTAAATATAAAAATGTATTGTAGTATCGTGTTCAAATCTAAATCAAAGTAATTGATACCGTTGTAAAATTGCGTTGAATTCTAACGTAGAACCAGGGTAATCTAATAAATCCTAGAAGACCGACAATAGAAATACAAACAAAATGGCCAAGATGGTCCTATATCGCTCACCTGGCTACCATTGGCTATAATACAAGGTCATCAATAGCAGATAGGGTCAATTTTGTTTTGACTTGGGGGACCTGATTTAAACATTCTTGGAGATGTCAACTAGGCAATGATACATGCAAAATATCTAAGCTCTACAGTAGGCATTGTGGTTTCAGAAATAAAGACGTTAAAAGATTTTCCTATATAAGCCTATGTAAAATCAAGAGACCCCTGGGCGGAGTCAAATTAAAGCCTGTGTCGTAATTTGAACAAACTTAGTGGAGGTATACTAGGCAATGCCACATGCTAAATATCTAAGCTCTAGGTATTGTGGTGTCAGAAATAAAGATTTTTAAAGTGTTTCCTGTATATGCCTATATAAAAACAAGTGAGTCCCGGGCGGAGTCAATTTTGACCCGGAGGTCATAATTTGAAAAATCTTGATAGAGGTCCACTAGGTAATGCCACATGCTAAATATCTAAACACTAGGCCTTGTGGTTTCAGTGAATACTTTTAAAGTGTTTACAATATAATCCTATGTAAAAACAAGTGACCCCCGTGCAGGGTCAATTAGTAGAGATCTACTTTGTATTGCCAGATGCCAAATATCTAAGCTCTAGGCCTTCGTGTTCTTGAGAAGAAGATTTTTAAAGTTTTTCCTTTTCGTAGCCATTGCAACCAGAGTTCTGCATTGAATGGAATTATTTGAGCAACTATGAAAGGGCTTTATGCAAGAAACATCCCTGCCAAGTTTCATTATCATTCGCCTAGTGGTTTCAGAGGAGATGTTGTTTGAAGGAGAATGTTCAATAAGGCAACAATTATGCTCTAAAACCATGCTAGTCTCATCCTTAAAAGTCCAAGCGTTCCATCAAAATTATTTCAAAAATTACTTTACTTGTTTCAGAATTTGATTTAACATTGTTTACTTGATATGTTGTATATGTTTACATTAGTTTACGTTGTGATAGTAGATATGCAGGGGCGGATCATTTGGAGTCTAAACTTCATGTGACTGTGACTAATACTTGTATGCATGAGAATTAAACAATCTTACTGTCAACACATTTAAACTATAATATTGAACTCCGAACATACGAATTCGAATTTCTTTCGTTCGCATGTACAGTCATCTAGTAATTTAAATGCAGGCCTGTTAACTAGCGCAAAAGAAATGCCAGCGAGAGTGTTACATGCATAACATGTTACTTTAAACTGAGATATAGCCCGTTGATTTGCTTTGGACTACTTTCCAGGGATCGACACTTTG
This sequence comes from Saxidomus purpurata, assembly GCA_022818135.1. Lineage (NCBI taxonomy): Eukaryota > Metazoa > Mollusca > Bivalvia > Venerida > Veneridae > Saxidomus > Saxidomus purpurata. Next base: position 10,548,494 of record JAFMSR010000009.1, read on the forward strand.
TCATATTGCAACTGGCGACTCATACGAAATAAGGACAACGGTGTTAGAACCTAATGATGTTATCATACAAAAACGATATCATTTAAGATGCTCATAACATCACAATGTCAACCAAAGGACAGAATGAGTTGTAAAACATATCGATATCCGGAAGATCCGACACTACAATTTTCTTCGTCTCTTCCGAATACCTGGGTCAAAAAGGTAAACAAAGCATGACATCATTAAATACACATTGTATGCGGTAATTTCAATCCTGCGATCAAAATGCACTTATGCTGGTTCAGATTACCTAAACAAGACATGACAACGAGAAATATACACAACCCTGTATCCTAGCGAATTAAATGTACGTAAGAAACATGCAAACAATTCTTACTTGCAAACAAAACGGTTTCTCCAAGATTTTTTTAAAAAACTCGCGGGCTTATAACTTCCGGAAACCGGAAAAGAACATACGTACTGTCTGCCCACGTATACTTAATGGCGATATTGTGTGGTTTTGAAAATGGATGTAAGTATTCAGACTTATACGATATCCGGAATTAGACGAACCCGCTTTACTTCTATTTCTTTTTTTTTTTTAATATCTGCGCGGGAGTAAATTAGAAAAGTCGGAAGGAGCTACCTCCATATTTGAAACTCAATCTACTTTTCCGAGTGCTTTAATCATATCAAAGCACTCCGGTCGACTATATAAAGGTATAATAATCATATAAGAATATAAATTAGTATTCTTGCCATTGCTTGTTAATTGTTTTTATATCTGACTGTACATATACAAATGTAATTTATCTCATAACATGCAAAAATGTAAAATACAATATGTGGGCCAAACACGACAACAAGTTTCGAGACGGATGAACAGTCATAAATTTGATATAAATAATTTCAGCGATCCGGCATTTGCTAGTAATGTTGCTACTCATTTTAATAGCTTTGATCATAATAATTGATGCCTTTAGCTTTTTACCAATTGATGTTGTTAAGAACGATTTAAACAGACTGCTGCGCGAGACTTACTGATTCCACAGGGGCCTGTACGCGAACGTTGGTAACTTTCAAACCTGGTAAAATTGTGTCGAAAGTCATTTGCATGGTTGTCTTAAAGTGTCAGCATTTGCCTCGGACGTCTGAGTTTTCAGCATTCAGGAGCTGTCGGCATAGCCTTTAAATTCATACAGACAAAACGTGTTCCATACGGTAACTCTCACTTCTATTGTAGGCCAAACCTGTCTTAACCCGCGTATACGGTTTATTACGTTATGGCCGTTCAAAGGATATAGAGAAGAACAAACATTATTGACGGGACAAAGTGGTCGGTGGGGGTCAGTACTGCGCTTAGTTGTCCAGTGTTTTGTACCAAAGAGCTCTCTGCTCGAATTGATTTGTCAATGAATGTTTTATGTCAAATACTTCCGATTCCCTGTTGTGTTGATGTTTTCTGTAATTCAGTGGAGTTTTCTGAATATACTAATTTACTAAATATTTACTTAAACTTTTATGTTTGTCCTGAGCTTTGATTAACGTATCTTATCAGAGAATCAAAACTGGCACAGCTCTCTGTACACTAGCGAGGTTAACATACAAATAATCGCCCCATCTACAGACGGATGTAGGATGAAAAGAAAGGATAATTGTTACAGAGTCTTACCATTCTATGTGATTGAACATGCGAAACGATCTTTACGGCAGACTGTTTCTAATGACTCCTGAACGTGAACATAAACTTAAACATGATGAGTATGAATATATTCAGCACATTTCAACTTAGATGTATAATTATTACTGACTACAGAAAGTCAGCGGCAGCAAAGCTTTTCTTTGGTCGGGATGTAAGGTAAACGAAATAACAAAGGTGCAACGATAGCAGCGAAATAGTTAGGGCCACCATTCAAGATATAAAACATAGCTATTTGTTTTGTCTTCCGGAATCAAAACACTGCATGACGGTTAATCCATTTTTGGCCTTTTTCAAGGAAAACAATGTAAAGGTATTCTCATTCGTTTTAACAGTAAAGCATAGAAGTCAACTAGGATGCATCTATTCACTGCTACAAAGTTATTCCTTCTCCTCCTTTCGGTGGCCTGATTTCTGCATATTCGATTTATATAAAGCGGAATAGGTACATTATCAAGGAAGAAGTTGTGTCAGCTAGTTGTACTGGCAATACTGCAGCTCTTTGATTAGAACCCACTTATACCTGGATTTGTGCAATGTGATCTTCTGATTTCCAATTTGGGCAAGTCTATTTTGAAATAGCATTAGGGATGTTTGGCAGACTTGTGATTCAAGAGGCTACTAACTGAAAACCTGATCAGACGCGTTGTTTTTTTTCTTTCGTTTATTCGGAACGTAGTTGCTTGGTACGGGTATGCATTTTATTAGATACTTGGCAAGAATGAGTTAACGTTAATAAGGTGTTAAAAACAAACCTGAAAATGCGTTTCAAACACTTTTATTCTGAGATGCATTAAAGACGCATTGATTTTTTTGTTCAAAACAAAGAGTGAAAAGGTGTTTTGAAGAACACAATAACTCCGAGACAAAACAGAACTGAAAAAGGTGTTCGAACAATTGGACTCTGAAATAAGTCTGATATGCATTTATTGTTTGTACAAAACAGAACTGTCATGGTATTTTATACACTTCAACTCCGAGAAGAATCAGAGTGTCATTGATGGAACTGAAAAAAAATATTTTGAACATTTGAACACTGAGAAACATTTGCAATCCATTAATTAAATGTTAAAAACTGACCTGAAAATGTGTTTCCAACACTTAACTCGGAGAAAAATTATAAATCCATTGATTGGGCGTTTAAAACAGAACTGTGAACGTGTTTTGAATACTTTAACCCATCCCCAGAAATATCTTCAGATTCATCGGCTTATCGGCGAAATTGTCTCCCTTGAAAGCAGCTTATCGGGTTTATCGATTAAGCGTTATCGGTCAATTTATACACATTGAAATATAGAGGAGTAAAATCTTTAACTCATCAAAAAGTAATAAAATCAATCTGACAATATTTATTAAGTTATTGAAGTAATCTGCATTCTTTCCACTTTATTCCAATACATTTTTTATCAAAATAAATTGATATCTTCTTGCTTCCCTATTGATTTTAAACTATTTGTAACTATTTTTGCATCAAATCGCATTGACTTCAATGGAAATGTGCGTTTCTTTAAGCTTCACATGAGGTTTTCATTTAAGATATTTACATATTTATACTTAACTGACAATATTTATTAAGTTATTGAAGTAAACTAGAAAGTTGTATCTTTACTTAGATGTTTTTATTTTTAAGTTATTTGTATGTCTTCTTGCTTCCCTAAACGTTTGAAAATAACGGTTTTAACTGATTTTACCAAATTACAGCTTTAGTCACCTGTATTGACGAATGTTGTGACTGGTTATATCACGGACCTGTATGTGTATATAGGTCCGTGGTTAAATCAAGCATCACAGTTTTACCTGTTTTTAGAGTTTTAGAAAGATTTATAAAAATGTAATAGTTGTGTTGGTCAAATTTTTAGATAATTATGCCAAAATTTTACATCTTAAATGAAAGCCGCTATAAAGCTTTATTCTGTTATGAAAAAGTGATCGGCTCATCGAAATTTAATGCAATAAAATAACATAATATTAGCACATGAAAAAAAAAATCCCGGCGGAAAAAGGTGAGTAGTGATGATTGAAGACTACATTTGTTTATAAGTTTATGTCTAACTTCTTTTTAATTTTTAGATAAAATTTAGATTGAATCTAAAATATGACTGTGCAACATATTTATCTTAGATTATTTTATCATCAGATCGAGTACAGTTCAGTGGATCATATTCTCATACATGTATTTACAAGATAATAAACAATTCTAACACGATCCGCATTTTTTCGTATATAGATATAGAGGGAAAGAAGCTATACATTATTAAACGATAAAATACAGATCACGTTTCCCACGGGCAAAACGTGGGGTAAATATCGCACGATCCAATCGCATTCCGTGCTTGTAAGTTACTATGGAATGTTGCTACGCGTCGAACATAGTTCGTGGTATTTTTTAAAGACTAGTTCGTGTTAGAATCGAAATAATAAATGCATCTCTTTATTTTATCGTTTAATAAAATACAGTCAATCATTCGGATGCTACGCACTCGTGATTTAATTACTACGCCTCCGAATTCCTGACTGTATTTTATCAGGGATCGTTAATATAACAAATCCTGATTTTATTAAACGATAAAATACAGGGACACATTTATTATTTCTTAATTAAAATATGATGCATCTTTAAAGTTGTCCTTTCTGTTTGTAGTTTATGCAAAATAATAAGCAAATTAAAAATCAAAACTAATACAGTTATAAAAACGTCCGAGGTATGCTAGGACAGTCTTTAATCTGTTTCCTCGCCTCTGGCAATAACAACACGATGTCAATTAACAGGGATAATTTTGACACGATTGATTGTAAAATTGTTACATCTCAACATAAACAAAAAAGCAGATACAGTTCTTCAATTCTCAACTTTCGAAGTGTATGTCATTTACATTGCATTTGGCCGTTACTTGAAAAATTTAAATTATACCCTCGGGGAAAAATATTTTTGGTCAATTTATTATATTAAAAGTTTGTGGCATAGGAAACGGTAATTATTTTAACCGTGTTTTAGGTATTTGATATTACCATATTTACATGTTATATAAAAACTGCTATATAGCTTTTATCTGTCTTGAAAATGTGATCGATCGGTTCATCGCAATTTAATGCAATACAATTACACAATATTAGCCCATTAAAATGATTTCCCGTCGGACTACATTTTGTTCATTAATTTATGTCATACTTTTTTTTAATTTTAAAATAAAATTTAGATTGAATCTAAAATATGTTTTTATGATTGTTCAACCATAGACATAGAATATTCTATGTCTCTCGTGCAACATATTTATTTTAGATTATTTTATCACCAGAGCGTGTAAAGTTCTCATACATGTATGTCCAAGATTATTAAAATAAAGTATTATGCATCTGTTTGTAGTTTATGCAAAATAAGCACATTTAAATCAAATTTAATACAGTTATAAAATCGTCCATGGACACTCTTTAATCTGTTTTCTCGCCTCTGGCAATAACACCACCAATTAACAAAGATAATTATGACACGATGTAAAACTGTTGTATCTCAACATAAACAAAGAAGCAGATACAGTTCTTCTATTCTAAACTTTCGAAGTGTATGTCATTTTCGTTGCCTTGCCCTCCGTTACTTGATAAATGTATATCATACCCTCGGGGAAAACTCTTTTTGGTCAGTTTATTATAATATCTAAAGATTGTAGCATAGGAGACGGTAATTATTTAAACCGTGACTTGGAAACAAATCAAAACGACATTTTGATGTTGTAATTACAAAGTAATTAGAAACAATTGGTACACAAGTGTAAACAAATTATTTAAGCAAAAATCTTGACTTTTTATTTCAAAATCAGTATTTGCAGTATATTTGTAACGAGGTTTTTGCATTAATTTCGGACACACAATTTAATAGTAACGATTGCATGTAAATATGTACAAAGAATGGCTTTTACAAATGCATTTTCATTCGGTCCCGAAAAATCAGACAATAAGATTGAAAAAAATTCGAATTATTTCTTGATTTCCTTTTATTTAATTTTCGTCGTAACATTGATATTTATGGCTCATTTTGAATAAAACTTCGAGAAAACAATCCGAGGTCGAAATGAATATCTTGACCCAACCAGTGCGTGGTCAGTTCACGCTTGGATAAAGATAGCTGGTAAGACAAAAATCCAATAATCGATAGCGCTCAACGAGTGACTTTTTGGTGTAAAGGGAAACAATCCATTTTCCCACAGGCCTTATAAGCAAGGGGCAATACTCTGTTTACAATGGCGCTCCATTTCTGGCCGTGACGAGAAAAAGCAGAGATGCATTGAAAGAAACTGCTGACATGACCTAAAACTATCAATGATAATTTGTTTGATAGAACCTCCTGATGTACAAAAATTGTAAAATTGTCGAAAGAAAAGCAGAAATTAACTAGAGAAAAACATCAGAGGAACTTTGCAAGGATGACGTTTAGCCGTATGGTATTGAATTATTGTAAGATTGGACATCTGTAACCATACCGTTTTATACGCAATTTATTTATATAGAAATAGTTGTTTTATAGTCACATGTTTTCTTGTCGGCACGGTGTTATCGATCTGATAACACTCCTCATTTGTAAATATTGAATAAATTGTTTCATGAAAATAACATAACTGTTATTTGAAGTCAGTGACGGCGCAATGTAATCCGCATTCTTTTTTTTTTTTTTTAAAAAATTTAAAATTTAATTTTTAATTTTTTTTTTTTTTTTAAAAAATATATTTTTTTTTTTTTTTTAAAAAAATTTAAAAAAAAATTTTTGTTATTTTTTTTTTTTTAAAAAAAAAATTTTTTTTTTAAATTTTAATTTTTTTTTTTTTTTCCCCCCCTTTTTTTTTTTTTTTTTTTTTTTTTTTTTTTTCCCCCCCCTCCCCCCTCTTCCCCCCCCCCCCCCCCCCCCCCTGCATATTTCTTTGTTTTGAAATATTTATTCTCGAAAACCCCGTAAGTGACAACGGCATGAAAGCCTAGTACTTGAAATGCCATTTTATCAAACGGCGTGGTATGTCCTAGCATAATCGTCATGCAGAAAATGAAACCAATAAATTGCTTTTTCGCGTTCTGTTTTCTAACAATTTGGAACACATTTCACGGAATATTTTGTCTTAAAGCTTCTCATAAAGTACGATTTAGTCGCGGGGAATTTCTAGATGGAAATGGGTGCAATAATGGCAGTGTTATCCAGGACTCCAGCAATGTTGGAAATATTGAATGTCTGACACTCTGTTCTAGTCAGTCATTTTGTGTTGGTGTCTTTTTCGAACCGGATGCGAAGCGATGTGTGACATGTTCTGCATTGTTCTTTACGACTACTACATCGACTGGGTCGGAATTCTACAAACGTCACGGTAAGACTTATGGCAGAAAGTAATTTGTTTTGTGGACCAGTCTACTCCCATGTCCTTGTACACGCATAGTAAATAGCTAAGCTTTTGTGTGTGTACTTTGTCAGTTGTCTTGTCTCATAGTTGTCTTGTTTCATATTTGCCTTGTCTCATAGTTGCCCTGTCTCATAGTTGCCTTGTCTCATAGTTGCCTTGTCTCATAGTTGCCTTGTCTCATAGTTGGAGTATTCATTCTTCTGGTGAGTGATATGTTTGATGGTTGTGAGGGTTTATCTATTTTATTATTTGTCAGCTTTCAGAGTCACTGACTTGCAATGACAAAACATCTCATGAGTGTTAGTTATTAATTCTAACACTATTGGAAATTTCTCCTATATACACAAAGAAGGATTTGAGCGTGATAAAACTATTAAGTATATCACGCTAGGCGTCCGAAACTATTTTTTAATGCTGTAATTCCCTCTCGTGTAATTTTCACACAACATCTACGAGTGTGCATGCGCTAATACACTTGGATTGGTATTGTTGTGAATGAATTCACGTTATGTAAATCAAATCGTAGTTAAATTTTCTACACTTCCGGTATCGCCAGCAATATCAGAAACAACAAAAATAAGACGAATAGCGTGTTATTTGAGGAGTAAAAAAGAACAGCCAAGATTTCACGAAATGCAAGGAATGCACGGAAATCTACAAGTTTCAAGACAGCGACTTCGTGAAAGCGCAGCAAATAGTACCCCATCGAACATTTTTTGTTTAGATTAACGTGTTAGAATGGAAATAGATTTTATTTTTGAGTGATATACCGGTTATTATATCACTGTGTGTCGTGTAGATGCTTCGTAATTAATCACTCAGGCCTTCGGCCTTCGTTATTAGATTACTACGCATTTACACTCCCCACAGTGATATACTAACCGGTATATCACTCACAAGTGAAATCTATTTCCTAATTCGAGCCCCGCGATCGACTTTTCTTTTCATGTGAGAAAGTTGACATTTTAGTACATGTTTGCTTGAATAGTTTTGGTCCCAAACGTAGACATTTCTTTGTGCTTTGCCTAATTCACATACTTTCCGTGTGTACTCCTTACACCAGACTGAATTAACATGAGTGTATATATTACATGCTTATAAACTTTGTCTTCTGCCGACTTTTGTTGTTTACTAGTAAATTAGTAGTACCAAAGTACCAAATATATGCTCTTCACTATAATGAATATTTGTTGCCCTTAGGTGCTCTTAAATGCTTAGAAGGTTAAGAAATTAAATTGAAATTGTATGGTTAAAAATAGAAACAACATTAAAAATGTGGCGTTGTAAAGTTGAATAACATTTGACGTACAACCTGACTTATTCACACTGATAATCCAAAGTTTCATTTAAAGAATACCAGATCAGCCAACTCGTTATATAATTATGTATATTACACAACGCTTGAAGTACAATGTGAATTAATCCAATTGTGTTCTTGATGTTATAGGGCTCTCAGTCTATCTGCTGGTCACTCAACGTAGTACATGGTATACGGCAAAGGTAAACCAAAGATGTTGTTAATTGTTATACTTTTTCCTTATATTTAATATGATGCTTTCCAGTACGATGCGGAAAAACGATAAGGATATAAAAGAAATATCGTAGCATTATTGTGTATAAACATACATATACATGTATATGCACGTCAATATCAATTTTACGTAATTTCAACTAAACGTGTAAGAATGAATGTACCGATGAATATATCACGGTTTGCCGTCCAGATGCTTTTTAATTAATGAATGGATCATCTTTGCTGTCTTATTGAAAATCTATATAAATCCGTGCTTATCACGGAATTTAAAAAAAATACTGATGCGAAAATCTCTTATGTACTGTTCTTCTCCATATTGACATCGCACTGTCTTGCATGTTGCAGTCAATGTCTTCCTGACAAAATGTTACAATTTATCATTTATTACATTTAACAACTATATTGCTTCAATATATTGTAGAAAAATTGTGAAAAACTCGGTGGTCATTTGCTGATAGTGACATCGGAAGAAGAGAATAAATTGATAAGACAACAGCTTGATGCATTTGGTAAGTTGATATTATTATCACAAGAGAGAATCGAGGGTGGTATGGTGGTCGACCGTTATTCACTGGCCGAGAAAGTTATTTAGTTTCTATGCTTATAATTAACTAATTTGCAGGTAGCAACATAATTCCATCTGATAGCCAAGTATCTATGATACGAACTTTTTAACTTATCAACCCTTCGATTGCACTGAAAAGAATAGAGTATTTAATTACAAACTTATCGATGATCATTTTAATAGTGTATAAGAAGAAGTTACTAATCATGTTTTGGGACAAATCACGTCACATTGTCTAAAAAGTTACCTAAACACAAAGAATGCCGACGAAAAATGTTTTTCTTGCATATGGGATCGGCATTTACGATGAGATTTTCCAGCCTGTATGCAAGAAAAATACTCTACCCTCCTAATTGCACTAATTTGTAGATAGTAACATATAGTAATGTTATAAACATTGTGACATAATTTCCAAACAGAACTTGGAATATCCCGTTTGTTTGATTATGAAATTCATATTTTGATCGTTTATTCTAGACATTTTCATTTAAAGAGCAAGACGTATGAATAAATTTCGAAGAAATTTGGCTCAGATGAAATATCCGTCACCTCGGTACTGTTTACAAATCAAGTAAAATGTTCCCGCCAAAAAAGTTACCCTAAGACAAGGAACTTGACCGAACTCGATAATGACAATTTTTTTTTTTCTAATGATAATATTACATCGGTAGTACTGATTGATTATTCACTATTTGCAAATTTCTTCATTTATTTAAAACTTAAATTATAAATTATACATTCTAACTCTCGGATTTTGTCTTATATAAAGAAAAAAAATCATGTTTTACCATAAACTACATGGAACCAATCTTAAACATGACGTCTTTGTCATGCCTTAATTTCCGTTTTATTCGGTAGAAAATACCTTTGCTTGATTCACTTTTTGTAATTATATGGTACCCTGATTACAATCGAAATAACGTCCTTTTCAGCGTTGTTATCTTCTAATAAACAATGATTTGTCGTACCATGCTGCAGTTATTAACCCTCATTGGCCGTTGAAGACTTCCGATACTTCGACAAAGCCGCTTTTAATACGACTGTGAAGAAAAAGAGAGAGAAACATATAATTATTAAGAATATACATTATAAATATATTATATCATATCATAAAGAAGCAAAACATATCAAGTTCAACTTGTTAAAAGGTTAGGCCTGACTTCATCTGAAAATTTATTAGTATTCACGAAAACCTCTATGGTGCTTAACAGTATAGCCATATAAACCCAGCTTTTGCTCGGAAGTTCACATGCTTTTATCTACCGATGAAAAGTCATGTTGGATATCAAGCAGTATTCATTCGTGGTGTAAAATGAATTCTGTGTGGCATGTGTTGATTGAATAAACAAGTGTAGTAATGATCAATTATTAGTTTCTTTGTTTTCATGATTTTTACCTAGGTAGAGAAACTAGTTAGCCACCAAAATTAACGAATTAAAGAGCAATCACTGAAACTAATATGATTAAGTTTGAGCATAATAGGAGTTGTTTCAGCTTTTTGTTATCATAAATAAGTCCGTAACAATTCCGCCATGTTGATTAGCAACCTCTCCACTCGTTTCAGTGTCAGTTGTGTTTGAGTTTACTGATATTTATGTCGTGCGATTTATGAAGAAACAAAATCGAACAAACACGTTTAAGATTAATAATCGGATTTTCCTCGCCAAATAAACAAGTTAAATCAACAGATATATTCAATCAAATGCGTATGGATGGTATATTAGGTTTTATCCTTGGTATCCGGTCCAATATGACCAACGCCCCAATAAGAGTTTAGTTATTTTAGTTTTTGGTAAATGCACATGAAAGCGTCCCAATTCCAGAGACCCCTGGTTCTTTAATCGAATGACAGTTCAATACATGGGACCTCGGTTTAAGTCTCATCAAAATATCTGTTTGTAATTTTATTGGCATTCATGTTGAACCCACAATTGCAATTCAAGTTGAAAATTCAGACTATCGTTCTCTAATCAAATGAGTTGGCTTCATTACGGCCTTTATAACTGCCTTTCCATGAAATTTGCGGTCAGTTCTGATATGATTCATCGATCCGTAAAATTCCATTTAGGCAATCGTTCGGCAATATACGTTTAACATATCCCGTTATGTACCCCTCTAAGTGCTTGTTCCGCTACAGAATCGTCAATGTATACAGTCAGTCTAATTTGTGGACGTCATGAATTGCCATTAAGGTATTTCCATATGGACATTTAAGGTCTGCTAACGTTCAGCCGTTAACATAACATAACATAACATAAACGGAATCTTTCAATATTTAACATAGAAGGTAATAACATTGTAATTTTTTTTTTGACTATATAGCATATAGTTTACCCCCCTCGACATTAAATTCCCCCGCCTAACGCTCGGGTAATTAAGTCACTGACAAATGATATCCCCAAATACCAAGTCAAAAGAATAACAATGATATTCAGTGAAAACACCCATTAGAAACTGTTTTTTTTTTTTCTAAATTACAATGATAACCCAATTTCAAAGACTTAAAACAAGTGACAATAAGACATTTGTAACAAATTATATATTTGTTTATATTACCTTGATGTTGAAATTGCATTAAGAACATATTCAGAATATGCTTTCTCAATATGTGAGTTTATCGATTACTTTTTAACTGCTGTCCGAATCAGCAGTTTTGATAATTATTTATGCTTTTAAGTGCTTGTATCTGTAAAATGGCATGGAACTGAAGTTTTATTGAATCAATATATGTCTGAATAATTGCAAAGTCTTTCCATATACAGCTACTTTTCAGCTACCGCATTTTAAATGTACACTCTAGACGGATATAAATCAAGACTTGTTTGATTTGCTTATCACTCTTGCCCAGAAATAATTTTTGAACAAACTTTAGATAATCAATCGTTGATGTAATACATAGCAAATTAAATAAAATGAATTCAGTTACAGGGAACATTCACGAAAGTCGGGTTGACTATTACTTGTCATTATATAAGGCTTATATGTGCTTTTGTGTGTTCTCAGACGACATAGATGTCATCAGCATAGGTGCGAAAGGAACTGGTGGGAGAGCAGAAACGTTTAAGTGGGTGGATGGCTCAGCAGTTTCGGATGGATACAAATACTGGAACTATGGTCAACCGTACCCTATTGATAATGGAGAACGGTATATACAGATGTTAAGAATATGGAAATACCGGTGGAACGATGGAATAAACAAAGATTGCTATAGCATTTGTGAATTTGAATAAAAACAAACATATTTATGTTATTTCATGAAAGTACATTTTTATTGTGTTTTGCGGTTACACTGCAGTTTTCTTTAAAAAATGCTGATGTTGTTCAAACTATGTAATGTCAAGGTATTTTAGATAGAAGTCGATTTCATATAGAGTATTTATCTTTCAAATTCTATAAAATTATGGTTTTGTATCTGCACAAACAGAGAAATCATGGAAATGAACAAGCCAAAAATAACGCTTGAACTGATCAAACCAAAAATAACCATGGAAATGAACAAATCAAAAATAACCCTGGAACTTAACAAACCAAAAATAACCATGGAAATGAACAAATCAAAAATAACCCTGGAACTGAACAAACCAAACATAACCATAGAGATGAACAAATAAAAAATAACACTGGAACTGACCAAAGCAAAAATAACACTGGAACTGACCAAACCAAAAATAACCCTGGAACTGATCAAATCAAAATGAGCCATATATCGTAAAACGCAAAACAGTTCTGTCACTAAACAACCAGTTTGTTTACTCAGTTGGAATGAAGATAACTGTAATATTTATAATACAATGTCGTTGGAGTGACATGCTTAACTATGTTTCATATACGTCTGCCAAGGCAAAGGTTGTTTACTAGTTCACGATTTTTAGGCAGATGTTTACATAAACTATTTGTATTTTAAACACAGTCAAACGATGAATTGTGATTTTGTTTTATGTACATTGATTTGTAAGAAAGACGTATAACACCTTATTAAATCACATTTGTTCACATGCTTAAAAACGCAAAGAACTAAGTACGTTAATTGCCTAATATTCATTTTGAAATTGTTAATTGCGAAGTCATTGCGAAAAGCTTTGTACGTTTCTCAATACATGTACTATACTGATGTTGCTATAAACTTGAAAAAGCTATAAGCATTATGAAATGTTGAACGCTAGTATCTATGTTGTTGTTGTTGTTGTTGTTGTTGCTTTAAGACCAACACTAAGATAATTAAATCACTGAACAGCTTGTGTGCACCGGTAATGTCTTAAAGTTTTTTTAACTGGCATACCGAAGTCATCAAACATTCTAGCTGAGGGCTGAGAAATTTGCCTACTTTTCCCACGCATTTGTTTAAATTTCTATAAAAATGTTATATGTAAATGATTGAATCAAAGAAAACTTTCCAAAGACAGTTGCATGCAGAATTCAGTTTATGATACTCAAGAACATTCGTCGAAAAACGAAGAATTGAAGATCTTTTTTCCGAATGTTCTAGAATATCATAAACTGAATTCAAGGAATATCGTGCATCGGGTTTATAGCTCGGAAAGAGAAAAATTTTGCGCTATAGTGGGTTTAATTTGGTCAAGTGTAGCATTAGCTGTTACCTGACGATCGTTGATCAGTGCCCAGTACTAATTTGTCACGTGACAAAGACACTGTGAGTATGCACACCCAATACATGAACATGTACGAACTCTCAAAAGAAAGTAAAATAATTTGGTCAAGTTATCGACAATGACATGTCCGGGAAATCAATTGTAAATGAGGTAGTCAAGAAAATGAATTCAAAACTAAATACAAAACTTTAATACAGACAAAAGGTTGTGTCTCTGTAAAACTTTATGTAATTCTTTAACTCGGTGCCTTTTTTGGGTAATTTTGTTCTTCTTTGTATAATGGATTATCTGCGGGCTAAATAATGTAATAATAAAATAGTCAGATATATTCATGACTATTCTCTTAGAGCATCACTTAGAGATAAAGATTTTGCAAACCTGGATATGCTTAGAGTAGATGACAGTTTCCATCATATTTTCGTGACAGTTTTCAAATTACATTTAACTATAGTTCACGGTTCTTGCAATTTCTATGTTTAAAGAATAAAAAATAACATGGCAAATACTTTTTACCATAATTGCACAAATAATTGGATCTCCCTGCCAGAACAAATAAGATACGAGTAAAATAAATAACTATAATAGTTATATGCAAGACTGAATTATAAAAGAACTTATTCTGTAATATTAAGGCTTATAATTGTAAAGGCTCTCTGTGATATGTAACTTGTGATATGTTATAAAATATGATATTTCTGTGCTTTTAATTCTTTGCATGTATATGATTGATTTTATGTTTGATGTATGTATGCAAATAAATGTATCTATCTCTCATATATTTGTGTTGAAATTGTGGTTGCTCTATCAAGTATACCATTTTTCCGTAATTCACTACTGTCAATATTTTGAAAAACCGCTAACATCTATGTTAAAAGCATCAATTTTAGTTGATTGATAAACGTATTCGCCATTGCAATGTCGTGGCCAAGCAGGGAAAACAGTCTTTCGTACACAATGTCAAGAATATAGCTATGGAATATATCTTTAAAAAACAATTATTTAATGATACAATGCACATGAAATAAGAAGTATTTTGACCCACATTGTACTTTGGCAGTAACAGCATCACGTTTTGTATCTCGCATGAGTAGAAGTTAAAGGTTCAAACTATCAGCTCAACCAATCCATGGCAAGTGTCTTCTTTCAAGCAGCTACACCCCGAAGCAGACGACAAATACAATGTCGTCTAATCAGGATTTTAGTTGCAAGCCTTTAAGATCGCATTTCTTCAAAACATCCATATTAAAGACATAGACTTTTTCTGATTGAAAGTCAGAATATCCCATTTAAAAAACCTAGGTAGAAATTGGTTGACTAGTTATAGTTTCTTTTTACCGTTAACACACTTGTAGTATTGTGAATAAACAGAGACTGGAAGATATACAATATTTCATAAGTTCATTTATGTTGGTTTAATCTATTTTTGTTACATGTTTCACTTAACCCACGCTTCCTGATTCGCTTGGATAGAAATAACAAAAAATAGAAAATTGTTGCGCACGATTTCACATCGACTAAGAAATCATGAAATCTTCATTTCATCTCGATTTACGTGTAACTGCAGTGATAAATTTGTAAATACAAGGATATTAGATTTTGTTGTGATTTCAGGCATTTAAGTGCAAACCTAGGTAAGCATCTACTCTCATTGAGAATATCTATATTAACAACAACTAGGTTTATTTTGTACACTTGCAAAATGGTTAAGGTTAAGTTTACCATCATGGCAATTTCTTTATATTTGTGGAGAATAGGGGAAAATATAATGGTTTTATTCAAAAGTTCATACACTTTGTTTGTATGTCCTTTTCACTTTGAAAATACTGTATATTTACTGCATGTATCTATTTCTATACAATATATATTTTTCTATACAAGTTACTTCAACAATTGGACCAAACCTAATATTACAACTTCAACACACGTTGCCAGTAAATAGGCATGTTAAAATGTTTGTCAGTCACTATCAGAGGTAAGGGTAAGCTAAGCCGGAATTGATATTGTTAATATATATACTACATTTCAGTGTATTTCACATAAAATATTTCATTTAATTAATGTAATTCCCCACCTTTGATAAAGCGTTAAATCGTAAAAAGCCTTTGGCAAATAGACACCTGTTTCGCTTAAGGGATATCGTCTATGATTTTCCGAGTCCAGTTTCTGTTGATCCAGTATTATTAGTCCAGTATTTGTTTATTTCTCTCACAAATTCAACTTTCATAATTTAAAGAATTATATGAAAGATGTTGTTATAAGAAGGACTGTGTTCATCAATTCTAACATATCCTTCCAACAATATGTGTGTACCAATTACAACAATCGCCCACAATATCTGTGATTTTGTTTGATTATTCAATCGATTTGTTGTCATGCATGTACCTGGTCCAGCGAGTCGGTGCGCCAGGCCCTTTTTTGATTTTGTAAATTTCCCGAAATTCCTGAAGCTGACCTGACAAATCATCACACAAACGACTATATCTGGTACTATCCCCGAGACGTTCATTTGTGATGTTGGCATAACCAGGCTTAAATGCGGGGGATTAAAACAGATGATAAAAAATTGTTTTGTTAATTTTTAAAATTGCAGATTTTTTTACCTCCTGTTTGGAAACAACACCACTCAAACATGTTCCTCTGCACTTATAAAATCTTACTGGTTTGGTCGTTTTGTCTTCTCACACAAAGAGCCAGTGCAGGTAAGTTCCTTATATACGTATACGCGCAAAATGTTTTGATCTACGTATTGCTCACTAATATATACAATCAGTTAAAACGACGAGTTCAGTCAGGCAATATTCACTTGGCTAAATATATTGCCTTACAATCTAATTCAGGCCAAGAATTGTCCGGAACTTCAATGTTTAAAAACATCTTGTGACGCATTTCTCGTACAAAGACAGAAATTCCATTTTGCCGATGCACTTAAGAAAAATTAAAGATTTCACATTCGCGCTGTATTAAATCAATGTATTTTTTATTTTAACACAATGTACTGTTAAGAATGAGATCATTTTCGATATAAATTAAAAATCAGTTTATACTCTCGCCAAATTACATAGTCCTTTTCCTTGTTTCAGTATATTAACATCTTTTTAAACATTAGTCACATGTGCCACCTGCTGATACCTTTGTAGCAAACAGTGTCATCGAAGACTGAATATGAAAATTATATGCCTGTTTATTACACAGTCCAATGCAAAATCGGTTGCAACTCGTCGTGTAAAAGGGTGATAGGCAAAGAAACATGTAGAATTAATGATGGATACTGTAACAATGGTTTTGTAGATAAATTCTTAAACATACATTGCTTCCAAATGAGCTATGCCTACCACAGGTCAATTCGAGTTTTTTAGAGTGGACTTGTTTCCTGCCGCGTTTTTTTACACCCGGGCGAGGGCGTATGCACGACAATAAGTTTGTTCTTAGATGTTAAACACGTAACCAATCGATGGTGGCTTCGTTCATGTGTAAATACCTTCAGTATATACGTCGTTGTATAAATTTCAGTAATATCGCACATTTGATGTAATTTCTCATTGATTCTAATTGATCTCACCTACTGAAACTATAGGTTTCAGAGGGTGACGCATATATGTAGTGGTAACGCGTCGGACTCCTGACCCGAAGGCAATTGGTTCGAATCCAGGCAGCGCTATTTGGCTGCGACTTCCACAATCCTTTCGGTGCGAATGCTGGACATAAGCAAAGGAAGCAGGCATCTAGAGTACTTTATATATATCATCAAAAACTTGTTTTCCAATGTAAATTAAAGAAGTTTAATCCACATGTAACTTGATACGAGAACACTGTAGTTATACATTTGAAAAGAAAAATACAAATACCTGGGTCAATAGAATATCAAAAGAATATAGGTGTTTTCATGTTACAGCATCGACAGTACCAACGCATGTTACAGCATCGACACGACTAACGGTATGTAACAAATGTTACGATGAAGACAATTGTTATACAATAATGAGTTTTGTAACAGGCTACATGTCAGGAATTGGGACAAGTGTATTTGTGGTAGCTATTTCAATAGTTGTGTACAGAATAATACAGAGGTAAGTTTAAACCGGTAAGTTTATGGCCTTTTACTAATTGCAACTTACGTCTGTTCTATTTCATCATCACTATACCATACTGAAAGTAAAGATAATAATTGTAAGATTAAACCTCATTCCACCTGTATTTACCATAATTATAGGTACATGACGCGTTACACCCCAATACCAATATGTGCCATATAGGTACATGACGCGTTACACCAACATACCTGTATATACCATGATGCGTTACAACCCTATCCAATTTATACCATATAAGTACATGACGCGTAACACCCTATACCAAATATGCCATATCAGTACTGACGCGTAACACCCCTATACCAAAATACCATATAGGTACTAACCGTAACACCCCAATCTAATATATGACAAAGGTACACCCTCACCACCCTAAACATTAGGTACATAACGCCTTACAACCCTATACCAATTTATACCATATATGTACATGATGCGTTACACCCAAATACCAATATATGTCATAAAGGTACATAACGCGTAACACCCCAATACTAATATATGACATAAAGGTACATGACGCGCTTCACCCACATACCCACTCTCTACACTATCGGCTATCATTACATTCACTATGATAGTGAGTGTAAGGAACGGTAACTCTGCAAAGGAGATTGCCACATACCCGTATATACCATAAAGCCACATGACGTTTTGCACCCAAATACCAATATATACCACATAGGTACATGACGCGTTACACCCCTATACCAATATGTACCATATAGGTACAGGACGCGTTACACCCCTATACCAATATATACCATATAGGTACAGGACGCGTTACACCCCTATACCAATATATACCATATAGGTACAGTACACGTTACACCCCTATACCAATATATAACATAAAGGTACATAACGCATTACACCTCTTTACCAATATTTATTATATTATAGGTTATTGAACTTGTATGGTGAAATATTACTTGGAACGAGCTGATTTGGCGGGAACAACGAGTTTCAAGTAATATTTCGCCATACAAGTTCAATAATCTTTTTATTATATACTTTCATATTGAATATGAACAAAAATGACATTGTGTTAGCAAAAATCAATAAATGAATCTTGAAATTTCTCAGACAACTAGCGTACTATTTCACCATGTCCATTTTCTTTATTGCGTATTAATAGACTCGATTCAATATTGTTGTTTATACGTGACGTCATTTATTAGGAGAAACGTTGACGCCAATTGTACGGTAAGAAATTTCAGTTGCCGTCCGCCATCTTGTTTTGAAAAAACGCAAGAATTTTCTTACGGATGCAGGTTTGTACTTTGAAATGTGAATACATCAACTTGATGTACGTTCCTAAAAATGTTTTCTCTTTCTTATGACTACATGCAAAACATCATTCCTTTTGTTTATCAATACTTGGCTGAACTACGTACCAATAACTTTCGTAACCAGAACTGATAGTGCGTGCCTTAAAAAAGGTTCGAATTACCAATACCTATATAGGTACATGACGCCTTACACCCCTATACCAATATGTGTCATGTAGCTGTTCTTTCAATGAAACTTATATCAAGTACTACATATCAAATGCATTTCTTCAAACGCTGACATTTTCGTTGCCTGTACAGTAATTCCTCAATAACGTACCTCACCAAAATCACGAAATCTACGACGAAGATTTTCCAGTGATACCTACTATGCTAAATATGCGTAATCAAATTGATAACATTTTATATATCTTTAAAGAAAACATAATACGATTTTCAGTTAGAATAAGCAGGCCAAGTCAATAATGTTGGTCCTTTTTATTTTTAATGAAGTAAAAATATTTTGTAAAGCATCACTGATGTATACATTTACAAACCGTTTTCCTGGTGTCGGGTTTTTATTTGTTTCTATGCAACACTTGTTTTATTGTCGATATGGTACTCTGCATACTACAAAGTCAATGATGAACTTGCAGCACTTTAGGGGCATGATAATTATAAGGACTGACTACCTTTAATGACCATTTAATGTTCTTTTGGTTATAGATTAATGATTCTGCGTCCTGGACACGTCGTGTACGTAACGTTATACAAACATATGTAATACAAGATAAGTTATCTTAGATTACATGTTGACAGATTTCTGTACATCTTGAAGTGTATATCAGTATTTCATTTTATGCGGGAACAGATTCGCACATCTATATGTAAGAAATAAACGTATGAGCACTGATTAAATTATCTAGTACGACAAGTACCATATAAATGTTTGCAAACACCTTGAATTCATAAAGGTTTGTTGTTTTGTTTGGGTGTTCTGCATCCTGTTCCTTTAATTTTCGAATTGCGAAAGGGTATTGGTAATAAGTCATATAGTTCGGTATTACAGGAGTATTGCAAAGAAACCAAACAATGACAATCAGGGCAACTCTACTGCTGAAATGTCTACCCATTATAACGAACATGCTGCACAGAACCATGAACCAGAACAAGTAATACACGAAGAGAACAAATATGAAAGACTTAGCAATATTAGAAACACATGACGCGGTCTATAAAGGTAAAAGCAGCAGTACTCTTTGAGAACATTATTTAGCAGTGATGGCTTTTAGAATTAATTTCAATTTAGCTTAGGCAGTACATTGCAGCAGTGCACGTGACTATAAGAACATCTCACTATAGAAAAGTAGTCATGAAAAAACACAGAGAATAATAACAGCAATAAATTTCACAGAAGTTTTAGAATTCCCAAAAAAGCAACGGTATAGCTTTTCCTGATAATGTTTAAAAAGTTTAAAACAGTCTGAAGACTTTTTCATGTAGTTATACGGTAGGCATGTCTTTCTACGTCATAATACATGTATAAACAATAAACTTCCACCTAAGACATAACATACCAGAGCACCTCTTTAATATGGTCAGAAAGGCGTTTTAATCGCATTAATTAAACTAAACAGTGCTCCTCTCGTCAACTTATAGATTGAACAATACATCTCACATGTCGAACATGATATCCTTGTTGTAATGTTTCAGGCATGGAAGTGCAAGACGTACAACAAGGACAAGGCTATTACAATATCGACGCAATAAATGGAGAGATTTCACGTTTCAAAACTCTCTAGTCTCCATTCATATCTGCAATTTTGTTTCAGATATACACTGTTAGTGTCATTGACAGTAAGACACTGTTACAGCTGTACATAATGTTTTACTTCATTCAACATTCGTATTGCATATTTAATACATTGCTTGTTACCATCTTAGTGTGTATGATGAATGTAAAAGTACATTTGTACATATGTATTGCTTATTTCAAAATTCGTATTGCATATTCAATACAGTGCGTGTTACAATCTTAGTTTGTGGCCATCTGGGTAAAGGTGTTTGGTGCCTGCAGCATTGAGTAAATACGTTTTTGGTTCTCAAGGTTTGCTTTTATATATTTATACACGAACATTTTTGTGTTTTACATACCATGCCTTTTGTTTCCATTGTGTTGACAGATTCACCTATGCGGGATTACTTTTATTTACACTATCCTGTATTGACATGGTGGGGTAGTGAGTGAGGTTGTACGATAAACCGGTTTAAGCCATTTGTTCCACCAAACATTTTGTCCTTTAATTTTCGTTTTGTCCTCGTGGTTGCTATTCTAGTGTTGGTAGTGTATGTGTGTGTGTGTGTACATGTGTGTGTGTGTGTGCTTGTGTGTGCCGTCTGTGTGTGTGTTGGTGGTGTGCACTTCTGGGTGCTGTGGGGCCGTTTGGAGATGCGTTTGCTACGTGGCATGTTTGATATTATTTTTTTTTTTGTATAATGTATTTTGTACATAATGTATTCTTTATTCAACATTCGTATTGCATATTCAATGCATTGCTTGTTACCATTTTAGTGTGTATGATGAATGTAAAAGTACATTGTACATTATGTATTACTTTATTCAACATTCGTATTGCATATTCAATACATTGCTTGTTACAGTCTTAGTGTGTATGATGAATGTTAAAGTACATTTGTACATTATGTATTACTTCATTCAACATTCGTATTGCATATTCAATACATTGCTTGTGGCCATCTTAGTGTGTATGATGAATGTTCTTGTGCATTTGTATCTTGTGTATTACTTCATTCAACTTTCGTATTGATATTCAATGCATTGCTTGTTACCATCTTGTGTGTATATAATGTAAAAGTACATTTATACATTATGCTTATTTCATTCAACATTCGTATTGCATAATCAAAAAAATTCCTGTTGCCATCTTAGTGTTAGATGGTCTAGTGTTTGTATCGTATGTATTATTGCATTAAACTTCATATTGATATTCATTCATTGCATTCACTAACTTAGTGTGTATGATGAATGTAAAAGTACTTTTTGCCATCTGTATTACTTATTAAACATTCGTATTGATATGCAATGACATTGTTAGCCTCTAAGTGGTTTGATGAATGTTTAGTGCATTTGTATCTTAGTATACTTCATTCAACATTGTATTGCATATTCAATGCTTGCTTATACATTTTAGTTGTATGATTGCAAATTGATAGAATATATTATTTTAAATATGACATTTGAGTACATTTCCAAGCATTTGGGTCGTGCCATAACAGTGAAAAAAGAACTTTATTGACACATATCAATAATTCTGACAGTCCTTAAAAGTCGATAGTTTGGCATGCATAATTGACAAATGTTTCTTAGCTAGAAGACATGTTCTATATCCAAACTTTTAAAGTCTCAGGATCACTTTGAATTTACTGATATAGTATCATACATTTATTTATAGGATAATGATAGAACCATGTTCTAATTACTCTAAAGCAGTGTTGAATATGCCTTTCTTACGTATTCCACTATTTCTTCAAGAAAAAGAATTGCCAGTTAGCCTTTCTTCTTTTTTGAAATATCATTGAAAAAAAACAGTGCTATGTTTTTAATATGTACAGATCGATTTAAAAAGCAAAGTAAGGGATGTTTTTGGTACAAATAAAGGTAATTTCTGTCAGTAAGAGATCTTTAGTGATAAAATGAGAGCTACTTCTAAATGTGATACTGGGACTTTAACGGTGCAAAACCTATCATAAGAACTGATGTTTGAAACTTAAATTTAGAGGTGTTGTCGAATAATTCTAAGCAGTAATCTTCAACTGTGGTTAATGCGAAAGATACGGTGATGAAATAGCATGTCACCTTAAACGCAACTTTTTCTTACACTGTTTGAACCAATTTGTTTTACAAATTAAGTACTTTGTTCAAACATTCTTATAAGATATACAGTCAAAAAAGTAGATGTTATAAAACCACCAAATGGTTATGTGCATAAACATTTATCAAAATTCATATTCAATATCATATTATCTTTCCTCAATCGTTTTGAATTTAGTTTCATATATTCAGTTAAGCATTAAAATTAAGTGTTCTGCACGATTTATTTACATGCAAAAAGTAGTTAACCCGCCTACGATAGTGCGCGAGTTTAAATAATTATATATTTTGTTATTTATGTACTTCCTGCTTCAAAATGTTATGTTAAAGTCCCTGGATCACATTGATTTAACTGATAAAGAAAAATAAATTTACTGGCAGGATAATGATAGAACCGTGTTCTATTCACTCTAAAACAGTGCTGACATCACTCTCTTACACTATCGGCTATCATTACATTCACATTGGAAGATTTTTAAAATAACTTTGCACAAATGTTCACCACATTTACAGTCTGTAGGCATTGTTCCTCTCCAGGCTTTAACTCCAGTATTCATTGAAGAATTTTAAAGTACATTGTACTTTGGCACCATGATCATTTCATAATATAAATACACTTTTGAGACTTGCTCAGAACTGAGACTGATTCTCTTTGGTCTGTATGCCAACCTGCTCTAAGAGTATTTAGTATATACATTGGGGATACATAATAATATTATAAAATTTTCGATTACATGTTTTTGATGTCATTTTAATTTTCATGAGTTTTAGGGTGTGCCTCTTTAAGTATATACATGTGTATGCAATTCTTCGATTGACTACATACAAGCTATAAACTCTCTTAAATGAAGACACAGAATTTCAGTTCGTTCTCATAAGACATTAGTCTCCAAATAAAGCCCCTGCTGGGATTTGAACCCAGGTGTCTTCCAGTATGAACAGAAAGTATTCTACTTCTGAACTACAATGGCGAAATAAGAGACATCAGCTACAGAAATAAACTGAAATTCATAAATAAACTCAGAAAATAAGCAGTAGTAGAGACTGTGATCAAGGAAATTCTCTAGATCTTTTACACGAAACTAGGATGTGTATGTCAGTTAATAGCTATTAGCTAATATTCAGTATGTTCTTGTAACACCCGACTATAAATAAAGTTTCTTGTGTCTTGTTTATTATGTAGGCCCAAGAGCACAACTGCCGTGGCCAAGTGGTTAGAGCCACTGACTTGAAATCACTGTAACCTCTGAAAGATTGAAGGTGATTAGTTTGAGCCCTGCTAACAAGCATATATCTTTATGTGAGAAAGTTGTTCTTACAGAGGAAAGGTGTACAGTACTGGTTCTAAGCCCAGGAACAATGGTTTTAAAAGTCACCTACCTGTCTGTTAAAATGACAAAAACGTGTTTAACTCCTACAATAACCAACATGTGCGCAATTTACATGCTCAACCATATTTCTATCATGACTCTATTTCAAATTCTGAGATGGACATTATGCCCCATTTAGTTAAGAAATAAATAATGAAAAACTAAAATTATTTTGTTGTGATAAATTACCATTTTTCAATAATGTGGCACTCATCAATCACAACAGCATCAATGTGTTGTTGTAATTCACTTAGAAGAAGCTGTCTTCCTTTCTTGGTGTTTAACAGTGCCTCCGGATGGCACAGAACAATTTCAAATTCGCCTTGTTTAACCTGTTCCAAGCTAACATCTGACTGACAGGTGTATGACTCCTCAGTGCCACTATAATCATCATAATCATCATTAAATGTCCCTGTTTCTACATTAGCCTGAATATCTATACGGCAACATGAAATGTTGTGTTCTCTGAGGATTTTGCACTGATCCTCCTTAAAAGTACAGTTATCATGTTTCGTCAAAAATCTTAACATTGAGCCTGTTGCAGAGATGATAGTGAGTGTAAGGAACGGTAACTCTGCAAAGGAGACTGTGCTGACATATGTCTTTCTTCCGTATTCAAGTCATTTCTTTATGAAAAAGCGTTGCCAGAAAGTCGTTCTTATTTATTTTTTTTGCAATATCATCGACAACATTACTGCACTATATTTCTAACATGTACATCGATTTGAAACACAATTTTAGGAATGCTTTTGGTACAAATAAAGATCATTTCCTCTGGTAAGACTAATAAATACTCGTGACCTCTAGGACTCGGTTAACAGCAATTTTTCTCAGTGTACCTTGGCGTTTTGGTAAAGTCATTTATATATGTATTATGATCAGTTTATGTCCAGGGCAATAACTTGTGTTTACAATGGTAAAACAATGTTGACAAACTAGTCTCACTTGCATGAAGAGTCTGTTTCCACTGACTAAGCCAGTACAGAAATAATTATAAACATAACAAAGCGATCATCTTTTTCATCAATAACACCTATTCAGCTAACAGCAAATCGAATATCTTTTCTATCATTTCTACCTGTTCACCTTATTGTCAAGCAAAAGAAAGTCAAATGATATAGAAAAATACATGAACAAATATTGCTTTAAAATGTTCAAACCATGTCATAAGAAAGAAATAATCACAACGCTTTTTGCACTTCATGCTTCGACTTTAGTATTTTTTTCCTCTTCAGGCGCAAGTAGTACGTATGTACTACAAGATCATTGTACCTGTATTTGTTACCCAGGCGAAAATCTATGATATAAAGTTCTTGCCCATTTGACTTTATTTCATATTGATGTTTTGACAGATTTCATACTTTGACATTCAATGAGCGTTTGTAATTATTACAACAACATTAATCTTCTGAAAACTCCATAAAAATGTTAAACATCACAAAAGCACACTGCTCTACAGTCTGACATATGTGTTATTATGAAACAACTTCTTGCAAAACTCTGGCAGTAATAAAAACACTTAAGGCAAAATTTTCAGCAAAACACGCTTTCAAAAATAGCACAATTTAAAAGATATATTTTCCAACGTAGAAATTATAAAACAAGGTTCTAAAATCAGTTATTGTGTTTGTTCGGCAATTGAAAGTGACTCGAGGAATTATATGTACCAGCTTTTTATTTGTATGTTTCAAGTGGCCATGAAACTGTTACCAACGTTGCGTAGTATCATTTGAAGAAATCAAAGTTACATTTACATTTACATGGGTAAAAGTTTGGAAAAATATCGCATATTGTTGTCAGTAAATGTGTTTGCATGAAACATTTTTTCAAATCTGTTGTTTGTGTGTAGAATAAGTTCAATTTCCGTTCGATAATGTGTACATATGCTGCTACGATTATTTCCAAAAATAACTACAACATTTTGGCTGTGTAAATAGAATAACTGAAAAGGTATTTTGAGTGATTTTCTTTTTCACTACAGAAAAGCATTTCAATATTATTATGTACGTAATAAAGTAATGAGCTTTCAAAGTGTTGTTTGACGACCAATGACAAGCAGTTACTAATGACTCCTCGGACTCAAATGGTCGGCACAAAAACGCATTACACATAGCAAATTGTCAAGCAGTTCCTGAAAAGAATTATGCTTAAGCTCAATCGATATTTGGCTTATATAATATTTACAAGTACTTGTTATTGTAGGAGTTTTACGCCTGTTCCAACCGTATTTTGGTCATGTTAACAGGCGGGCAGTTTACATAAACATATTTCGTGGGAAGAACCAGTACTAGAACACTATAATACAAGACTCCTATCCTTCGTAAGAAACTACCTACTTTCTCATATAAAGAGACATGATCGGTAGCAGAACTCGAACCAATGACCCTCAATCTATGAGAGGTGACAGAGATTTCAACTTGCAAGTCAGCGGCTCTAACCACTCGACTACGGAGGCGGAACTACAAGTGATTCAAGTGTATAAGTCCAATTTTGGAACGGAACTGGTCGATCAGCTGTAGTAAGACATGAAAAAGCATCCTGTATAACCTCAAAACACCTCACTTAGTACATGTGTTTAAGGAATGTAACCGGCACACAAGTGTACGGAATAAAGCTTTTACATTTTCGTCTCGGATACTGAGTTCTAATGTGTTAATTTAAATCTGAATTATCGACCAATTTGTTCTTCCTTGTTTATGAAACACTTTGTTGTAAGTTACATTGTGACGGCTTTGCCTCGAAGCAACATTCTATTGTGGTGGTGTCCCTAGAAGCCCTGCAAAATCGCCCTCCCTTTTTTTCCATTGGATGACTCACTAATCATAACTACCCCAAAAAGGCGCGTTGTATGGACATTTTGTTTTCAATAAATTTTGCATTACAATGTGAAAATATTTATTTAAAGGGACATATCCTACATCTAAGTAATTGTATTTTCGAAACATTATGGTGGCTGATTTGGTACACTTTTGTGCGTCGTGTTGTCGCCAGCGACAACACGACAAAACGCCAAACGGCGCGTTGTCGCACTGTCGTCTTGTCGTCCTGTCGCTAGCGAAGCACGCCAAACGGCGCGTTGTCGCACTGTCGTCGCCGTTTGGCGTTTTGTCGCTGGCGACAACACGACGCACAAAAGTGTACCAAATCAGCCACCATAATTTGTCGCTTTGTTGCTCGGCACATTATCACCATAATACAACACGCCGCACGACAACGCGCCGTTTGGCGTGCTTCGCTAGCGACAGGACGACAAGACGACAGTGCGACAACGCGCTGTTTGGCGTGCTTCGCTAGCGACAGGACGACAAGACGACAGTGCGACAACGCGCCGTTTGGCGTTTTGTCGTGTTGTCGCTGGCGACAACACGACGCACAAAAGTGTACCAAATCAGCCACCATACATTTTCGTCATATGTTGTATTTATTTATCATTCTACGTTCATTGAACAGATTATCTATGTTTTATGGTGGCTGATTTGGTACACTTTTTGCCAAACGGCGCGTTGTCGCACTGTCGTCTTGTCGTCCTGTCGCTAGCGAAGCATGCCAAACGGCGCGTTGTCGCATTGCCGTCTTGTCGTCCTGTCGCTAGCGAAGCACGCCAAACGGCGCGTTGTCGTGCGGCGTGTTGTTTTATGGTGATAATGTGCCGAGCGACAAAGCGCCAAATAGCCAATCCTTCAATTTGAGCCGAGCGACAATGTGACATCGCGACAACACGCCGCACGACAACGCGCCGTTTGGCGTGCTTCGCTAGCGACAGGACGACAAGACGACAGTGCGACAACGCGCCGTTTGGCGTGCTTCGCTAGTGACAGGACGACAAGACGGCAGTGCGACAACGCGCCGTTTGGCGTTTTGTCGTGCGACAACACGACGCACAAAAGTGTACCAAATCAGCCACCATAATATTGACTGAAATGCATAGCTTAAACTTTTAGGTAGATGTATAATACTTCAGAATATTCAATTAGTTATGTATCTGAAATTATAAAGTTTGACATCAGTTATAACGTATTTCCCTCTTACAACAAGCCGTCATGCACTGAATAAATTTTATATACCTCCCGATATTCAGTTTTATAAACCGGAACAGGAAGTTTAAAAAAAAAATGTTTTGGAGATATTTCTTTTCATGATGATATAGCTGAGTAATAAAACATTAAGAACAGAAACAGAAAGAAACATATAAATCAGACGGAATAGATAAATATTTACTCAATTCAAGTTTAACAGAAGGTAAGAAGAATTTACTTCATTTTGTTATTTTACATTATTCGAATTAGTAAAAGTTAATATACAATTATGTATGAAGTGGATAAATTGTTTCGCGAATACAATTTTGTATAGCTGTATTCAATCAACTGACAAGGGCCTTGGTGAGACAAACTTGCCTGGTTATATACATCCAATGAATCACATCTTTGGAGTTTTAAAAACAAAATGAACAAATAATTGTTTATTTCATTCATTGCCTCTCATAGAAACCAATATGAAAGAAGTTTTAAATCAACATTTGTCCAAATTTTGTTTATAAGCTCAACCTTTCTGATATAAACTTTAATAAATGTGTTTTACTACTAGCCACACTGATTGTACGAATTTTGTTTGCATTAACGTTCCTATTCAAACATTTCATTATGAGTCTTCCTTTCAGGTGCTGTTTTTCCAAAACCACTAACAAAAATGAGAAAACTCTTGAACAAAGTCTTTCTGTCACTACTTTTCCTAAAATCTGCCATGGCAGGTAACTGTTTGTTTTTCTTTCCTCGGTATTTAAATCAGATGGCAATTACGCGGGCTAAATTATCTTTACTTCATCAACTGAATGTGAGTTCTCAAGAAAGGAAAAGATGGAACCGACGTAGATCTTGTAAATTTATGATTTATTATGTTATAGTTCGATGTGCCTTTTGCTTCGGAGCGTAATTGCTTGCATAGCTTTATAATTTAATTGGCACTATAGGTGTAAAAGGGTTAAACTGTTAATGAACACTTTGCTTTCATTTTGCTCTTTGAAATTGACAAATATCATAGAGTCGCTCATTGCGTTGTGAATCGATTGTAGCGTTGTTGGTTAATGGTGTGTTACTTAAATCACACACTAGTTATATCATTTCCACAAAAACAAAAATAATATCAAACAGGGAATGCCACGTACCAAAAACGCAGCCTCCCCAAAACGAACCCCACAGCACCCAGAAGTGCACACCACCAACACACACACACACACACACACACACACACACGCACGCACACACACACGACACACACACACAATCATGTACACACACACATATACACTACCAACACACACTAGCATACAAAGCAAACACACGAGGACAAAACGAACAATTAAAGGAACACAGTGGGGCACCGCCTTGGAACGGTCAGTGGCAAAAACACCACTGGGGAAGTCATAGGCAAGCGATTCACACATTTTACGTACATGTACACAAAACACACGAGGACAAAACGAGGACAAAACGAACAATTAAAGGAACACAGTGGGGCACCGCCTTGGAACGGTCAGTGGCAAAAACACCACTGGGGAAGTCATAGGCAAGCGATTCACACATTTTACGTACATGTACACAAAACACACGAGGACAAAACGAGGACAAAACGAACAATTAAAGGAACACAGTGGGGCACCGCCTTGGAACGGTCAGTGGCAAAAACACCACTGGGGAAGTCATAGGCAAGCGATTCACACATTTTACGTACATGTACACAAAAGTATTGACTACTACAAAATATATTCTAATTTCATTTCGCTTAACAATTCTCTTACTGCATCTACAAATTAATGCAGTCTCTTTAAAATAATACATTTCTATATATTCCCAAAGTCAGTTGTGACAGTCATGAATGTCAGTATTGTTTTATGGTTCTGGGTTACCTGTTTTAGGAAATAATTAAAAAGTAAGTTTATATACCTACAATGACCGCCATATATATTGAAATAAACTGAAATGTTTTCTTTGGCAGACTCTACTTCTACTGTAGGTAATAGAGCCGATGCATCTGCACAAAATGACAGCCAAAATATTATTATAATTGGATCTGGAGCCGGAGGCAGATTTCTATTGCTGTTACTTAGTTCCGTATTTATTGGCTGCCTTTTGAAAAGAAGGTAACAATCTTTCCTAACTTTAGGCACTATTTGTAAGTACGCGAACTTCGTGTGAAGAATAATTGTATCATTCATTGCGAAATAAAAACATTGTTGTTATATAAGTTTTTAACATCAAATAAGAAGGAATTTTAGACTTTTCACAAATAGCTTTAAATTATTAAAAAAGACTTTTCAAGCACTTTCATACATTCGCTGTAAGGAGAATTAAATCGATATCTGATTGTAGTTAAAAGTCGTATGATGTTTAACCTACTGTTTTCAGGTAAAGAAAAAAAATTGATCTTTATAAATTGTATAATGGCGATTTTTGTAGACTGCAAGGTATCAATTTATTCAGTACAGTAATTAAATACATCTATTTCATTGATTTTATTGATGACTGACCCGCTGGAAGTCCTAATAAGAGGTGGTCATACCCGTTATTAAGTGTTATATTTGTTTTTAACCCCTAACCCAATTGGTCAATATTTCCCCCATTTTCTGTTAACCTTTGGACATCAATTTTGCACCAAACGATGCATCACGGAACACTTTTTAAACGCTCTTATAACAATGCTTTCCCCGGTTTGTTTTCATCCAGCTATGTTCAAGCCAAATGTGCGGAAGTTTCTTATTTTGTTTAGTGTATACAACGAACGCGTAATACGCACTTTCGGATCCCATCTAATAACATTTTTAGAGGATCCCCTTTAAATAAAGCTTTTTTCAGGCAATTTTGATTTTACTTTCGCTTTCAATACCTTGGAAGCAAAGGTCAGATTGGCTGGCGGAAAGGTCATCAGAACGTGACCTTTTATCGGTTTTGACGATATATCTTTATCAGATTAAAGAAAATGTGCATCTACATGTTTTTTAAAAAGCAGGTACCGTACGTATAGTTTACCAGGTCATGTCGATCTTTCGTCGTAATAATTAAGAGAGACACAATATTGTATATATTTCATTTAAAGCACGGGACGTTGTATGATTTATTTATACGGCAAAACATGACTATACATGTTTTATTTTAGATATAAACATATTGTTGTGGATATTCACTCTCTTAGTGAGATCATTTCTATCCATCTATAGTAATTTTAAAACAAAATTGAGAAAAAGTTTATTTTCATTTTTTTCATCCGTATCTAATATTCCCATGTGGTTCTTAATAATTGTTTGATATGGGTACTATGGGCTTATCATGGTATTATCCACCTTAATACCAAAGTGCAGTACTGAAAAACATAAAAAACAATTTACAAAACCAATGAAATTATGTCTTTAACAACATACACCAGTTTCAGTTTACGGCAAAATCATGACCATCCAACATCCTTAAGCTTAATTTGACATGCAAGTAAGTACACGACTTATTTTGATGCAAGGCATCAAATACGACACAAAGGTGAAGCATGAAATATGATTGACTATCATTAGCTTATAACCATGAAATTAAAACAATAATTAAACTAATTAATAAATATGATTTGTCTATCTACGAAATTTACAGTTGATTTCTATACCAGAGCTTGACTAAAACAAATAACCTAAAGCAAAGATAAGAGTGCAATCTATCAAAACGGATGCTACTGCTTCAGCGAATGTGACCACGTGATTACTTTCGCTATTCCTATTGGCTAATCAGTAATCAAAAGTTTTTCCGTTATTGGAATATGGCCTAGTCATTTCTGGGGCTATCTGGCTGGTTATAGAGTGTGACCTAAATAATGTGCGGATACATATTCTGATCCTGTTTGGTGATGACTGGATAAAACTTTTTAAACTAGAGAGCAAACAAAGAAATGAACACCCCATCTTATAATTTCATTTTACCCCCGGCCTAAGGACGGCTGTATAAAAACAAGCACAGTGACTCAATATTGCGTTGAAAAACTATTGAATGAAAAACCCATACACAAGCTATGAAAAAGGGGTATTTTTGTGTCGGCCATTCGGAGATAGGGATCACTTTTTCGGTCCGGCGGTCTGTGCGTACGTCATATAAACTTAACGTTGGCTATAACTTTGCCATTTCTTAAGATTTCTTCATCAAACTTTACAATTGTATTGCTTATGACAAAAGGGTAGTAATGCCGGTACATTTTGTAGGTCACGGTCATATTTGACAAAGCTATCCCCCTTTTGTTCTCAGATTTTGTCACAAAATTATTGGTTATTCTGACAAAGTGTAAGAGGGCGACACAAATGTTGTACTGAACTCCCATCTAGTTTTCTAAATGGCAGCAATTAATGAAATTGTGGAATTCATATACTAAATGAGGTGGTAGGGGTACATGTACTTTAAATTGCAGCCCTATCCAAGTTGGATGACATATTCACTTTTTCATTCGACCTATTTCTTTACAAGAAATCATTTCTATTATGATTTGAATAACTGATTTCATTTTTCATAAATATTTGTGAATATTGTGAATGTGGAACTTTAGCTATTTTTAAAGCACAATTATTAGGATTTTATTTTATCTTTGATACAAGGTGCATTAAGATCTATTTTGTGAAAAAGGAAGGTCGGATAGACTCATGTGTTTTGCATTTTTGTGTAATGATTGGATTATTAACACAGTTTAAAAAAAATTAAACAATACTTTACTTTGAGCATCCAACACCCTTAAGACAAAACCCAGACAGGAATAATTAATTAGACTTACATTGCATTTAAAAATGCATTAAAAATAATATTCCTTTGATGTAAGCAGTGGCAGTAACACTGTTATACACATCAATAAAAATGCAAAATGTTTCATTATAAACAGAAACTATCAAAAGTTTGCCAGTACTTTTAAATTGAAATTAAACGTGACAATCGATATAATCCGAGTCATTTGCGTACATAACATTTAACTTCCCGGCTTACGTCATTCTTGATGCTACTAACAGCGAAATAACTTCAAATTTTCTTGATGTAGCCCTTCCTCGCATTGTACGTCAACGCTATTATTATTATTAATTAACATAAACAGGTTTGTTTAGAGTTTTAAGGTGACATACTGTCGAAAATGACATCATTGATTAAACTAAATTTCTTTTACGAAGGATACTACCGGTATTTTTGTTCAAATTAATGATCTCGATGATTCCACGTTTGAAGATTTCTTTACAATGGAATGTAGGTTGATAAAGAATCAGATCTATAATCAAACGTTTATTCAGTTCTTGTGGCTATTTGTCTTAGCATGCTACTAACATATAGTAATGTCCCTGTTATCTTGTACTTGTAACCTGCACAGCAACAATAGCGAACATAGCTGGTTTTCTAGGTTAATAAAAGATACTTCTTTTTTCTATGTGGTCTGTCATGGTTTACTTATGACATTGAACTTCGTTTCAATCATCAAAGTGTGTCTGTGATATTATACAAACGAGGTTTTTAAATATTAAATAAAGAGTATACTTAAATGATCATAAAGTGTATCTTGTGTAATGTTCAATATAATATCCTTATTGTTATGTTTCAGAACTGGAATTGCAAGTCGCACAGCAAAGACCCACTTATTATAATATTGACGCAGTAAATTGAGTTATTTCACTGTTGAACAGTCTCTGTTTCTGTCTGAAAGTTTGTTTAACATACCAAAATATTTGTTCTTGTGGCAGTAAGAAGCCTTTACAATTGAACATAATATATTACTACATTTAATAGTATTGCATGTGCTTGACAACAACAGACTGTGATGACTAAAGGTAAAAGTCTATTTGTATATATTTGTGTTGTGGGAACTTTGGAAAAGATAGCTTTATTGAGCTTTATTGAGACATACCAAATTTTATTGCCACCTAGTTTGTATACACAATGACGCGTGTCATTTAGTTTTACTCTTGATTGTTCTTCACGCTCTAGCTTATTCATATTGTAGCACTGTTAACTTGTTATATGACTTTATAGGTTTCAAAAGAAGGAAATACATTCCTAACTACCTTTATTATGTTTTAAAGAGGGTTTTAGGAGGTAGCAACAGTAATATAGACATTTATCTAAAGTTGCATGAAAAATATATTTCCTCAATCATAAAATCCATTTTCTGTATTCCGTAAAGCATGAAAATTAAGCGTTCTGCATGATTGAATCATATACACACATGAGTTGAGCATAAGTGTCGGTTCAAATGTATTTTGTTATGAAAGTACTTGTGTTCAAGTAGTAAAAGTTCGATTTTTCCACTCCAAGATGGGATACAATTCTTCTGTGTCTCGCTATATCTGGTTTGCAGAGATATCATCACAAATTGTAACCACAGAACACTTTAGAAGCGGTTTTTTTACCTTTTGAATATTTTCGATAGTCTTTTTTACTTGCATTAGATAAACCTATGCCTAATTCTAAATTGTTACTTATCTGTCTTATTCTGGACAGATACATAAACATAGTGTAATTAATGGCTTTTTAGGTTTTAAGGTGTAAGATAGGTTATATTTTTTGCCTTATCATACTACCAGTGTCCTTCTTGGTGGACTGAGTAGCCAAGGCCGTAGCTGCTTTTATACCCCTTACACACTGACTATGATAATTCATTATTGTCTGTTCGCTCCATACCAAATAGAACAAAAGGAAATTACAAGAAGATAAAAGTATTGATTCATGCTTTAATATATGTTATAATGTATGTTTGTAACTTTTCATCACAATTTTGTCAGAGTATGTTCACAACAGGGTTTCAAGTGTTATTTGTGTTTGCAAAGTTTTATCATATGAGCTAATCTCGAGAAACAAACTGAGGAAAACACAAACATCAGAACACTTTCTCTGCTTTAACTAATATTTAAAGATACGCCTATTTGCTAAGCATTACATCATGTAATCACTACAGACCGCAACCTGTTGAGTAAGCAGTAGACGCAACTGGAAATGACAGCCACAAATTGTAGCAGACATAAGTGAAGGGCAAGGAACCGAAAGTTTTATGAAAACTAGTAAAACGATATAATACGAGATTCCACTTCAAGAATAAATTATTCTGTGTCCGCTTCTGGGCAGAGGTAGTTTTAACGTCACTCATTGTTACATCATTCTATGACATATCTCAGTCTAGTTGTGGCCAGTAGTATAAGCAATGTAACGTTTCCTTTTCGGTCATTGTAGAGTCAGCCAATGCAGCTGGTTTTTACATTACCACTTTAATATCTTAAGTCTGTCGTGTTCACAATTGACTTTCCGCTTCCGATAACTGCCTATGTACTGAGGATTCGAGATTTCGGGCAATAACTTCATAGTTAACCGGACTTACAGCAAGCTCCATAGATTGAAGTAAAACATGCTGACACAGTATACTTTGAAATCTAATTAAATATAAATAACAACTTAATAATTGTTTGTAAACAAATCATACCTTTATTTTGTTACAGTACATGTAAATATATTTTTAGAAACATTATGTAACCATTTCTTGATAAACAACATCACCGTTCTCATTTGCATTACATTTATTGAATATTGTTAATACCTGTGTAATTGAAACCTCCATGAACTTTATATTCATGAACCAACATAAAGATAAAACATGTGAGAAAAAGAGGGTTTTTTCTCGGGAAGTCGTACTCTGAATATAAACTTGAATTAACTAATTCAAATGAAGTATGAGAATGTATATCTTACACTGAATTGATAACGATGATAATTAACTTTATGTAAAAATTGGTCACAACCTGTCAACGAGTGGAATTGAATTTCTGAAAGACATTTATAGGAATGTAAAAGAAATACTGCACAAATGTACAAAAATAAATAATATAACCACCTGAACATTGTCTCTATCAATCAAATATGAACATCTGATAAACGTACACTCCAAAAAGTGAAAAAGCATTTACTATTGTTGACATCTGATCACGAACATGTACAGTACCTTTATTTGTAAATACTTCTACATATGAAGACTTAAACAAAGAAACAACTATTTGTATTGAGAACAGTTAGAGAAATAAATTATTTTTATACGCAAAGATGGGTTTACAAAAAATACATGAACAAACAGCGGATGTTGAAGACAAATTACTCGGAATCCGTAGTCGAACAATATTATAAATGGAAACTTTTAACTTTGATTTGTTATGTACTTCTGAATGTACACTTGTTTGTAAATACATGTACTACATTTACACGTTTGTATCTAGAAATCAGATTTTCCAGGATGGCAACATATCTTTGAGTATGATAATAGTTTTCTTAACTACGTTATTGAAATTTCCTTGAAATAGTCCGTGATTTATTCACGTTAAGAAAGATTGTTCTAGTATTAATAACAAGCTGCATTGTATGCAACTTACTTTTATTATCTAACTCTTTGAATCTGACACGCATGTATTTCCCAATGTTCCAAGTTTTGCAATGTGTAAAAACATTGCTTTAACTAGACAAACTCCACAATTGTTTTATTTCTTTTGAAATAAAGCTTCTTTGACTGTCTGAATCTTTTCATAATATTTGAATATATTTTATGTGAAATCTGCTATCAATGAAATGAATAAACAAAAAACTTTCAACAAAACTGTTTGCATACAACTCTCATCACATTCTAATACATTTATAGCCTACACGAATCGGTGTAAATATTGACCTTGTCATACATCTTAAACATTTGAGTGCTGAAATGGTTTCCAAATTACATTGTCAGCATCTAACTGGAGACAATGTGAAAGGTTTGGCTTGGATATAGGCAAGTTTTCAAATAGCACATGTTTAAGTTGAGTACATGATGATAAATCAGGCTGTGTAAAACTCTTCAAACATTTCAAATGTAACTGACTAAGCTGCTTACAGGTAGATAGGTTAAGTTGTTTTATCTCATCGAGAGATTCAATATGCAATTGCAGCAAGCCCGTACAAGCAGACAGATCTAGTTGGGCTATTTTCCCGAGACACTGCAGATCTATTTGCTTCAAATATTTGCAAGCAGACAGTTCAATGTGTTTTAAATTCACAAGAAAGTGAATATGTAACTGCCGAAGGGAGACACTGGCAGTCATATCAAGCTGCTCTATATTATTTAGCATCTCTATATGTAACATTTGAAGCTGTTTGCAGTAAGACAGGTTGATTTGTTTGATACTCTCAAGTGATTCTAGATATAACTGCTGAAGTTCTGTACATGCAGATAGGTCAAGTTGTTTTACGTTCCATAGAAAGCCCAACTCAAGCTCTTTCAACTGTTTACAAGCAGATAGATCAAGATATTCTAAGTTGTTTAGAGACTGTAGATGCATTTGTTGCAGCTCAGTGCAATTAGAGAGCTCAATTTCGTTCATATATTTAAGATCATTTACAGCTAGATGTTGTAACTCTTCACAGGCAGAAAAGTCGAGTTTTCGTATCTTCCATAACGACTGCAGATGTACTTGCTGAAGGTTAACACACGCGCACAGGTCTAGATGCTCAACACAGAATATAGACTCTAGATGTAGCTGTTGTAAATGTTTACATGCGGCCAGATTTATGGTTTGTGTTTTCCCAATAGACTTAATATATATTTGCCTCAGTTGTGCACACTTAGATACGTCTAATTCACTCAGATTGGAGAGAGCTGTGACAGATAACTTCCGCAGTTGTTGACAGGATGAAAGATCCAGTTGCTCTATGCAATTAAGAAACCCTAGCTGTAATTGTTGTAGCTGGGCACATGCCGTCAGGTTAAGTTCTGCTACATTTTCGACAGACACAAGATATAGTTCATGAAGGTATGAACACATAGACAAATCTATTTGCTTTGACGTTCTAAGAAACTCAAAATGTAACACCTGCAACTGTTTACAAACAGAAATATCTACTTCAGCTTGATCTCCGAGGGACTCCAAATGTAGCAGCTGCAGTTCTGAGCACGAAGATATTTCCAGCAGTTTTAAATTTTGACATGATTTTACGTGAATTTGTTCTAGTTGTTCACAAAATGAAAGATCTAGTGTCGTATTCAAGATCGAAACGATATTTAGTTTATGTAATCTCACACAACCGGACATATCTATTTGCTGCAAGCTATTTAGAGTGTCCAAATGTAATATTTGTAGCTGCGTACAATTAGATAAGTTTATGTCTTTAATGTTTCCAATATATTTTAAATCTATCTGTTGCAAGTTTTTACAAGATGTAAGGTCAACTTTTCTAAGATTTCCAAGAGACTCTATATTTACGGAGCGTAGTTGTGTCGAAGCAGGCAGGACAACGTCTTGAATATTTTTAAGTGACTCGATATGCAATTTCTGCAGATTGGTGCAAGCAGTTAGGTCTAGGTGTATCACATTTGACAGAGACTTGACATATAACTGTTGTAAATGTGTACAAGTACTGACATCCAATTGTTTTAAATTGTCAAGTCCTGTCACATGCACTTGTTGTAGCTGTGAAAAAGCTGGCATATTGATTTCTTCTACATTTCTAAGGGACTCCAGATTCAATTGAATTAGTTTTCCGTTATGCCGTAAGTCTACTTTGTTTATGCTGTACAGAGACGCAAGTTGCAAAATCTGCAGATGAATACATTTCGACATGTCAATGAATGGAATATTCATGCAGCACAGATGCAGTTCCTGTAGCTGCACACATGTAGAAATATCTAGTCGACTTATGTTGGGCAGAGACTTCAAATGTAGTCGTCGGATCTGTAAATACGTAGAAAGATCAAGTTGTTTTATATTTCGAACGTTCTCCTGGTATATATGTTGCAGTCGGGTACGTGAACGGACCTTTACTATTTTGATATTGCTGAGCGACTCTAGGTATATCTGGTCAAGCATTAAACAACCAGATATATCCAGAGATATAAGGTCCAATGCTTGCAAATATAACTGCTGAAGTAATGAACAAGCAGAGAGATCCAGTCGCTTCACATTGTCCAGAAACATCAAATGCAGCTCTTTCAGGTGTACGCAACCAGAGATGTCCAGATGTTTCAAAACTGTAAGAGATTTGAGTTGTAGAACCTGTAGCCGTACTAAGCAAGACGGCTCTAGTCTAAGTTTATTCCTTATGGACTCCAAACGTAGAACTTGCAATTCACAACTTTTAAGTAGGTCTAGTAGTTCTATAGCCTCAATAGACTTAAGGCACAGTTTTTTAAGTTGTGGAGCTTTCAGTTGCTTTATATTTCTTATAGATGCAAGAGTTAGTTCATTTAGTTTTGCATTAGCAGGCGGAGTCAGTTGGTTTAAGTCATACAAGGACTCCAAATGTAAATACCGTAATTGTGTACAAGTAGATAAGTCTATTTCATTTAAGCTATGAAGAGAATCCAGATATATGTTGTCAAGGTACGTGCAGGCAGAAACGTCAAGTTCAGCCATATTAGGGACGAGAAGAATATGCAATATTTGCAGGTGCTTACAATGTGATACACTTAATTGTTCCAGCTGCTTTAGAGATTTCAAATGCACTTGTTGAATAAGTTGACATGCAGACAAGTTAAGCTGCTGTATTTCCGAAAGAGACTCTAGTCGTAACTCTTGCAGTTGCTGGCAGCAAGTAAGATCGAGCTGTGATATTTGTAGCTGACACATGTGAATATTCGTTAGGTGTGTACAGGAGCATACATTCAGATAACACAGCGACAATTCCCGCAGAAATAATTGCTCAAGCTGAACAAATGGGGTCAGGTCTAGGTTTTCTATTTGGAGTCTAACGAGCTGCAGAATTCGAAGACCTGTACTTTTTGACACGCTTAGGTCTGATATAGCAATATCCTGCAAGTATAGTTGCTTTAACTGCGTGGAATTGAGAAAACTCTGTTCCGTCAACTCTATGGATTTCGATGATAAGAACTCGTAGTACTTCTCGTTAGACGGGCCGAGATTCAGCCATTGGTAGCTACCCTGCAACACCAGGTGTTGAAGGTTATTAGAGGCCCTTAAAACCTCATTTACTACCTGTTGGTCAAAGGAACGGTTATTTCCTGTTGTCAAATGTAATGATATGACTGAGCTTTTATCAGTTCTTTCGAGGCGCTGTAAGTCTTCTTCTTGAATGTCTTCACATAATACAACATCTGTTAATCTAAAATCGTAGTGCTTCATATCACTAGCTTGTGCTTCTTCATGGCATTGTAAGATCATTTCCTGGTAACTGACTAACGTATCTTGACAAGTCGTAACGTCTAGACTTCTGTTATACTTTAACATCACTTGTATGAACATTTCAGAAAGTTTTTCAAACAATGATGGACAAAGTCCACAGAGAATTCTAAATACGTTTGACATTTCGAGGACATTTTCAACCGAAGAACAATACCTTTGTATAAAGACGATTGTACTGTCGGGATTTTCATTTTGCGCTGCAATATAAAGTGATGCCAATACCTCTTGATATGTTTTGCTAATAAATGACAATGCGTAAGTTCTTGAAGAATGATTACCATAGGATTTCTCCATTGATAGCAAACCTACATTTACACCAAAGTCTAATTCATCATCCGTGATATATGTTTCTGCAACCGTTTTGTCGAATACAAAGGAAGTCAAATGCTTCCCAAACAATATATAAAACGCAAGTTTACCAATAGCAAGGAGATAACTGTATTGCCTACAACAGTGCTGGTTTTCATAAAACCAGTACGGTAGGGGCGTTTCCGTTCTTGATAAAGAGGCTCTTACATTCTGCGCTAGTCGGCGTTCGTTTTTACTTAAAAGGAGCTCAATTATGTTATAATACATTTTGCAGCGTGGTTTCCCCACTGATATGCCATCGTACCACAGGCACAAACTCTGCATAAGTAGTAAAGGCACATGCATAATATCATTTAGAATATGTTTGGTAATATCAGTATAAAACAAGTTTGGATTTTTACTGGTTTCATTCTTTCCGTTTAGGTGCTTTATTGCTCCATCCACTAAACAACGACTCTCAAATTCCTCTATACCAGACATTTCAACATGAAGAGGACTGTATCTTGGACTTATGGTGCTAAACTTCCAGTTCCTGGAGGTAGTAAGGATACTGCAATTTTCTCTGAATTTTGATTCCGGTATTTCAAAATAGTACGCGCTTCTGGGTGGAGTCCATTCATCAAGCCCATCTAAAATTATGAGGCAAGTTTTAGACCTCAATGTATCTTCGAGAAACTTTAGAGAATATCTACGCTGTAAGCTTCTTTCTATTTCATCGTGAAGCATTTCATCTACATGTTCAATTTCGTTATGTTTATTCAATGGAACGAAAAATACAAAATCAAACATTTTCATCGTCGCTATTTCGCTTTTCTCGTAATGAATTTTGTCCACTTTTAAAGGGCTGTGTGCTTGACACCAATCAATTAGAAGTCTTTTTGAGAACGATGTTTTTCCATATCCAGCATCTGCTGTCAAATAGATATGGTGATTAAGCTTTCCAGCCTTAACGAAAAGATCCATAACTGATAGTATCGGTGTCCTAGTTCTGTCGATCTCAACTACCCTATTTGTTCCCTTACCGTAATTTCCTGAAGAATTTACTTCCGATTTTACGGATTTTTCCGTTACCTTATATAGTGATGGAGTTACATAGAGATGCACCAATGACGCTTCGTTCTCCCGAAATAAGGGTGAAATTGATAGGGTGTTATACTCATGTCTGTAGAAGGTGATGAGGTCACTCTTCAGATCTGAAATATGGTGAAGTGTTTGGTGTAGTTGACATAACATTATAAAAGTAAACGATTTTCTTTGCAGGAGCATGCGGTTTTTCCAAACCCATCAGGAATTACACATGTCAATTTCAAGTACCTTGCACTTTCTTTAATGCCCTCTTTATGCGTTATAAATACATTATCTTTAAACGTTTCTGTGATATGCCCAGTACATTTTAACGAAATAAAAGGAGGTAATTGAAAATTCATAAAGGTAATGTTATAAATCTTGAACTTTCTATCAATGTTTTCTATATGTATATGTTTAACCCACTCTTACTAAATCAAAACGAATTTCCCAGTATAAAAATGTTATCACTCCTACTGGTGAGAATTGACCAAGTGGTCCATTTCAACTCTCTTAAATATCAATATGCATCGGCATCATGTAACAACGTATTTTAAACTAATAAAAACAATATTTCTCCGAACCCCCCCCCCCCCCAAGAAAATGCGTAGAAGCTGTAAACGAACAAGAATGATAAATAAATGAATTTGATTAACTTTTTTCACGCCTCCAATTTGTCAAAGAACCGCCCGCAGTACTTGCCGCCGACTTCATATCACGTTTTAATCTCCTTTCCGCAGCTTCTATCTTCCTGTCTGTTCTTTCGTCGATTGTAGCTACATTTATAACTTGGTC
The DNA here is from genome assembly GCA_022818135.1 of Saxidomus purpurata. NCBI lineage: Eukaryota > Metazoa > Mollusca > Bivalvia > Venerida > Veneridae > Saxidomus > Saxidomus purpurata. Next base: position 10,591,247 of record JAFMSR010000009.1, read on the forward strand.
CTTTTCTTCCTTTGCTTCGTCTGCTTTCTTTATCGCTAATAATGTAGAAGCACTGCATTGTAAAGGAGAGTTCTCTTCCGTCATCAAAACCTCATTTGCTTCTGGCTTGCTGGGTGAGTAGTTACCATTTTTTATCTGCAATATACGCCGTTTTCGTACTTGAAAAAATGATATTATGGATAGGACGACTTGATGATGTTTTCATACTTTAGTCAAAAATGGACATTTGCAATTTGTGTCACCTATCAATAAAACATGTTCTTACGAGATTGGTTCAATGCTTGATCAAGGTAATTGCTAAGTTGAGATTCATATATAATATTGTTAGTATGTACAAGTTTATATCTTCATTACATGCTCGTATTAGTTTTATTGAATTTCTGTCGCCATTTTCAGACTGATGACACTATCGGAAACAGAGTGCTGATTATCAAAACTCCTTAAGAGATAAAACAGACACATATTTAATATCAGCATCGGCATTCTAACAACACAAATGATACGTTCAGGATGTTTCGCAATGGTCGTGACAAAACCCAATGCAACAAAATATATATTTTGCAGAGAGCAAAGTGAAAGGTATATTCTACAAAACGACTCTTAAACATTGACGGTAAGTAGTATATATTTATCAAAAGTTGAAAAGAGGTAGAAAGAAACTAATTTTCTTGCCATTTTACTCATTCGTACACAATTCATTTTTTTTTGTAAAATGTTCCCGTTCAATCTTGCCTATAAGCCTACTTTCCCAATATGGAGAGAAACATTATATGCTTAAACAAATATAGATCTCTATAAACGAGATGTCAATCATGTTCTTTATGTTTTGCACACATATTTCCTACTCGATATGAAATGGTTTAAATCCGCTTCTAGACACATACAGTGTATTAATGTACTTAGAAACATTCATTTGTATTGATAAAGGACAAAATGAAATTATACTTCTTTAAGTTTTTCCAGTGCAGTTTGCGCTACTGGCGTCTGGTGAATAAGTGGCGTTTCGAGAACCTTTATAAACAAACTGATGTAATGTTGCATTTTGCCAAAAAGAAGCTGCTGGTTCGGTTCATGTAAGATGGCGTTTCTGGCTTCTCTAGCCTGAAATTTACAAAAGCATGGTCATTCATGTTAACAATACACTGACAGAAGCGAATTGCAAGGTGTCAACTTATAATAATATAGTAGTGCTGATATATCAGTATAATAATTATATCAATATTATTGGGTTTTTTTACCATCGCATTACATTTTTACCTTGAAGATGCCGATTAAACAAATAACTAAACGTTAAGATAATAAAAATAATGGTGTAAGTTCTGATATATTTAAATAAATCGCTTGCGAGTCTGTTGCATGAGATTAACTGAGATTTATTGTAGACTAACAGGCACGAAAGAAACCGTTCATTCTAAAACGATTCTTGCGATGCTGGTACGTCAAATATATTGTGTAACTTTAAAATTGCGTAACTTTCTGTCTTTGTTCTGTCCACAGAATCATCTTGAAAATAAGACGTTTGGTCAAAAAGTGTCAAAAATGTAGAAGTGTTGCTGTTCTGGTTTACCAATGAAGGGGACGCAATAATACAGCCAACTAGGACCCCCAATATAAATAATGAAATAGAGGATAATTGTTGGTTTCGGTGTAAGATCACGTTATAATTTCACCTGGGCACCAAAGTGATATTTTCACGAAGTGGCGCAGCCACGAGTGAAAATAACAACTTTTGGTGTTCACGAGTGAAATTAACGTGATATTACACCGATACCAACAATTTTTCTGTTTATTTAATGGTTAAAACTCTTACTTTTATTGAGTTTTTTCTATAAAATAACGAAAATCGCGGGAAACGTCATAAAAAACATAGCGCAAATGACGTCTTTTAACGACGTCATCGTCGCATGGTTTCCAGCATTAATTACGCTCGGTATACTTTTTGACGTAAATCCAGGTTAAAGATTGCAAAAACAGTGAAAAATAAAAATGGTAATCCACTGTTTCAAAACTGTGGATTATCACTTTTATTTCACTGAGAAAACTCTATAATTCACTCGAAAGCATTAAATAAATATGTGTAATCACACGTGCTTCTGAGAAAAACTATTATTTTTTTTAATTTTGTTAATACATGTATGTCAATAACATGTAAATGTATTCATCCAATAAATTGTTATGTTTTGACATTTTACAGAACAATATAATTACAAAAATATAACCGTATAAGAAAATAAAAGACATCAGCTGAAGTTGGTGATACGCAAATTAGGAAAGGACATGTCTAGAGTCATACAGTAAAACAGGAGTAGATCTCGAGCATATATTCTAGTACTACAAAGTACCCGCATAATATTGCATTATCACGTGCAATAAAACTCAATGAACTTGAATGAATAAACATCTATATACCTCTTTAAAGTCATTCGTACTGGCGCCATCGTCGTTCAATCCAAGTTTAGTTCTAAAGTAGGCATTGTTTATAATTATGTTTAACATTCCTGAACAGTCAATCTCTGTTATGGATCTCTTAAGTTTATATCCTGGTGTGTTTATGAAGCATGTTCCAATGCTTATGTGATTGCTGTACCATTTCTGAGGATCAGCGTTGGCCCAGAGAGGATCCTTTGAACGATGGGCAGCAACAATTAAATCATGAAGCTGACTACATTGTTCACTGGGACAAAGTCGCCTTTTCTTTTTATCTTTGCAGAAACAGTTATGTCTTCTGCATGACGCTTTGGTATGGTAAGGCTGGATATTGCCAACATCACATTGAGTGCACTGCTCAGTCTGAGGACACAAGGCTTGAATAAATTCACAGTGTTGCTCCTTAAGAGTTTCATCCGTGAATACTTCAAGTCCTTTCTTAAGGTACTTGAGACCGGTTGTGGCAAGTATCCAATTGTCGTCATCTGATGGGAGACAATTAGTCGCCATTTCCGTAATATTTATCTATATTGTACGTTTTGATAACAATACGGATGACACTTCATATATACGAAACCATTATGATGTACGCTGTCAAGATTATGTCTATCTGTGCATTCGTCCATCTGTAACAAAAATAAAATAAATTAAGGGACAGGCCTTGTACACAAGGACTGGTTATGTACCATTTGTCTAAATAAAATGCTTATTATGATTTTTACAAGACCATTGTTCTTTAAACTCGCTAGGCGAATGTATTCGTAAAACTACAGTAAAGGGTGTATTTTGCCAACAATACTGACTTTTACCCGAATAAAAAAAATATGGTAGCCACACCACAAACTGATGTAGCGATAAATGTAAAATAGCAACGAAATTGCTACCTTGGTAGGCAACGCATTTTGACCAATCTACTTTCACCGCTGTAGAATCTATCACCTAATCTACCAACGCATCGCGTAACATTATTTATTACATTCCATATTTTATAACATATTAGAGCCTATTTATATTTAAACCAAATTAAGTAGTATTTATACTGGTACCACCTACAGTCTCGTATTATTGGTCCGCATTCACCCCCTTCCGGTTTTGTTCGGGTTATTTAGATCTCAACAATTACATGTATTTCTACATTACGTCAATAACAACAGTATAGTGGCGGCGACTCAAGGGGACAATATGTTTACCCGCCTTCCGTATGTACGTCATTCCATCTAGTGTCCGTCCTTTTCAATTCTTTTGTCAGACAAAACTCGAAGTTGCTATGGCAACGGAAATTGTAAAACTACCACATACACATTGATGCTGTAATATATAAAAGAATATTCAAAGTAGCATCATGAGTCGTGGCATGTAGGTAGAGGATGATTTTAGGATTACGCACATCAATTAAATTATTTTCGTCACACAAGAACTGTGGTTGCTATGGCAACAGAAAGATTAAAGTAATTTGTTTTTGTCTGGACCATACAGAATAGAATTTATTCAAATTGCACACATAGACAGAGTGCATTAAGAGAAAGTGTAGTGGGCAAGAACTGTTTCTCTGCCTTGCCTAATTTTGAACTATATCCCATTACTTTTTCCCTGAGTATAATTGCAAAAGTTCAGAGGGTATTTATTCAAACTGCGTACGAAGATAGCAAACACTGAGAGATTTCAAAGAACTATAACTGTTAATTGCCAATTTTTTAATTATCATCCTTTATGTAAAAGTCTTTAGAAAAAATCAAGACTTTGTTCTCTTGTAAATAGATACTTACTTGGAAGCATTAAACCGGTAAGTGACTAATGAATGTATTGCTTGTAATACTCCCAGTTTCTTGTTAAATACGCACTTATTAGCAAAAATATCGTCCAAGAAACTGCGCAAGGCGGTAAATATATCACAAAGGTACACATCTACTAACCATAATCCAACTTAAAACATTGGGCGAAAGCATAGAGAGTTGTAAAACATTATACTGGCAGTTTCGGGCCTTCTGTTTATATTTGTATGGCAGTTATCTTGCTGATTCATCATCCTCTTTGACAAATAAAACAAATACACTGAGCACAAAAACGAGTGCTAGGTCTATCTTTGGTATTGGTCCTACAATGAGGTATTTGCCCTCGAACGCTTACGAACTGGCCCTCGTGCAGTACCTCTAGGATGGCCAATTCAGGCAGCTCATCCATCGCAGCTAAATTTAAAACTCGACCTACCTTGTGTCAATCTTCAAGGTATTGTATTTATCCATTTATATATGTTTTCACCATGTTTTTTTTTCAAAATCTCTTTAAGGAAATTATTTCATATATATCTGTTAAAACACATACGTTAAATGGTGATGATACGCATTACATTTATCTCTTATAACAAACGATAAACGATAAAGCGTTATAGACAGGAAAATACTACTTAATTTAGACTTATACTATATTTTATTAGATATGTGAGGGCTGTATATTAAGTTGTTACTCTCCTCGTTTTTTTTAATGTTACATTTCACACGCCGGGGGAACCCGCATATGAATTGCAACATGCACTTCGGTAAAAATCATATGCATATGGAGTTCCGGAAGCTCCGCATATGATTTTTACCGAAGTGCATGTTGCACTTCATATGCGGGTTCCCCGGCGTGATTTCATAATGTCAATGACGTCGTACATTGTCTATAATACATTATAATACCGCAGATATATATTGATAGATTCTGCCAGAGCCCCTGTATACGAGCCACTATATACCATGAGCAGCCCCGTATATACCGTCTCCCATTTGGAGCCTCATTGTTTTTGCCTTTTCTGATTGTCTACAGAAGCTCTCTAAAATTTGTTTACATTCGAAACAAAATGGCCGACGTGCCAGCGGTTCTACTTTTTAAACAGCGATTGTCAGCACAGCGTCAGCCCGGTTAGCTCAATCGGTAGAGCACGAGACTTGTAATCTCGAGGTAGCGGGTTCGATTCCATGGGCTGACCAACTAAAATTACTAACAGTCTTTCGGATGAGACTTAAACCAAGGTCCCATGCTATACACCTGGCATGTTGAAGAAACAGGAGTGTCTCTGGAATTGGGACACTTCTTCATCTTGCACTATCCTCCGAAGAACTTAAATAACTTACCTCTTCTTAGGGCGTTGGTCATGTGGGAAACCGGTACCAACGATAAAACCTAATAACTCATATCCAAGGACAATTAAACTTACATTGACGGTTCGGGTTATATCAATTCAAACAGGCTATACAACATAAATCTATATAACTCATAATATATAGTACTGTGACGTTGGTCCTTTTGTATTTCATGTCGTGCATGTATGTATTCTTATCATATACGTTAGTGGTGCAACGATATTGTTAGGTTTGCTCGTACCCAGCTGTAAGGTTTGCTCGTACCCCAGCCTAGCGGCTCGTCCAATATAGTTTTCCAATACCCAGCTGAGAAAACCATAGTGGACTCGCCTAGCGGCTCGTCCAATATAGTTTTCTCAGCTGGGTACTCATTCAAATATATCTCCGTATTGTACAGTACACTGTTAAATAACCTTTTTATTCTACATGTATATCTATTTTATTCTAGTTTATCCCCCCGCCGAAGGCGAAGGGGATATTAGAAATGCTCTTCGTCCGTCCGTCCGTCCGTCCGTCCGTCTGTTCGTCCGTCCGTGCGTCCGTCCCAATTTTGTCCGGAGCATAACTCCAAAAGTACTTGAGGGATTTTCTCCAAACTTCATACACTGACAGAGCACATTGGGAGGAAGTGCAGTGTGTAAGAACAATAACTCTACCTTGCCTACTTTTAGAGTTATTCCCCTTTTATCAGATTTACTTGAAAAACTTTGTCCGGAGCATAACTCCAAAAGTACTTGAGGGATTTTCTTCAAACTTAATACACTGACATAGCACATTGGTAGAAAGTGCAGTGTGTAAGAACAATAACTCTACCTTGCCTACTTTTAGAGTTATTCCCCTTTATCAGATTTACTCTAAAAGTTTTGTCCGGAGCATAACTCCAAAAGTACTTGAGCGATTTACTTCAAACTTAATACACTGACATAGCACATTGGTAGGAAGTGCAATGTGCAAGAACAATAACTCTACCTTGTCTACTTTTAGAGTTATTCCCCTTTATCAGATTTACTTGTCCGAAGCATAACTCCAAAAGTACTTGAGGGATTTTCTTCAAACTTAATACACTGACATAGCACATTAGTAGGAAGTGCAGTGTGCAAGAACAATAACTCTACCTTGCCTACTTTTAGAGTTATTCCCCTTTATCAGATTTACTTTAAAAGTTTTGTCCAGAGCATAACTCCAAAAGTACTTGAGGGATTTACTTCAAACTTAATACACTGACATAGCACATTGGTAGAAAGTGCAGTGTGCAAGAACAATAACTCTACCTTGCCTACTTTTAGAGTTATTCCCCTTTATCAGATTTACTTGTCCGAAGCATAACTCCAAAAGTACTTGAGGGATTTTCCTCAAACTTAATACACTGACATAGCACATTGGTAGGAAGTGCAATGTGCAAGAACAATAACTCTACCTTGTCTACTTTTAGAGTTATTCCCCTTTATCAGATTTACTTGTCCGAAGCATAACTCCAAAAGTACTTGAGGGATTTTCTTCAAACTTAATACACTGACATAGCACATTGGTAGGGAGTGAAGTGTGCAAGAACAATAACTCTACCTTGCCTACTTTTATAGTTATTCCCCTTTATCAGATTTACTTTAAAAGTTTTGTCCAGAGCATAACTCCAAAAGTACTTGAGGGATTTTCTTCAAACTTAATACACTGACATAGCACATTGGTAGGAAGTGCAGTGTGTAAGAACAATAACTCTACCTTGCCTACTTTTAGAGTTATTCCCCTTTATCAGATTTACTTGAAAAACTTTGTCTGGAGCATAACTCCAAAAGTGCTCGAGGGATTTTCTTCAAACTTAATACACTGACATAGCACATTGGTAGGAAGTGCAGTGTGCAAGAACAATAACTCTACCTTGTCTACTTTAAGTCAAATAGAAAAATATCATACCTATACTGATAATGAACATTAATATAATTTTGCAAACCTTCTCTTCATTGCCTTATTCTTTTTCCACTTACTTGAAAACTGTACTCAGCATGACCATAACTATACGGCTTTTTAAGGATTTCCTCTCACCAAGTAAAATGTACGAAAGTACAACCTTCAGGTAACTTTTTCCTGGCGGGGGGATTAACCATGTGTAACATGGCTCTTGTTTAAATTAAAGATGATTCACTGGATATTGTATTTCTGCCTTTTCCTCGTTGTTATGTTTTAAAGCAAACGACAAATGATCCTGATTTCAAGACGTTTAAACAAATTCTGTACATACAGCGCCAACTTCACCCGATTTTCATTCGGATCATTTTCACGCGTTTCGGGCTCTATCGTATGTTTAACATGGGACTGTTGAACAGTCTAAATATGGAAAAAATACAGGATTTTTGTACGCACGTGCGTTCAATATGGTAATATATTGTACGGTCACGTATTGCAAATACAAGTTCACGATTGGATAAATAAAATAGATATAGAATAAACCGGAAAAATTGCAATACAGAGCCGGCAGATACACTGTAAAAAATTATCGTTACTTTTACGGCCATTCGACATTAAACTGTCCCGTACAGCGTGAAGATTTCGGAGAAATCCCGTAAAAAGAAAGGATTATGGCGATATTCACTGTTATATTAACTACTTACGTATATAAATGAGAAAAAGAATAAGAAAACCATGTTTGACCATCTTCGTCACTCTTTGGTTACAAATATAACATAACTTGCACATAAGTCGGGTAAGCTTTTAATAGGCAGCTTCGGGATTGTTTTAGGTCAACTTGTGGCACTGTATTTACCACAGTAATTTGGTTTTATTCTCTTTTCTTTTTCTTTTCTGCTGCATCAATAAATCGCAATACGTATTGCAGTATGAGTTGGATGTATCGCAATATATTGCAATTATACGGGTTTGACCGTACCGTTGCACCCCTAATATACGTTGTACCCATGCAACCCTTTGCGGATTCCAGTATGAACATCGGCTACATCGACTTTCATTCCTTGGACCGTCCTATCCCTTTTGTCGTTTGTGTTGGGTTCCCTTGAAACAAACTTTTACGTATCCTTTGGTGTCGTAACCAGAGCAATTTCCAAAATAATCGTATGATCCGATACATAACTCGAGTAAATCAAGTATTCTAGTTGACATTTATTTTACTATATCAATAACCCTATTTATTATCTAATGGAAGTTAATTTATTAAGTTAAGAAGTACATTACATGTATATGTTTCTCAGAGTCTAAAACGTACCTATCACAAAAATGCAAGCAATATGTGATCGCTTTAGTTAGCTATTTACTTAGTTAATATTGGAATATAAATGCAATCTGACGTTAATGCCTGAAAATGTTACAAACATTATGTCCATTAAAAGTCACTAAGTGTGGTAAAGCTTTCATACAGTGTTTTTCAATTTAGTAGTTTTTCCAATTTAAGATTTTGTATTGTGTTCGACTAATTGAATTATTCAAAGCAAACATTGATATTTTATAAGTCTTAAGAAGTATTTTAAAAGTACGGAAGCGTATGGTCGATAGTTACTGTTTATGTCAACAGACATATGTGTGGCTATATGTTGACTTTGCTTGATAGTATTTTGCATTTGTGCGTTATGCCATGAAAAACTAAAACAATTGTTTAAAAACAGAGCGGTTTCTTTTCGTAACACGCTAGACGTAAAAAAGCAATCACAATATCATATCTTGCTAAAACTATTACTAAAGAAACTTCTTCCCGAATCCGACACATATTGTTTGGCAAATAAAGTTCTTATCTGACGTATATTTCTCGCGCAAAGCTGAAACCAAACACCATCATTTACTCCGCTGACAATTTTTAAAATCTCTTCGCGAAACGGTAAACACATTCTAAACGTAGGTCAAACATCAATGTACATACTGATCTAACGTTTGACCAGTCGGTCTTGACTAAAGTTCATGAAGATAAACTTGCTTTCAAGATGACTGATGCCGGTGTGTCAAATGTGGTTTCTAGAGTTCGTAGGGTTTTTAATGATTTGAGCCGAAGTCCTACTTTTTGATCCCACGAAAACGGGTTCATCAAAACAAACATTTTAATTAATTTTCAAGATGATTTGGTTCAAAATGTGAATTATAGATTGCTACTGTTCTATGAGTTCACCTTGTGATCTAGATTTTATGATGTGACCAAATTTTAAACTTGACCTATAGCATTTATCAAGACATTTCCAGAATGATTTGGTGCAGATTTTGCTTCTGGAGTGATCACAGGGGTTTTCTATTAATTACCTGGTGTCCTAGGTTTTGATCACACGTAATGCAGTTTCTATTTACGGATGATTGGGTACAAAATGTGGTATCTACAATGTTTGGAATATTGTTTTATCATTTGATATGATCTAGGATTTGACCCCGCGTGACCTGGTTTCAACTTTTGGTCGAGAGATAATCAAAAAATAGTCTGGCCAATTTTCATTACGATTGTACTTACAGACTGTTCAGACGGTAAGTGTAGACAGACAGACAGGCAGACAGGCTAGGGTGAGCTTAAAAGAGAACATTTTCATAAGTCATCTACTCCAGTTTCACCGATGTCGGAGCTAATTAACTAATCTTTAGTAATAAATTATCTTACACTAGCAAGATAAATTTTTTATGCAAAAACTACACCGTTCAAAATGATTTTACTAGCTAATTGTTAAGTAACGAATGTTATAATTATCATGTAATTATTTCTATCATTTTCTTGCATTTTCCCCAGAAGATATCAAACATGATGCGATGTTTTCGCATCAAATCTACATAAATATTTAGCAACTGGCGACCATTATACGCTTCCGTGGGTCTTTGTTAAATAAAATACCGAGTTTACAATTATAAACTTAAATGGGACATTAACCTTGACTCATGGTAACACTACTTCATGTACTCCTTTAAACAAAATTTGATATACGAAACTGTCGATACATATCGTGCGATTCAAATTACAAACTCGTTGGGAAATGTTGAATTATTCATTTCATTGTATCAGAAAGGTTTATGAATATAGCCGTAAAACTTTGTAGCAAACTTAACATATATGTACACTTATATAGAGTGAGTGTCTCACATGTAATTTCAGAGCTTAAGTAATAAAGTTCAATACGTTCTGTTTGGCGGGACCTAAGACCGATGCATATGTTCTGGGCTTGTTTGTAAAAGAAAAGAAATTTAATTCAATGGTTGAAGTAAACAAGAGCTGTCCATCACAAGTGACAAATGCCCCCGAGAGAGGTTTCTCACAGTCTTTGTCCATGTGCTCAATAATGTTGCCATGTAATTTTAAAATCTTTCCATGCATGACAGAATTACCGTGCATACAGTATTCCATTACTTTTAAACTCTAAGTGTGAGCTTTGAGGTAGGGATGTGGGTCTTGCAAGCGAAACATTGTCTTGTTGTGCTGAACATTTGTGTCAAGTTATTTTAAGATCAATCAATGCATGACAAAGTAACAGTCTGGACACAAATGTATGTATATATACAGGATTCCATTACCTATAAACTCCAACTGTGACCTTTACCTTTAAGGTAGGGATGTGTGTCTTGCACGCGACACGTCGGCTTGACGTGATGAACATTTGCGCCAAGTTATTTCAAAGTCAATCAATGCATGACAAAGTTATAGTCCGGACACGAATGTAAGCATATATAGATGATTCCATTACATTGAAACTCTCAGTGTGACCTTCACCTTTAATGTAGAGGCATGGGTCTTGCACGCAACACATCGTCTTGGTGTGCTGTTCATTTGTTATTTTAATATCCTTCAATGCATGACAAAGTTACTGTCCGCACACGAATGTGTGCATATATAGAGGATGCCATTACCTTCAAGCACTAAGTGTGACCTTACCTTAGAGGTCGAGACGTGGGTCTTATACAAGACACATTACCTTGATGTGCGACACATTTGTGCCAAATAATGTTAAAATCAAACAATGCATGACAATGTAACAGTCTGGACACAAATGTGTGCATATATAGAGGATCCCATTACCTTCAAACTCAAAGTGTGACCTTGACCTTTGAGGTAGGGACGTGGATTTTGAATTCGACGTGCTAAACATTTGTGCCAAATAATATCAAAATCCTTCAAGACATAACAAAGTTACTGTCCGGACACGAATGTGTGCATATATAGAGGATGCCATTACCTTCAAACATTAAGTGTGACCTCGACCTCAGAGGTAGGGACATGGATTTTGCATGCGACGTGCTGAACATTTGTGCCAAGTAATATCAAAATAAATCAATGCATTACAAAGTTAGAGTCCGGACACGAAAAAATGTACGGACGGACGCGCAGACAGACGGACGGACATACGGACGGACGGTGCGATTTTAATATGCCACCCTTCGGGGGCATAAAAATGATTGATTTATGTATTTTGTCATTGTTAATTTAATTACCCTTTAACTGCAATACGGTTTTGATTACAAAATGACACACACGCTTAAGAAAACTCCTGAAAGCAGTCCGAAGTCCACGTCCGTGTAAGTTACAAAACTCTATAAGCATGTGGCGACTAGGTTACATTGTGACAATGTAATGTTTAACAGTTAAACATAGGAGTTTCCGTTATCTAGCGCATTTGTAACGCTTAAATCCGTCTTTGCGTAAATGATGCAACATGCCAGTGGTATAAGAGTACATCATTTACCCCGCTTACTGTCCTTTTTATCATTATTTACAACGGTAACTGTCCTTTATTTAACTAAGCGACGGACTCAGCAGTATTATAATTTATAATAAAAAGTAAAGTATTTGTTTATTACGGTGTCATCCCTACTGAAAGGGCCGTGCATTTCTGACTTATAAGACACCTTCTTTTTGAGCACATTTACCTCCAGCACACTATCCTTCTTATACCATGCACCAGACAGGTATTGGTACACGCTAATCATTAGTTACATGTAATTAGTTGGCAGCTCACCAACCGGCCATATCAGAACGGTTTCCTGCTGTAATTTGTATCCTAAAACCACTAGACTACGGGAGACACTACTTACATAAGATACAGTACAAAAATACGTCCGCTGTGGCCAGAAAAAAAAACAACCAGAGTTAGTTGATTCTTGCTTTTCGTCAGCATACATTATTTTAACAATCTTATAAAGTTAACTTTCCTAACAATAACGGTTTAAGGAGGAATATCAAGTATCCTCATTGTTTACTTGTTTGTACCATGATGAGAGTTTCTTAAGAAACAATAAGACACGGATGTAAATTTACTTTACAGCTTTACGTATTGTTTTTCTTCCTTGTCTGTTTGAAACATGTAAAAAATGCATTGAAACACGAATTTATTAAATCAACTTATTGGAATAGTAATTTTCTGAACGATTGTTTTTCTCCAACCCACAACCATCTTAGGGAATAAATGAGTTATCATAAATAAACGAACTTATTGTTGACTATTCAGGTACGATAAAGTGCATTGATTTTTTAAAACAATCTGATACAGACATTTATAAGGATCATTATAAGGTCATCCTCATAAGCACAACAATTGTAGTCTAGAACCATGATATTCTTCTTGATGGTTTCCACAATATAGTATATCCCGTATGTAACGAGTTAAATTTGTTCCTTACATCCAACACTTTGCTATATTCGGAGTCGTCATATACAGAGTTTACTGTACGAGGACACTGCGCAAGTTTCGCAAATCACATGGCCTAATGGTTCTGTGGAAGTATAACATCGTTTACAAGTGTACTTCCGTGATGCAAGACATATATATGTAACTTTTGTTCTAATAAATAATGTCCTTCATAGAAAAGAATATGTGTTTGCATATAAACGCATGCTCTCATCCATAGTGTAAACTTTAAAGTGTTAGCTGAAATTAACTCGATTTTCTCTTAATTAAAGACACCGTATCTGAGTACGAAAAATGATGTAAGAGAGTGATGGCTTTAAAACTAGGAGCAAAGTTACACACATTGCACTCATAACACAAAGTTATTTTTAAGTCATAAATAATACCAGAAAAGTTGCTTGTCGATCTTATTTTCCCTTCAATTGATAGTGATTTAGAATTCTGAAATGTTCTACGTGAATAACAATTCAAAACCACTTATACTGTCTCCATTAAAACGTGAACAAACCACATGTATATCGTTAATAAACATGTACAACTATACATACCATATCTTGTCGCAATATAACCGTGTACAAACATTCAAATCCACATATGCTGTTGCCATTAAAAGTGTTTGAACATTAAAACTCTACATAAAAGTAAACTTACAAATCAGTCTATAATACTATAATACAGTTATTACATAACAATGGTTTACATAGCAGTATAGAACCAGAGTGTGGCAAAACTTCCATATGACTTGTACGAAGACAAATAATATTTTCAAACAGCATTTTAATGTATGGCGGCTTTTGTTTGTTTTCTTCCTTTACAAAAATAGCATGCCAACCACAGGGGTCCGTATTTTGACGCATGATCCCCTATAGACTATAATTATAAACAAGGGATTCAATATAGCCCATTACTCACCATCATTTACAAAAAGCATTGTATTATTTCTAAACTAACAGTTATTCTCCTAATTCTTTTGCCAAATGAGAGCTGAAACATTTTTCTACAAGACGACCACAAATGACTTTTGCATTCTGGTTGCTATAGAGACGAGAACTTGTAAACTCGGTGAAAACCTGCTGCATTTACAAAGGTTCGTACAGCCGATTTTCAAGACTAAAATGTACCGCAAAATTAGCGGCGCATGCTTATAAAACATGTTATAAAACATCACGGACTTATACTCTGTGTCTTCAATAACGACGAAACACATGATGCCAACCTCAATGAAAGTCTCGGTTGATGAGTGTCACAATAAAATGAGCCAATCATTGCAACTTTAATTTCGTTCTAGCAAGGATTATAATGTAAGTTACCGAGAGCCTTAACGATTTCAGAGTCAGCTATATTTAATTTCAGATGCAAATCATTTTAAACTAAGAAGTAAAAATTATTTGCATCTGAAAATAAATACAGCTGACTCTGAAATTGAAAATGTAATTGCACAAAAGATTCTTGGTGTTTATATAGACAACGCATTTACAAACAATTTGTTCCAAAATTAATAATAAGATAGCGCTATTCCAAAAAAATAAGTTTTTATCTAAACGACGATATGAAAATAATGTATTACAATACATATGTATTATTAACACTTGACTATTGCTGCACTGTGTGGGGAGCAGGAAGTAAGAGCATTAACTCAATATAAAAACTACAAATTAGAATGGCGAAATTAGTTCGATAAAAAGACTCGAATAATTCTAATTCGTCATTATTACATGAACTTCAATGGATGTCTTTTGCAGACAGGTGTCATTATCGTACGGCAGTCTTTGGCTAATAAAGTTCAGAATAGCATGGCGCCTGTTTATATAAAAGATCTGCTCACCTTTTCTAGTAATAATGTATATTGCCTTAGATCAATTACTAACAATGACTTGGTAACACCTAAACAACGATCAAATTACATGAAAACCTCATTTTCCTATATGTCTGCACAATACTGGTACAATACACCTACAAATATTCGCTCAGTTACATCTTTGAGCGTATTCAAACATTCACTGACAAACTATCTTTTAAGCAGATGTAATTAAATATTTTTATTATTCGATAGATGTTTGTTAGGTATAAATGCGATTATTTATTTTTCTATTCTTGAGTGATTGTCGTGTCAATGCGTAAATGGAGTATGAAATCATTTTTCCTTTTCTATGTTTTAGAAGGCCATGTTTGAACTAAGATGTTGTAAATATTGTGTTTGCATATCTGTACATGTTACCTTCTTGAAATAAAGAAGTTATTATTATTATTATTATTATAGAAGGGATTCGGTTCTTCGCGCGCTATTCCCTTCTCACATCATCTACGAGATCCTTACTGTATTGTCCTTGATTGTTTAAAACCTAATAAAAGTTAATCAAACAGTCACAATACCACGTTCACATATCTGGAGTAACAAGCATTCCCGTAAAAACTGTACCTTCGTCGTCATAGATATACGATATATGTGAAGAACAATCACCAACATAAACCACATCATCTTTCGTAAGGTGAAAGGTTCCTGAAGCAGTAGCCGGGTACGTCTCTTCATTTGACGGTGTTTTAAAAACATATAAAGTAATCTGTTCTAGACTGTTGACGTAGATGTTACAAAGCAAACCATCTCCACCTGGCTTGTATTTAACTGACAATGTAACCACAAAATGATAGAGTCCAGGTGTAACGCATTTAAATATTCCTGTGTCACTTTGATAAGCCCCACCGTGATTTTCAAGTACGACCGGAAAGCGTACAGCGTCTACACCGTATGCACTGCCTGCTATTCCATGCGCAGTAAACGCCACTTTTAAATCTAAAATTAATAAATGATTTCACTCATAGAGCAACTATCAATGATCTGCATATTATATACTGTTAGTCATTAGACGAAAATCATATAACTTGACATGACAGGCAATTTTTGAAAGGATAGCTGGAGACTTGTATGCGTCGTTCCGGAAAACAAACTCATTTTTTTCGCTCAATGATTCATTACCAAGAGGGCCACGATGGACCTATATCCCTCAACAGAGCAGAGTATCACTGCAACTGCACTTTAAAACAAAAAAGTAGATAAAAAGGTCACAATCCAGGTCAGCCACTATCAAAATTGCAATCTACATGCAAAACTACCAGTATAATTATAATTTCATTGCTGAAGCTTAAAAAACAGAGGAAAGTAGGTTATTAGGTCAAATGACCCGGGTCGGACCCTGTCACCTCAAGCTCCGTAGTCAAGACTAGTCTCATTATCTAGTTTGCAGATCATATGCCTAATGGTTCTATAGTTATTGAACATTATAGATCTGACCTTGACATTTGTCCTAAATATCAATAAAGGTCACCAACTGCTTAAGATCAACGTGTCCATAAAGTCTAAGAATCCAGTGCCGAATGGTTCTCGAGTTATTTACCGTAATAGGTTTAACCATTGGTGTGTTAAATTTTGACCCCGGGGTGGAATGTGAAGTTCGTAGATGACTATCAGACAACGGTATATGCTGTAAGCCATACTGTTTAAGAAGTTGTTCCTATAGGAAACGACCACGGGGGTAATCTTCTTTGATCTTAGGGGCATGATTTGAACACAATTGGTAGAGGTCAAAATACCACATATCTAAGCCCTAATCATTGTGGTTTTGGAGATGAGGATAGGGCTATGTGAAAATGACCCTTAGCATGATCACACCAAATATCTTGGCTTTGGGCCTTATGGTTTTAGAGAAGATTTTTTAAAAGTTTCCTTAATAAGTCTAGGAAAAGCAAATGACCCCGGATTCAGTTCCGACCTTAGGAACATAATTTGAACGCGTCTGTCCAAGTTTGATGAAATTTTATGAAGTGGTTAACGAGAAGATGTTATTCAAAGTAATTGTTATTATACTCATAAATATCAATCATTATCATCAAATATAAATATAATGAAAATGTGATGAGAAAAGTCACCCGCGCAAATTTGTTTTCGGCATATATCAATTTCATTTGAAAGTCCACTGCAGTAACGTCCTGTGAGAGACGGCCTCGGATTTTCACAATTCCTTACACGGGTACGGATGCCTGTGCCACAGGTAACGCTGCATTCACTCCATATGTCCCAGTTTGTCCATCCTCCATCTGAAAGTTCAAAACCATGTTTCAGCTTTGATCACTTTGATATCGGTAGTATCACTTTTCGACTTTTTCAAAAACCCTTTATATACGTAACGTTTTATATTTTATAATGACATGCAACAGTAACTGAGTGCATGAATGTTCTTTGTGGCTGTCTCAAATTCAGTCAGAAACATGTATCTTAATTTTTGCTTAGTCATATTTATCGGACATTATGTACAATTTAAAACACAAAAATGTGTGTTTGTTGTTGACAATTTACCGACTTCTCTTGGTTACCGCAGCGGTCTAATTGCAAATACGAAACAGGTATGTGTGCACTAAAGCTGAGCACATAACTTTTAACTATACTGCACTAAAAGATATTACATGTACATGTACAATAAACTAAGTATAAAGTATCAACTTAACGTCTAAAAGGATGTACATGTAGCATAAAAATGTATTATTTAAAATGGGCTTTGTCTTTCTGCTAACAAAGTCGTGAATTTTTCAGCTGGTTGAAATATATGTTCAATGTAAATAATACCTTGTTCAGTGACATGTGTGTAACCAATACCATTGTGATTTACACTGTCTTATTGTATACTAAATCATTTAATTTTTACATATATTTGTTAAACATTGTATTCAATAACTGTCATAAACTTTAAACTGTAAACTCATGCAAAACTTTTAAAATCTTACCGTTTTTAAATGACGCGGCCAAACAATAAAAAACTATAAAACAAACACTGTTTACAATGATACATGTAACTAAAACACTCGTAGTTTCCACAGACTTCTCTCTAACTTTTGGTTCTTGTTTCTTCCCCGAAACGCAGTCAGATGTATTTTGAATGTTCGAGCCAGACGCCATTTAAAATCCGTTCACGTTTTTGTTATTGCTGTACAACAACTGAAAACAGGGTTAGCGTACCGACATCCTTTACAAGCATATAATCATGATAAACGAATAAGCAAGTCATATACAGTAATGTACTCGTTACGCACGAAGGCATATCGGGTCTTAAATATACCCGGCGAACAAGGCCACATGAATTAACTTTATTTCGTTACTCATCCGATTGGTCCTGGTAAGAATGGTCCGTTTTTTATGTTTATATGAGTAAGTAAAAGTTTAAGATCCACATGTAGATCTGATACTACTCAACTGATTGACAATTTAAACTTTGTATTTTTGTAGAGCCAGTTAATCGGTTTGATAACAACAGACATCCATATTAAAATCGCATCAAGACGATGCGTCGCGCGCAAGACTCACGTCCCTACCTCAAAGGTCAAGGTCACACTAAGAGTTCGAAAGTAATAGAATCCTGTACAAATGCACACATTCGTGTCCAGACTGTAACTTTGTCATGAATGGATTGATTTTTAAATAACTTGGCACATTGGAATCTCTGCAGTATTTTAGATGTTCCCGTATTTATTTTTGCAGATCGGGGTCAGAGCCGGATAATATTTACCTAATCAGGGAAAGCAGGACAGTCACATATTTTGTAAACTAGTACCGTAAAAACCCACAAAGTATCAAACTATTTAGTTTCATTAATGAATAATTGAAAATTAATTGTTTGCTTAATATAAAACCCTCGATTGCCCCTAATGCTGAGCAAGCGCATTCATCACCAGGTCACGTGACGAAAACTCCAGTTAATGGCTAAACATTTTTTGAATGAAAGATTCCCTGGATATTTCGTAAATTGTATGGTTACCATGCAAAACTAGTTACTTTATGAAGAATTTGGGGTATTTTTTCATGTTTTTCATCAGGATTGTGATAGTAATGCATATCTTTTACAAATATTTTTGCTTCAATGTGCAAGGGAATGCCCCTAGAGAAACTTGCATAGAATTCGGACACCTGCTGTACAAACACTTAGCAGTAAATTACGTCACATTTAAAAACACGAACTCGTAGGTACAACCGAACTTGTAGGGTTCAATGCTACACTAAAGTCTTATTTCTTCTTACTTGTGTGAAAGTGAGAAAAAAAAAGCTACCATATCCATTGAGTTGTGGATAAGGAAATCCCACCCTCGGGTTGAGAACTTGAGATATGTCCAAAAAAGTTCGTACTAGCAGATGGCTGCTGTCCGCCATTTGCATTATGCTAATGAGTAGTGGCGTTATGACAACCAAATTAATGCGCGACGAAATATTAAAATAGAATCCGGGTAAGTGATCACTCAATAATTTAAACGAATGTCTTTGATCATAGCAAGTAGTAATTATAAGAAGTGAATAATTTTTTTTCTGCATTTCATCGAGTTATGAAATATCAGAAGTTTTACACCTAATTTTCACTTCGGTGTTTATGCAAATTAGGTGTAAAACTTCTGACAGTTCATACCTCGATGAAATGCATAAAAAACACATTCAATTCTTAATTAAAATGGTTTTTAGTAGATTTTACTGTGTCACTTGTTTTTGGTCCTGGTGACCCAGATACAAACTTGGCCTAGAAATCCTTGAGAGAAACACTCTGACTATGATTAATAAATATGGCATCCAGAGATGTTTAACAAGTTTTTTTCTTGGATTTGATCTAGTGACCTAATTTTTTATTCAAAGAAACCCAGACTCGTGCCTAACCTACAAATGTTAGTTGCAAATATTCTGACCAATTTTCATGAAGATTGGATGTCTAATGTGGCCTCTAGAGTGTTAACAAAGCATATGTTAATAGACAGAAGACAGGCCCACCTTTTGAGCACTTTGTGCTAAGGTGATCTAAAACGACATAATATTATGTGCATTCAAATACATGTTATGAACGAAGAAGGTTCTGGAAAGAATCGATCTCACGCGCTCGTAGTTCCCAAAATGTGAGATATCAGGTAAACCTCTTGATAACAGTAAATTATCAATAAATTTGATCATTATGAACAGAACAGAACATAAGTTTATTTGTTTTCGACTTAAACATACAATTATGTACAGGTAATGTTAAATTTTTTCAAAAGTGTCCTGTTTCTTTTTGTGATGTTATGTATATACATACTATGCTACCAATGTATTTTGACAGAGACGTCACTTCTTCTTACAATTTTATACTCAAACAAGAATAAATAGGTTTATTTTACTCATCTTATTCAATACAAAACTATAGCGTATAGAAGTTATTAGCATATCCCTGTAATAACAGAAGATGAATATTTTAATGTTCGAAACCCGATAGTTACACTTTGTCTAATGTTTTTATTTTATTTAAAGGTAAAATAAGATTAACTTAAATTTTGAAGGTCTTTAATATTAGTTATAATTATCTTTTTGTTTTCTTTTTATATTTTACTTTAATTTTCCGCGAAAATGTTTGTGCAATAAAGAATATGTTTTTGCTCATGAATTTTGCACGTGATATTCGTTCTAAGATGAAATCTGACAAACAGGTTTAACAGCAATACGTTTAAAAAATAAAATAAAAGGTACCTGTGACTGGATTCGAACCTGC
Source organism: Saxidomus purpurata (assembly GCA_022818135.1). Taxonomy (NCBI): domain Eukaryota; kingdom Metazoa; phylum Mollusca; class Bivalvia; order Venerida; family Veneridae; genus Saxidomus; species Saxidomus purpurata. Next base: position 10,611,929 of record JAFMSR010000009.1, read on the forward strand.
ACAACGTTCGTGCAGAAACAAGGATGGGTGAACTTTCACCACGACATTACATCCACGGACTGTCTGGCATTATCAAAACTTTACTGTTACCGAATTATATGTATTTTTTCTGTATAAATTTATGACGTCATTGTATGTGTTTACGTTGTGTGCCATCATTACTCATAGCTTGGAAATTCAATTCTCTGTTTGCAAGTCTAATGCTTGGTGGGTGCTGTGTTTTTAGTGTGTTTTGGGATAACTGCTCTTATTTTACATCTTAGAAATCTTAGAAATCTGGACCGATTTGTTCGAGACTTTAATCGCAATTAAGCTAACAGTCAATTATCCTTATAATAAGTGTTATATCTATACAGTTTGAAAGACGTTTTAAAACAATATTGTGCATTTAAGAGAATGACTATTGAAAACCTTTCAAAGCAAAATCAAAATGTTTCTCTAGTGTTGGCCAATAAGAATTATTTTTTCAATCAAAAATTAAACAACTGTGAAATTAACGGGCTGTTGCAGCTTTTGAGGACACCTAAGCGTATTGTTACAGGATTGTATTCATGGCTAGGTCAATATGACAGACAAACTCACGTAGTCTTTTGTGCAAACAAGGCCAGCCACCGGACACGTGATGTCGGATAATCCAGCGATTTAAGTTTAATAATTCTGTAAACACATGAGCCATCCATAGCTAAGTTTCCAACAACCCGGTCAAGTTACGTGTAGTATTGCATCTGTTAGCAATAATTATATATTGGAGCCAAACATGATGCTTGTGTTTAACGCCGTCAGTTGTGTAGATAAGAAAATCATATCACTAAGAGAAAGAGACAGCTGCCTTCGGCTTCCGACGATTAAGTTAAGGTTTGAATCCTATAAATGTGGTTACTAATGTTTATATATACAATCGCTTAATTACAGCTACTTTTTGTCATGATTTCCATATCTTTTTATGCATCTGTTACATTTTGGAAATCAAAATTTCATACCTTACTATCAAGAATTCATCAGGTACGGATATGTACTTATCAACACATTCAGGAAGGACTTCTTATACATTTAAGCAAGTAATATCACTGACAATTTTGATAGTAGGCAAAGTAATACTAATTCTACAACTGTACTGCTGATATAATTTTCAGGTATAAAACTAATAGATTGTCTCTGGATGACTTGAAACAAAAGCAAAAACAAAATAGACAAATTACATATCTTTTAATGATAACACATGAGGTCAGAAACAAATTGAATGAAAACATATTGAGCGCAGTTTTTTTACTGTCCGGCTTTGATATTTGGCGCTGATATTTGTATTGTAGTTATGAATTTTCCGTCATGTTCTTCGGAATCATTTAACATTGCACTGTTAAGTTCATTGCCATTGTTTATTTCCTGTTGAAGTGAATCTAGTTGAGTAGCTTCTGTGCTTATTAAATCTGCCTGGTCCTGGTTTTCTGTAATATGTTTAGGTTCAGAGAAGTGTATTTCTTCATCTTCTTTATTTTCTGATTCTGCTTCATCAACATCTTCTTCGTAAACCGGATTGTCTATTCCTGTTTGTTCGCCTGAATTACTGTCTGCAGCTTCTCTATTGAGTACGGGTTCATCTTCTGCAAAAACTGAGCTGTCTGTTCCACTAAGTTGAGCGGAAACACGAAAGTCTGGTTCACCTACCGCAAAAACTGGATTGTCTATTCCGCCATGTTCTACGGGCACGTGACCTGTCTCAACGTGATTTACAACTTGTTCAGCGTCAGCAAGACTCTGTCTCGACAAACGACTTTGGAGTGTCAGAGAGAGTTCGGATTTAAACTGGCTATTTTCGATTGGTTTTATGTTCACTGGAGCCTCTTCTGCTGGAAGTTAAAAGATATAAATTGTTGAATTTACTTGGTATTAACTAAAGGGTTTGATATACTTGCAAAAAGATACTTCTAGAGGGTCGTTTAAATTATAGAATTATATAAACAAATACATGACACAAATAGAAACTCTTCCTTTCTGATACCGTGAGAAATGGTTGACTCAGAAATATAGATACTGTAATAACTGAAAACACAATTCATTTTTTCTTTCAAAGCAATACGCCAAGATTATCTGTTACTAAAAAAAACAGATGGGTGTTCAGTAGAGCACTTGTGTCTCCTTTCCTTTTACACTTTGTCAAAATAATAAATAATTTTGTAATAGAATCCAAGTACAAAAGTGGGCAAAACTCTGTCAAATATGACCTTGACCTACACAATTTGGCGGCCTCACGACCCTTTTGTCATAAGCAATACGATTTGGAAGTTTGGTGAAAAAAACTTAAGAAATGGCAAAATTATAGCCAACGTGAAGTTGTCGTGATAAAAACTAAGTACAAAAGGGGCATAACTCTGTCAAATATGACTTTGGCCTACAAAATTGACGGCATCATGACCATTTTGTCATAAGCAAAGAAGTTTGGTGAAGAAATCTTAAGAAATGGCAAAGTTATAGCCAAAATCTAAGTACAAAACGGGGCATATCTCTGTCAAATATGAACTTAACCTACAAAATTTGGCGATATCACGACCCGTTTGTCATCAGCAAAACGATTCCAAAGTCTGACGAAAAAATCTTAAGTTATAGCCAACGTTAAGTTTATGTGACGGACGGATAGACTGACAGACAAAGCAATCCCTATTTTTCGCCTTTTCTCCGAAAGGGTGACACAAAAATAGTCAAAACATTGTAAAATATGAAAATAAGTATAAAAAATGTCATTTTTGTACATGGATGTACCGTATATTTCCTAGGCAAAAAATAAATGTTTAAAATTCTGGTTAGAAGATAGGTAAACCAAACAACAGATTTATTTCTTACCTGTTTCAGAAACAATCTGATGACTTGCTGCCTCACTAGTATTGTTTTCTTCTATTTTTACATCTTCATCTTTTTTAAAATCTACGTCTATTTCATCTTCACTGTCCCCTGTGAAAACATTTAAACTGGTATGAGAAAACCTTAATCGGAGAAAAATGTAATTAATTTTAACTTACGTTATTTATACTGTTAAATTTATTATAATATGTACTTTGTCACTTTGTCCGGTTTAACACTAATGTCATAATTGTAAATTGACTGAGTTTTTATTTATACTAATTTATTTACTCTCGATTGTGAAATGAGTTCTTACAACTTAGATTAATCGTTCCCAACCTCGATGAGGAATAGGGAATTATTAGTGTCTTGCCTAAGGACACTACCGACATGGCAATGGTAGGGATCGAACCCCGGACCCTTCGATCCTAAGGCGAACTCGCTACCACTGCGCCACGGCGGCTCCACTGACTGATTATAAATGATTATGTAAATTCTTATTTTGCATCTTTTATCAGAGATGAAAAAAATCTGACCTACTCTCTTGCATCGATGTGACAGCATATATTCCGAGTAACCATGTGTTGTTTTATCATAATTTAAATTATATCAAAATTCTGTCTTTGCACTGAGTATTTTACGACTTTGTCATATTTTCTTCATATCCATGTAAGGCTGCAAGCTTATCAAGACTGATTTCTGCCATAAATCAATTAATCGGAGTAAAGTGTAGTGTTATGCAGTGTGAGTTGGAGATCGCTCTTCTTATATAAGCTGTAACATACCATGAACAAGGAATTTCGGACCCAGTACCGCCATCAGGGTAGCGCCGATTGGTGCACAGATAATGATTGCAAGCACAGATATTGTTAGAACATCGGTGCCGTATTTAATATACTCAGGGTCAGGTTTGTCTGAGAGCATGACTTCGGCAATCGCAAGCCCACCAACGGCTGCCTAAAGCAAAGAAGGTTTTTAAAGATGAAATAAAATAACTGTCAAACCACAACAGTCTATATCTTTAACTGTTTAAAATAGAAATGTACATGTATGCTTAATAAGGTACAGGAAGAGAGCGAATTCGAGGCAATTAAAGCAATCTGATGAAGAATTCAATCCGATTTTCTTAAAACATTAACCTTCGGCTAACCTTTTACAGATAAAAGAGTCTTTGAAAAGGAAGTTCATGTTAAACGAGATAAAACTATGTTTTAATGACTTTTTATCTATCACTTCACATACCTGAACTGTTGCCTTGGAGAGCCATGTCAATGTCACAAACACACGTTCTTTGATGTTGAAACCGGTTCCCATGGTAACGGTGAATGAAAATACACTCCTGACTGCCAAACCAATGGCCAGTGTAGCGATACCGAGACCTTTAATTTGGAAACAATAAACCGTATTAGACAAAAAGTGCAGTAGCTGTTGTAAATAGCCTAAATTATAATGTACGTACGCAAATCGCCAACTTTTCCTCTAAAAAGAGGAGATGAGATTTCAGTGGTCGTATCGTGCAAGTCGCTAGTTTGTAGAATTATAGCTATTATTTCAAAAATCGAGGAAAGTAGTTTTAGGCAGTGCTAGACTTGTGACATACATTTGGTACATTGCGTGCTTGTACAATGTAGGCACTAAGGCATTTTTTCTGTAGTCGATAACATGCTTTCTTTGTTTTTATGACGCATTATTAACAAGGTGTGCTAGTTTTGATCATTCAAATAGTGCCAGCTATTTGAGTTTCGTCCAGTCTTTACCACTGCTGCTAGTTTGCATTGATTTGACTCAGAAATACAATGTTTAGTGCAAAAAATGGCTACAGAAAGGCCTTCCAGAATAAAAAAGGAAATTCCATTTGTCCTTTTTCCGGGGGAACATTGAAAATCAAAGGCAACAGTACTTGGTCTTAAAAGAGAAAGAGTAACATTCCCCTTTCTTTAGCACATAGAGTAACATTCCTCTATCTTCCTTGCCTGATACAGTTTTCTAACATAGAGTAACATTCCTCTATCTTTCTCAACTGATACATTTTTCTAACATAGAGTAACATTCCTCTATCTTTCTTGTCTGATATATTTTGTATAACATAGAGGAACATTCCTCTATCTTTCTTGTCTGATACGTTTTTCTAACAAAGAGGAACATTCCTCTATCTTTTTTGCATGATATATTCTTCTAACATAGAGGAACATTCCTCTATCTTTTTTGTCGTATATATTTGTCTAACATAGAGGAACTCATGAATGCTGAACTAAAAGTGTTTACCGCTTTCAATATAGCACATTGACATTAGAAATAAGTTCTGTATTAACTTTTAAGTGGTTAATAATTTTTAAAAGACAATTTAATTGTATTTCAAAACTTTTCAAAATTTATTAAATAGTCAAAATGATATTAAGAATACAAGACTCTGATTCTATACTCAAATATTGTAACAGCATTGCTATTGCAAACCAGATAATGAATATTACATCATAAACTTTGTTGTATAACATCCTTATGACCTCTGTTTTGTACCTGAAAATGATCCACAGAAAACTTTTCTTCACATGTTTATCTTTTTTACAAAAACCTTGCATTTCATTTATTTGCCTCGATCTCGTATGCTTTACTTTATCATTTTATACATATTTACCAGTTACTTCATATTAAAGACCTATATGTGAGACCAGATTTGAATTCAGTGGAAGAAAACATTTGTGACACTGGTCATCAGTGTTTTAAACAATATAAAAAAATTATATGAAAAATGTAAGGGGAAAACGTACAAAGCTGTTCTCAAAGTAGAGTTTGTATTGTTTTTGGTGTTGCAAGATATTTTTGCAACATGTCCCATAAAGAATAAATCTCTATTGTTTGTTATTATAGATCCTTCGTCACACTATTTGATCACAACATTAAAAGTTATTCTAATTTCTGTTGATTATCCTAGAATAATGGGTCTTATGTTTGGTCTTCTGTTTCCTTTTCTTAGATGGCACTAACATCTGCAATAAAACCAAGCAAAAAACAGTTACATATTGTACTAGATAAATATTTTACTTTATCATGTTTATACGACTTTTCTGTTTAAAATACCATTACAATTCGATTCTGACGACATTTCTTGTATTCAGCAGTGTGGTGTTGTTTTGCTCGAGTGATTACCTCAAAATAAATGACACAAACTCACTTGTAAGTGATCAATTATAAACATTACCTGATGATCATCTAGCTCTTTATGTAGGATTTCTGTCAGATATGGTTTTACTTCATCTTGGGCAGGACTGCTTTGCAATTTTGTATAAGCTTTCAATTTGGGCGGCAAGATCCACACTGCTTCATTTGCTGCATAGTCTTCAATGTGTGTTTTGTTTGTTTGAATGTTGTGTTTTCCATCTATGAAACTCTGCCATCATCAAAACTGACTGTCTGTCATGTGGTATTTGTGCTTTAGAATATTGTCTATGAGTGTCTAGGTAATAATTTTGCCAAAGTCACGAAATAGTATTTTCGGATAACCACTCGTAGATTGTTTAATATGGGATTTTCTTATAATGGCCATCTCCTACACGATGATTTGTACCGAAATGTGATGTCGTCAGAAAGTTTGGAGAACTTGAAATGTACAGGTTTTGAATGTTTTGCCACAGCTTTGATACAAGGCTCCAATCATTACCATACATCATTATAATCCTTGTGTTTGTACAGCATTTGGCGGCAAATGAAGCAATGATGGTAGTTTCTCAGCAGATCGGCAATTTTTGAGAATTTGGCATCGATGTCTTCATGTGTGAAAGGTGAACCTGTAAAATTGATAAAGACATGTCTTATTTACCTGGTCTCCTACCGGTGATTTTCATTTATGAAACTAATACTCGTTTAAAGACAACACTGGAATATACAAGATGTAGTTTAGACTGTTCTGAGTGAGTTTTGTGAAAATCTTTTGCAACGTTATCAAGGAAAAGCTAACGGAGTGTACTGTGACCTTGACCCACTAGCCCATAAATAGGTATTATCTACTCAATAATACCAATCCTCATAATTATGATGTTTGAAAATTGTGGGTCAAATATGTCTCAATATATTAAGCCGAAAAGATTTTTTAAAGATTGTGTTACTGTTACCTTGACCAACCGAGCCCAAAAGCAATAAGGATCGTCTACATGTTGCAGGGAACATTTCTAAACAAGTTTGATGAAAGTTGAATGTAAACTATGACCTGTAAAGAGATATCAATGAAATGATATGGAAGGTTCCTATGACATTGACCTTTGACCCACTGACCCCAAAAACTATAGGGGACATCTACAAATTGCAGGGATCTTTATCAGCATGTTCATCGAAGTCAAATGAAAATTGAGACCTGTAGAACGATATCAAGGAAAGTGTAATCTAATCTTATCTGTAACCTTGACCTTTGATCCATTGGCCCGAAAAACTATAGGGTTCATTTACATGATGAAAGGAGCCTTCTGAGCAAGTTGGATGAAAGTTGAATGAAAATTGTGACCTATAGAGTGTTATAGAAATGCCATCAGACATCACTGTGACCTTGACATTTGACACATTGACCCTAAAACAAGAGGGACATCAACAAGTTGCAGGGGTCCCTATTGACAAGTTTAATCAAATGGAAATACAGTTGTGACATGTAGAGAGTTATCAAAGCAAGGTTATTAGACAGACGGACGACGGACACACCATATTACATAAGCTCTGTTAGACTTAGTCAGTCCAGTAGAGCTAAAAAGACATTGTGGTTATCACAAAATTTTGATCATAATCAATATGACAGATTTATGCAGTACTCATTTGTGTTAAAATCAAATGGGATATTAAGGATTGGCTTTCCAGTTTTTTGCAGACAACTTTGTGTAAGTACTGTGTCATGGGAAAACATACAGTAAGTTCACATTAATTTTAGTGAGAAAGCTATCAAGTTTTGTGACAAAGTTGGCAAGTGTGTGTGTGCAATATCTTCGTCTTTACTACTACACCATGCATTTGTATCCAGTTGTTGTCTGGTGTAGTTTATTAACCCATACCTAGCTTATTAATATGTAAAGTGGAGTTGAGTACCAATTTTTGCAGTACCACTAAGTGTAAAAATGGGTGTCCAGTAAAATATTGCTTACTGAATAGCAGTGTAGATCAGACTGCAGTCTAATCATGATATGAACCGGTCATAAAGGCAAATTTGCTTGCCATTATAAGATTTGTAATAAATATGTGTAAATTTTAAAATACTTATAACACATACTGCATGTACTGTTTTGTAACAAGCATAATAAGTTAATTATACTTATGTGTCCTGTAGCACATGTAAAATGTTGCAACTTACGAGTTTTGGACAGCTTAGTATGACATATCAGTAATCACTAGCTACGGCTTATTAGTAATACCATCATGGATAATTAATGTGCATGTCTCATAAAACTGGAAAACCTGCTGTCTCACAATAATTGTCTACCAATTGACCATATCGTATCACATATTTTATTGCACAAAGTAGAAAGTTCCACTTGTTGTTTCACTCTTTGAAACATAAATAATTGTGTAGTTTTTGTAGAAATAGTTTTTTGAATGTTTCTAAAGAATTGTTTCAAAAATGTAAATTTTCAATAGAAATAGGTAATCATCATATTTGGATTTTTCTCGCAAAACATGGCACATTATACAGTTATAGACTAATTTTGAGGTCAATATATAGTTTTGCGGACCTATAAAAGAATGATATTGACCTCGGACTTCGTCCTCCGTCAATATCAATTTTAACAGATCCGCAAAACTATATATTGACCGAAACATTAGTCTAAAATTATTATATCATATACCTCAAAAAAGTAGTGAAAATTACATGAAAATATAACATAAATAACGTCTTGAAATCCATGCAGGACTACACATCATTTTCCAGGTCTACACACTTTTGCAGACCCGGCACATGAGCGCTATCGGTCAATCAGGATTAAGTATTTGTGACAGGTATACGATATTGTATATTATTTAGATAAGTCAAATACAAATAATCATCCTTATTGAATAGAAATACTTTAATGACCAAATGAGGTCATAAACGGTTTAAAAAAACCAGAACCTAGGACCTGACAGCAAGTGACTCTGCGTTTGTGACTATTGCAGATCATGATCCACCCGCACATCCGAGCAGCCTGATAATAATCTGCACTGTTTGCTAGAAGAATATATCAAAAGTAATGGATTGAGGGCGGCTGTGTTTAGTGTGGAAAAGATGGTACAGATTGTATGTTTACTCTAGGCAGACATACTGGTATCAAATTGATAAATTGTAGTTATCACAATAAGTACATATTTTCCAGGGAGGTAAGGTCAGAAGAGATGTGTGCACATCATTTTACCTTCCCTTTTCGCTCTCCTCGTCATTGTTTTATATAAATACCATGGTAACTATACGCATTTTCAAAATGCCAGATAAGCACTTTTTTAAACAAAAAGCCATCCTTCTGTATATTATTTTATCAATGAATGACTTAAATGTTAATCAATAAACTGCATTAATTTTGTTACCCATTCAACAGCACATTTTCTCACTCTGAACCCAGTAATTTATGTTTTAAGCTGATTACTTTAGAATTTAGATATACATGTAGTCCAAGATAGATAAATGATTCGCAGGTTATGCATTACCTGTATTCCCTTAGCTTCAAAAGAGGATACAAAATTAAATTACACAAAAAATGTTAAATAAAATGTTTACTTACCAAATCAGTCTTTGGTTTTTATTCCAAATTTTAATTGACCAGTAAACACCACGAAAACAATAAAATGACCAAAATATAAACCACATTTCTGTTCGGTCAGACCAGGGCTTATCAACAATAAAGTCACACGAAAAGGAAACTCACTACTGGCTGACCACATGTAATTACTGCAGTCAATCAAACAGGCAATGAGAGTTCATCACCTGCAGTGATATAGCTGATAATAATCAGCTGTATCCTTGGTTTTCAGGGGATTTTCTTGTACAGAAGTACATTTTGTATACAAAAGTAGTGAACACTTCTATGCATTGTAGCTTCCAGAGATCATAACAATTAATGGTAGTCCAAATCTGCTTAACAAAATGCTACATATACAAAAGCATTAGATCAATAGTATTCAAGATGTTAACAGCATGTATTGTAATTTCATGCCTAGTTAACCTACTGATAACAAATTCTGGGGAAAATAGAAATCTTATCAACTCTGCATGCATCCTAACCCAGCTTATCAAATTAATTGGCCATAAAAATAAGCAGTGGTCAGCCTCACATCATGGGGGCTAATTAGATGGTAATATAATCTCTTAAATGTTCTGTGAGAATAAAAATTAAGAAGAAAGCAAGAAAGCATTACCAGAGGCAGGAATAAGCCGTTCCGAGCTGCTCAATCCTGTAGTTGCCAGTACAGTTATAAACTCTGCATGCATCCCATGCTTATCAAATTAATTGGCCATAAAATAAACAGTGGTCAGCCTCACATGATGGGGGCTCATTAGCTGGTAATATAATCTGTTAAATGTTGTGTGAGAATAACTATTATGAAGAAAGCAAGAAAATTAGAGTCAGTTAAGCTAATCGAAAGAAATTTTTGTCTTCAACATCAGTTTCGGAATTCAGATAGGAATTTGCGTTTTGGTTAAAATAGTTTTGGTGACTGACAGATGTATTTCTTGATGGCTGCAATATGAACTAAAAAAGGTTCTATTTCATGAATCAGAAACCTATATACTGTGCATTTTCTTATGAGAACCAAGTTTTAGGCAAGGTTAGAGACTAGTACACTATATATTTTGTACATAGGCTAGTGCAAACTAATTTGAGCCATATTTCACTTGCCTACAATACTTATTAAAATGTTGTTTAATTGTTGTTGAAATTCGCTAATCTATCACATTATAGAATAAGTATTTTGTAACAACATTATTTGTTAAGAAAACATGAATCTCTTGCACAATTTTGTTCAGTGATATATACAGTCTAACCTGTCTGTAACAGTAATCCAAACAATTAAATGAAAGTGACTGCAATAAAAAGGTGACCTTTATGTGGGTTTTCAATTTCAGGCATAAAGCATTAAAAAATCTTAACCGAGGGTATAATAACTTGTTAAAGTAACTGTATATCACATATTAGACACATTCAATAAAAGGATATTTTTTGTTGAACGTGGTACTAATACATATTTCATACCGTTTGATAGTTGCTAAGTAGCGGTGACTTGGAGTCAGTTCGGCTCGCTGCTAACCGCATTAGACAGATCACACTATATACAGGTGACCATTAATAAATATATATGAAAAATATAATGTATGTTTCTGTTTGCATGAGATATATTGAATTCCAGATCTTGAAAATCGAAAAAAATTAGGTGGATTAATTATACAAACCTTAATAAAATTTAGTGTAAGTATTCACATACATTTGTCACTGCAGGGTATAAAAATATCACTATTCTACAAGTGTCAAACTAACAAATTATACTGAGCTACCTCGAACTGAAAACATACTGAGAATTGAAAATATACCAAACAAATTGAGCGATTCTCTATTTTTAGTAGAATAGTCAACAACTATTTTCATTGTTTAAAATTTGAAATAGATTAAAACTTTTGGTTATAAATTTGATTAATTCATATGTTTTTAACCAAAAATTTTGATCTATAATATAACTGGGGAGAAAGTGCGGAGCAATGTTAAACACTCTGCACACAGATAATTAATGGCCCTGGCCCTAGTCTGACCGATAAAAGGTCAGATATAATTACCTCCAGCAGAGTGTATAACTGCACATTGGAAAGCCAGAAATCCTATCAGGATCAGGCATGTACTCTAGAGTGTTACTGTAATTACATCCATCTATAATAAACGGTGTTTAAAATATTTATTTATTGTGACTTCTTTTTTGAATGTGTAATGTGTAATACTGCTCATCAGTTTTTTATCATACCTGACAGATGTATTTCTTGATGGCTGCAAAATGAACTATTTATCATGAATTGGTTTTCTTGTTTTTTTTAACGATACTAAATAAAATGTTGTTTAATTATTTTCGAAATTCGCTAATTTATCACATGATAGAATATGTATACAGGAATATCTTGCAACATTTTGTTCAGTCATTTATTCAGTCTAATTACCTGTATCCGTAAAAAAGTGATCCGAGTAACTAAATGAAAGTTAACAAAATAAACAGGTGACCGTTTTGCAGGTTTTAAATTAATGCATAAAGCATCCAGAAATCCCAGCTGAGGGTATAATAATTTGTTAAAATAACTGTGTATCACATATTAGACACAATCAATAAAAAGATATTTTTTAAGATGAAACAAATACGTAATACATACTGTTTGATAGTGACGGTCGCTGCTAACAGCATTAGACAGATCACACTATATACAGGTGACTGTTAATATATATGTATGCAAACTATTATACTTCTATATATATATATTTCTGTTAGCAAGTCTTCAAACGGAATTTAAAGAATTCAGGTGAAGAATAATTAAACAAACCAGAATGAAAATTTCTGTTAGAATTCACATACATTTTTCACAGCAGGTTATGAAAATATCAAGTGTCAAGCTTACTATACAATCCTGAATATCAGAACTAAACCTTTATTTGTACATGCAAATTATAGAGCTACTTCGAAATGAAAATATACCTAACAAATTCAGCGAATTCTCAATTTTTAGAAGATAGTCAAAAACTTTTTACATGGTTTAACACTAAGGTAAATAACAAACATTAAAATAGACGGTCAGCGCAATTTTGAGTGCATGAAAACAATTGGTAGCTAGATTTCATATAAACCAAAAGTACACCTAGACCAGGAATCAAACCTATGGCCCTTTGCTTGAAGATATGATAGATCGAATGAGCTACAAACTGAGATAAGCAGCCACTTGGCTTCTTATTCCTTAATTGTAATTAAATCTGTACCATGACATGTGCATCAGGAAAACAGGAAAACAAACTCAATTCTTGTTTTTCTTATCAAATAAATATGTTAATTGAATTATTGACTGTTACATGTATTCACTAGCCATGAAAGTATTGTTACTCTACACTCATAATTAACATTAGTTTGTCGGCATCAGCATATAATGTTGATAGATTATAAATTATTTACTTACTTAATTTATAAACCCATTCAAGAAAGACTGAAAACACCAGACCATTTTATTGACCTGTCTCATTCGGCATTATCCAATTAAAGGTGCATAAGACAGTGTAAATTTTAAAAAAAAGATTATATATTCTACTAGTCATTTCATTGGCAAATGGAAAAGTCCAAACTTCCAGTCTGCACTGAATAACTTTAAAACAGATTAAAACTTTTAGTTACAAAGTTGGTTCATATATTCATATGTTGTAATTCATATGTTTATATCTTAAAAATTTGAACAGTAATAAAGCTGGGAAGATCTGCACAGATAATCAATGGCCCTAGTCTTACTGATAAAAGTGTCAGATATAATTACATCCAGCAGAGTGTACATGTGTAACTGCACATTGGAAAGCCAGAAATCTTTTCAGGATCAGACATGTACTCTCGCATTTTATCTGATCGATGTTTACATCCTAGTGTAGTGATAATTTTGTATTGAGAATAGAACACACTGATCTGTATCAAAGCAATCAAAGAACTCAAAGTTCTGACAGCAAAAGACTCGAAGATGATTTTAAAGTGTACATAATATGTTTGAGTCTTGTCCGAATCACTTTTATTGGCCAAAAATCCTTGCTTCCTGATTTGTCCATTGTATTTTCTACAAGTTTCAAAAAAGGTTGATTCAGTCAAACCTGTGACCAAAGACAACTGACTGGGAAAAAAAGCTGAACAGTACGGTGCTTTGTCTCTGCATGTTTCAACGTATATGGGGCTTCAGTTCAGAGTCAGAAACACGAACAATTTCAAAATTTATAATACCGTATATCAGGAATTTTCGCATATGTCTTATGTTTGCGATATTAGCGAGCAGAGATAATTGCGAAATTTGTAATCAGCGAACATTTAGAACAATATTTTACGAATTTTTATGTCCGCATTGCCGTTATCCTGAATTCTTTAACATTTTTTTAATTAAAGTATTCTACATTATACGTAAGCGAAACTTAATTATAAAACAATTAGCACATCATCACACACAAGCTATATAATTATCATATCGAATGAGGTATCTTGTGTTCACCTGAAATTAAAATCATGTTAATACTTACCATTATCAATGTGCCATAAAACACAATTCATTCATTTATTGCTACAATGTAACCGGTTCATTCATTCTTTAAATGTTCATGTACATAAATGCATACACTTAGATGATGTTTCAATTTTCATTGTTGCTAACAAAAAACCTGGACAGTTTATAATATCAGAATGCCAGTAAATAACACAGTGATCTTTCTTTGTTTATAAAGCTGTGTTGAGTTAAATTTCGCCCTTAGTTAAAAATGAGAAAATAGAAATCCACTTTTTCAAAATCACGAATATTAGATTCGCTAAAATAAATCAATTTCCGAAACACCAACAAGATAATTCATCATTTTGATAAGTTTGTATTTAGAAATCTACTTTCAAGTACAAGACTGTATGCAAGAAAAACTTTCCATCGTGGGACACTTCGCTCAGATGTACATACCGGTCACCTCGGGTAACTGTTTTGCAGGAACTCGGCAAAACAGTTACCTTCGGTGACCGATGTGTATATCTTTAAAAAATAAGTGTAAAACTAAATGCTAGAATCAACTACATAATTGAAAATCGATATAGCAATTTGAGAAAATCTGCTAAAAATGTTGGTGAGTAAAAGTAAAAATTAGACAGCACCACTACACTATATATTTATATTACATTAGTTAAATACACGTGTTCACTTGATATGATGACTTTGGACTTTTACATGTACATCTTATTTAAATTTAGATTTAGATTGTTTTAACAAGGAGTCACGTGCAAAGTAGATCGACTTCAGCTGAAACATGTGGGGATCATGTTTGTGATCTCGGCTTCAAAATCAATTAATGCTGTAAATAATTGTAACACTAATTGAGGCAAAATTCAGAATATTTGAATTGCTATGCCATCATGCAGCCATATACACTGATTCAACAGTGCATATACAGTTAGCGTTTCCATATCATCGACTGTGTAAAATCATTCTGCAATACAGCAACTAGCAATGCGAACTTTATAAAGTATCTCCCTCACTCAAATATCAGCCAGTAATAACAAGAATTTCTTTTTTCAAACTGATAAACGGTGTATTCATGATCAAAACGGTCTTATTTCATTCACGCGCTTCCTAGCCTGGTCCCCCGCCCCCGAAATTTTTTTTTTATTAAAAATATTTTTTTTTTTTTTTTTTAAAAACCCCTCTTTTCCCCCCCCCCTTTTAAAAACCCCCCCCCAAAAAAAAAAAAAAAAAAAAAAAAAAAAAAAAAAAAAAAAAAAAAAAAAAAAAAAAAAAAAAAAAAAAATTTTTTTTTTTCATAGTCTGGGCGCGCTTCCATTCATTACAAAAGTAGGTTAAAATGGTTAAAGAACACTAAATAGTTTGTGAAGCCCAAGTTTCAAAGTATTTTAGGTTCAAGCATAAGACTGGGTTTTATATTTAGCTACTTTAAATGATTTCTTAAGTACATGCAGGTCATAATTTAAAGTGTCTCAATCGGTAGAGCCCGTGACTTGTAATCTCGGGGTAGCGGCTTTGATTCCGGGGGCTGACCAGCTAAAAATACTAACAGTTTTTCGGATGAGACTTAAAAGTCGAAGTCCCATGTATTGGTGTTATTCATTTTGCATGTATAAGAAGTGGGTGTCTCTGCAATTGGGAATTTTGTATCTCAGACTATCCTCCAAAACCTAAAATAACTAACCTCTTCTGGGGGCGTTGGTCATATGGGAAACCAGTACCAACGATAAAGCCCTTATGTTTTATACAATGTGATACAGTGTAGCTTATAGACTACTACTTACACGGATGAAAGGAAACTGTGGGGTGCGAACTTGCGAGGTGATGGGGTTGTGAAAAATCAACAAATATATGAGTTTTAGTTCTGTAAATTTTCTTTTAAGTTTTTTTTTTATTGCGGAACTTTCAAAAATCGGGGAATGATGTTACTAGTAAAAGTGTTGAGTAAATCCGTTGTATTAATTTTAGAAACAATATACAAAAAGTTATCCATAAGTTTGAGACAATCTCGATTTCCATAACAAAAGTGAAACTATCCTTAATTTTGGTCCCATATCCCGGTTTTCCAAATATATTTGAGATGCCACGTTTGCCTGCATGTACGAAGTAGACACTTCTTATTAAATAACGATCTGGCGAGTAAATAAATTGAAGTTACATGTACTACAATTTTTTTCAAATTAGGTGGTGTATTGGCGCCATACATTTAGAGATCTCTTAACATGTAAATGACTATCGAAAGTGTCCATATGAATGAGATATATATATATATAATATAATTTCATAAACACATGTATACCTTTATTTTCAAAAAGGTCTTTCACATAGTACTATTTGAAAGATCTTGTTTTCAGCAAACAATTTTTGACACTGAAAATTTAGTTGCCATGACGTACACTTAAGAAAAAATGCTGCATTTGCTTTCTGTGTGATTTCTGGTCGGACATCGTTGTTGTAGGAGTTTATAACATTCACTTCGACCATATTTGGTCTGTCTAATAGGTGGGCAGTTTATGTAAGATCGTCATAGAAAGAACCAGTACTAGGCTCTGAATCCTCACAAGACACTGCCAACTTCCTCACATAAAGAGACATGGTCGGAGGTAACAGTGATTTCAAGTCAGCAACTCATATGACTCGACCACGCAGGCGGATCTGGTCAGACATCATGATGAAAAAATGACCTGTATCATATATGTTATGATGTTAGCATATGTCCCTTATGGAAGCATAAATGTACCCACTTCAATTTTGTGAAATAAAAGAGAAATTCATGTATAGTCCTGAGAAGGTCGTGTTACGTATTCCTGAAAGATGTGTACTAAACAAAGCCTGTTATATACAATTTAAAAGCACTCCATTTTACTTCGTTAAAAAGTTTCAAGCATAACTATGTTTTACCTAGAGGGATTTTGAAATAATTCAAAACAAAATCAACATGATGTGTTATTAATGAATTGTAGGTATGTGATTAAAATAAATGTATTGTAAGCAATATAAAGTACCGTAAGAGAAGTATTGACACAAAGTGTGCTCAATTTTGCAGTGAGCCCCTTGCTGTCAGCACTTTCAGTCTTATGATTCAGCTTACCTGGCACAACGTGCAAAAGTCAGCTATAAGGAACTATATTGTTACAGTAAACTCCGTATATAACGACTCCGGATATAGCGAACATCCGGATATAAGGAACAATTTTTATCGGACCGTATTTGTTTACTTTATTTATTTTGTATGAAAATGTTATACGGATATAACAAACTTCGGATATAAGGAACACATTTAAATGGTCCCAAGGAGTTCGTTATAAACGGAGTTTACTGTATTCATATTTGTTAGTATTTATGATTTAATATTTACTAAAAACACTTTCAGACAATATCCGATTATTCACACATGGTACTGGGTTTCTCAAAGTTCAGGGTAGAATTATTTGTTTATGCAAAAGTATGAAAAGTGAAGAGTCATACTATACATGTATATACATAACATTTTTAGGATTGTTATCTTACCAGCATGATGTCCCATTAATAGTCATTTCAAGTGAATAGTATCTGATAAGCCAAGAAACAGTGCAAAATTCTGCTTCAGTGCTTACATGTACATGTACATGTAGTCCTAGTTTTACAAACTGTGTATAAAAACAAACAGGTAGTGGCATATATTAAAAAGAGACACAAGAAGCATTGAAAAAGTAGTTCAAACAAGTCTTTTGAAAAACAAATAGACCTGTACAGTGGTGTAAAAAAGTTTCACAATAATTTGATACTTATTTTTATTCGTTATTATTGTTATTATTATTGTTGTTATTATCATCATCACTATTATTATTATCATAATTACTATTATAACTGTTGTCATCATCATCATAACCATCAGCGGCATCAGCATCATCATCATCATTATTATTGTTATACGTTGAGGTCATGATTTGAATTAGATAAGATTATGTTAATATGTGATGAGTTTTTATATTATTAAAACCACTACATTTTCCTTTAAAATGATGAAGATTGTACATGTTTTGATAAATGCATGTGCATCAGGTAAAAGACCATAGAACAATTTTCTATGGAAATAATGAGCTGATTTGATCATTCTCACATGCAAGTCGTACTAGCTGTCACAAAGTAATTTGTTATAAGATAACATCACTAAACATGCTGATATGCCTGGCATGTGGTATTCTAAATGTTCTGCATCATGGTAAGTGATAAAAGGGTTTTCAAAGAGGGAAAGCAATTCATAGAAATAGAACCCTTTTATTACTCTTTTCAGGTCATCTTTTGATTGGGCACATCATTACCAAAAATAACTTTGTCAGATGTAACTAGAATTGGAACAAGTGCACATTTACTTTGCACAAAATAAATTAAAGGCTCAAATAATATAGAACATACTACTTTATTGTATATATCAAATAAATTTTACTGCATCTATTTATACAATTCACTAAGTTGTTTGCATAGATGAATTAGGAAATCTCTGGAATGTGAACTGCCACGTTTGCACAATTTATTCGTTTACTTTAGTTTTGAGATCGAATAATATGCCGCCCGTTATTACTAAGTCTACTGTCCGTCATTGTCGTCACGGAAAAGCACACAACTTATTCAAATTAAAGTTTCAGCTAATAAATGAAGGAGAAATTGCAATTTTACATAACAAGAGGGACAATATGACCATATATCGCTCAACTTAGAGAAAGTCCACTTGCCTGGTGACTGTGGTCAATATTGACCAAAGAGGCATAATTTGAAAAATGTAGGTGGAAAGCCAGGCGAGCTAAAAATTGGCATCATACTGTGAATTGCGACATACTTGTTTTATCAAGCACCATTAATATGTGAAAGTGATTTAAAAAGCAAATCAAATACAATTACAAACGAACTACACACGGCAGTCACATGATGGATTG
Source organism: Saxidomus purpurata (assembly GCA_022818135.1). NCBI lineage: Eukaryota > Metazoa > Mollusca > Bivalvia > Venerida > Veneridae > Saxidomus > Saxidomus purpurata. Next base: position 10,630,883 of record JAFMSR010000009.1, read on the forward strand.
GTGTTTTACATTGCCAGAATTGTTTTAACAGGCACTTGTTCTCATTACATATACTGTTCCATTTCTCTTTCATCAAGACATCCTGCTTTCAATATGAAATCCACCTTCTATAATGTGAATTGAAGTTTAATTTGCGTAAATGTATAAGGAAACATATCACCCCTTACCCTACTTGTGGCTAATGATCCATGCAGTATGATCATGATCTGCACTGTTGTCACTCAGTCAATAGACTTTTACATCGGATATCTAGCTTTTAACAATTAATGGTACTGTTCAAATTGAAAGATAGGCAAGTCTATTTTAGAAAATTAGCAAGGGACTAATTTAAACTGCAACTATCACCAATAATAGTTACACATCGTAATGCCATGCTAAGACTGAAACTTTTGGTTTATTTCATTTTTGAATACATTCGTGTTAAAAGGGCACTAGCTCCCTACATCTAGCAGGTTATTTTATCAAAATACAAATAATGTATGTGTTCAATGCACGTAAAATGATAGATAAATACAATTCTGAAGAACAACATAATCGTAAAATGCCTCGTTTTAGCAAAATTAATCAGCATAAATGCCTTTTGTAAAAAATCCCTATCCACCCATTAACGACAACAACTTTACATAGAGTATTGAATGGTTTATGTTATAACAACATATTTTAAAACACTGATTTTATCAGTAATGACTGGAATGTTTAGCTTAAACTGCTAGGTTAAGTAATACAATACTTGTAAATATTCTATTTTTTTATACTTTTGAAATACCAGTTATAGGGAATGTATGTTAACAGTTTCAAAACTTACATTAGATCAAAAGTGAAATCTTAAAATGCAGTAATATGATTTGACAATGCTTCAGAATAATATTTTGAAAATTGAGTACTGCCATCTTAAAGAGACACTCCCTATATCTAGCAGATTATATTCTCGAAACATAGATTATGTGTTCAATGAACGTAAAATGGTAAATAAATACAATATCAAAGAACCTAAGGCGAAAAAAAGCCACATTTTACCACAATTAATCAATATAGAGTCTTTCTGTAATACAGTGCATCCACCCATTAATTGTACAACAACAACTCTACATAGATTATTAAATGGTTTATGGTACTGCCGCTGATTTTATCAATAATGACTCGGAATGCATAGCTGAAACTTTTTAATACTTTCAAAGATTATATTATTAATGTTTGGAGGTTATTTAGTCGACATCAGTTATAGGGTATGCCCTTTTAATCAATTTAACTGTTACTAAGTAACTAACTTGAAACTTTAATACAGAGGAAAAGCATGAACACATAATTATGTTTCTAAGTAAGTCAATCTTTTTCCATGAACTGAGTACAGAAACTGACCTTTACATTTTGCAAATTCACATTCACAGACATATAATCAGGAGGCAAGGTAATTAATTTCTGTGGGGTCATTCAAGGAACTTTATCATAAAAAGGATAGCATGCAAAGATAACACTCAACATCCTTCTGTACAATCACCACCTGGAACCGAAATATCAATTTTATACAGGAAGCAGGTTTTATCAGCAAAGATTTCTACAGGAAGCGGTCATTTTGATTTGTTGATTCGAATGTTAGAGAATGTTTGAACATGTGTTTGTAAGAAATGTTTACATGTGGAAGGAATACTTTCAATTTTGTGAACTTTGTGCTGCGCAGAACAGTAGCATTTGCATAAAAATAACTATGAATCTAAATGCAAAATGATGGTGTGAACTGAGGATTTGAAAAATAAGCTTATGCTGTGCCGCAAAGGTAAACATTTAGAATATTTTATTCATGTACCCTATGTATATTTGCTACGGTAGCAATTATTGAAGCTTTTAAGTAATATGTTTTCATTAAATAGAACCAAAATACTATAGACATGATAGAGATGTAATATAATGCATCATGTTGTGTACATTGTAATATTGCAATTTAAATAAATGCATATACATTTTTGGTGATACATGTACGGTGTATTTAGATAATAAATAAAACTCAGAATCTTTAAAATAATATGAAACTCTTGCCAGTAAACTTGATTACATTTCACTCCAAGTGGGGATACTAATGTAACCTCTTCTTCAGACCAGGTTTTCACCAAGCAGGAGTGGCCTTTATTCCTGAGGATGACTGGCATATTTAGGCCAAAACCCCTTGGACCAGGACAGGCTTGTAGTATTATAATAATAGGTATGTAGTCTTCACCTTACTTTGAGTGTAAACATTGATAACTACAATTTTTCATTCACAAGTTACAAAATAGTTGCTAATACAGTTCTCAATAGTGTTTACTGGATTCTTAGACTAGAATAATTGTAATTAGACTAAGTAGAAAAAAAGTGTTTCAACATGTTAAAGGCACAGCAAGATGTTAATTGATATCTAGAGTCATCCTTGATATGTGTTACTGTATCACAATATAAGCTCATAATACAATGTAACAATGTCTTGTTATGATAAGGGCCTGCACATTTTAATTTTTAAAGTTGAAAGTTCACAATTCTTCTTGTAATACAGTTTGAGTTAAGTAAATATCTTAAACGGTTTTCGAGAAATGACTATTTTTGTACCCCTATCCTCATTTTGGCATATGACAAAATTTGTCAGTTTAGTCACAAAATGTGAGGTCAAAATATTTTTTCTCAAAAATGTTCATTTCTTTTACACTACAATTTTCCTATTGTGCCTAAGATTACTACTACATAATTGTTCTTTCTAGTTAACTCATCATTTTTGAAATATAACAAATGTAACTTTCTGGTAGTGCAAAAATCCAAAACCTCAGCAGTGACATCCCTTAATCAGAGAGAAACCCATATGCCAGGAAGCATTTGAAAAAAAAAAAGAACTAAATTTGGAGATCAGATCCGTGTAGGAGTATAGGAAGATCTGTAAGTAATTGTTTTGCACAATGATAAAGGACACATATTTTCCTTGTTAAAACTATGTCTACATTATATTTCTGAGATGCAGTTTTATACAGTATAACTGAGCATGCTTTTAATGTTTGGTCAGTTGAGGTACCTGAACTTGATGTAAATATGGAAATTTCATCATTCATATATAATAATTTATTAACATATAATACAACTAAATGTACATGATGTAGGAATTACATGTGTAATGATGTCCAGACGGTAATTAATACTACGATAATTTTTTCTAGAGTTCCCATGATCAACATTTGGCCTTAAAATGGAGAGATATCATCAGCGGAAAGGTAGTATGACTATTTCAAGAGGTCTCTATTTACTAAATGCTCAGAAAACAAAATGTGGAAAACTAGTTAAATTTTAGACTGTATATTTATTAAATTATAATCGTTTACAGTATATGTATACATACAGAACTAAAATAATATGTGCCATTAAAATCATTTTAAATGTGTTGCACAAGGCTAAAGACTGCTTACGCTTGACGACGTTCATTGACGTTAGCACGCCTCACTTGTCTGTCGAAATATCCCAGACGTGTTCGATTGGGTTGGGGTCAGCACTTTTAGCTGGCTAGTCATCAATGAAATCAATGTTATTGTTGTAAGAAAAATTGCAGTGTCTTTAGCTGATTTCCAACAGAACAATATTCCACCGGCAGAAATCAACGCTTTAGTCAATTCTATGCGCCGCCATTTTCAGTTAACCTTTGGCCATAATTTTTGCACCAAACGATGCATCATGGAACACTCTTAAACGCATATATAACAATGATTCCCCGATTTATTTTCATCTAGCTATGTTCAAGCAAACTTAGCAGAAGTTTCTTATTTTGTTAAGTATATGGGTATGTAGTTGATAGAATAATTGCTATTCTGTAATGCATATACAGGTGACATTATAACATAAGAGTTTACACATTTTGCAGAAAAAAAGTTGATCCGGCTCTCGTTGAATACAACAGGGGGGAAGTGTATTACGTCCAGATAAAAGCAAAAACAGTGGTTTACTGCTTTAAACCAATAGGGCAGATAAGAGAGAATACCTTCATACCAACAGCCAACACAACAGTGATTCATACTTAATATGAAAGACATTCAGGAATTTGATGAAAAATTCATCATTTGCCATGTGATGGGGATTTGTAATGGTATACAAATAGTTGTAGACAAGACTTCCATGAGTATGCATGACCAATTGTCTGTAGATTCAATAAACATTTCAACAAAATCAATTGAATTGTAATTCCAGTAAAGTCTAAATTTGGGCCCTGAGCTACGACCTTTGTTTTCCTCAATTTTTAATGTTGTTTTATAATAAGCTAATAGTACATTCACGGCTCAGTGCTTGAACTCGGACTATATATACGCACACCTCCGATAGATCTAGCCATTTTATCAATATACATATATAAAATGTACACATAAATACCACTTTTTCAGTTTAAGCTCAATTGAGCACATGAGACTTAGCAAATGAAAGTATGTGTTACCTTTGGAAAATAAATATCTTTTACTTTTACTTTAGTTTTCTTGGTCTGAGAAATAAAACAAACATATAATGTTGCTGAACCAATGTGACGAGATAGAGGAATGTTCCTCTATGTTAGAAAAATATATCAGACAAGAACGATAGAGGAATGTTCCTCTATGTTAAAAAAACAGCAGATGAGAAAGATAGAGGAATGTTACTCTATGTTAGGAAAATGTATCAGACAAGAAAGATAGAGGAATGTTCCTCTATGTAAGAAAAATATATCAAATGAGAAAGATAGAGGAATGTTACTCTATGTTAGAAAAATGTATCAGACAAGAAAGATAGAGGAATGTTACTCTATGTTAGAAAAAGGTATCAGATGAGAAAGAAAGAGGAATGTTACTCTATTTGCTAAATAAAGAGGAATGTTACTCTTTCTCTGTTAAGACTAATTTAAGTACTGTTGCCTTTGATTTTCAATGTACCCCCGGAAAAAGGACAAATGGAATTTCCTTTTTTATTCTGGAAGGCCTTCAGAGAAGAATAATAAAATAACTGTCAAGGGGAACATACCTGCGGTATTAGACTGGATTTTGCTCACATCGACAGCACTGCCAATGAGACCGAACAGGAAATGCTGCACAATCAACCAGGACAAGGCCATAACATTTGCAACTTCATCCTACAAACATAAAACGAAGAACTTAAAACAATTTCAACATAAAAATTGTGTCTAATTTTTCTGTTGTTCTAGAATTTATATGATGTAAACTTTTGTTTCTAATTTAAAATTTTTCCTAAAATTTTTATAAAATTTTAATTTTTTTTTTTTTTTTTTTTTTTTCCCCCCTTTTTTTTTTTTTTAAAAAAAACACCACCAACTTTTTTTTTCCCTTTTTTTTTTTCTTCTTTCCCTATTTAAAATAATATTTTTTTTTTTTACCCCCCCTTTTTTTTTTTTTTAATTTTTTTTTTTTTTTTTTTATATTTTTTTTTTTTATTCAACTTTTTTATTTTTTAAATTTTTTTTTTTTTTTTTTTTTTTTTTTTTTTTTTTTCTTTTTAAAAAAAAATAAAAAAAAAAAAAAAAAAAAAAAAAAATAAAAAAAAATAATAAATTTTTAAAAAAAAACCCCCCCAACATTTTTTATACCTAAAAAAGAAACATTTTGTGAAAATACAAGGTAATATATCACTGATACACAAAAGTAAAGAGAAATTTGTCGTATAGGATTGTATTAATGGGTCTTTCATTTAGTTTATATGAGGAACTTGATTTAAAGTAACGAGCCTCAAAAATGGTTGTCAATGTTTTGCCTTCTACATTTTTATAATATTTTTGTCGTCTGATATTAAATTCTGCATTTCACTTTCATGAAATAATGTGTGACGGTTTTTAGTCTCTGAAGTAAGAGTGTATCAAAATTAATCAGAATTAATAAAAAGATAAATAAAAAGTTGAATATGTTCTAGTTAAAGTTATGATTGTATATGACAAGTCGCTGAAAGAATTATTTCATTGCCTCGTTGGTGGGGATGGGGGGATGCTTAAAAGTTTCTGTCAAAGTTATACAAATTCATTCACGAAACAATGGATACATTTTGTATGCTTACAACCTTAATTCATTTAGCGGACCAATACAATCCAAAACGAAAGAAACAAAATCTTATATTTAAACGTACAATTTACCTGATTTCATTTTTATATGCATATTGACATATACAAATTAGCATAAACTCTCGTGAAATATTTTTGAGGCCGAAGCCAGGATTCGAACCTGTACCGTACTTACCGGTTCCCCTGGCTGTCGTCGCTGTCGCCATTTGTATGCTGCTACTGTGGCCGTGGTAAGGCAGCCGATAGGTCCTGCCCCTGAAAGTTTAATCACCGAGCTTCCGAAGATTGCTACCAGTCCCGCGCCCAACAGTAGCATGGACCGGAAGAAAACCTTGTTGTCCTACAATTGAAATTGCGTGAAGATATTGAGATGCATTTCAAGTACATTAAAAAGTCATTTCAGTTGATAATATGTGACATCGAAACGTACGTCAAAGTATAAAGTATATCATTCAGCACAGTGATTCAGGTAACATTTACGTGGTGTTTGTTCTTTATATTTTATGTATTAACCAGTGAGGTGTTTAGTCATTTCAAGTCGTCTACTTTAGGTATGAGAAGCCTAAATCGGTGAAAAGCTGAAGCAGGCTATTTTATCTAGGGAACATGCGGACCTACACTGTGTGTTTGATTGCTGATTGGCTGAAACTAAGTGGATGCATACGGGAAAAATTCTTTTGAAATAATCGCTGGATGGTAGATCACAAATAAATATGAAGAGAAAAATCTGGATATAGATTATAATTAAAATATTTGGTATTTGAAAATACTGACATATTTGGTCGGTGACCACTAAAACTGCTACGAAAATGGGGGTGGTGTCATTCAGCTCCAAATTACTGGCATACAATATTGGCTCACAAGTATAAATTTTGTTATTTTTATGTGTGACTAGGATGATTCTACAAAATAAAGTGCATTTCAGCAGTCGGTGAGATTTTGGGTAGTCGCACCGGAAGAAAACCTTATAATGTAAGTCTATGGAAATGTATTTAGGTTACTTATACCTAAAAGCACTCAACATCGGAGACAGGTCGCGAAAATACCGCTTATCAACTGTCACTGTAATAATAGATTCACGTATTGCAAATTTTACAGGTACTGTATCAAAATCATATACGTACACAGTCTTTAGCAGGTATGTACCACATGAAAATACCAGCCACAAATCCATAAAGGAGACCAACAAGCACACCAATTGGTCCTTTAAATATTGTCACCACCAAATCACCTGAAAATATACGCATTAATGTACATTATAACATTCAATATTTTCATGATGTTTTCTCTTGTCTCTGGTAATCGTATGCACATGGCAAATAATCAATGTAAATAATACACATGCATGTGTAGAGCTAAAACAGCTTATGGTGAACGAGTATTTTATTCAACAAACTAATATAATATGCAGATTAATGATTAATTATAGGCTGAATCGTCTTGATGAAACTGCAAAAAAAGTAAGAGATCTAGCAAAATAATGCTCCAAATGAGGTGAATAAACTGTCAACCGCGCTCTGTGAATTGTAACATAGCATAATTGACTACATTCGCCAATCGCGAGTATCAACCTATAATTAAGATAATACTACTTTTACAACACCTAGGCCTACACGTGTGTTTGGTGCTTTGAGATGTAACCGTTTAGAGTGCATCTATATCAGGCTGTAAATATATAATATATAAAATACATACAGATCACAAAGTATAGCGTGAGCGTTTGTTTGATCAGTGTTGCTTAAAAAATGGCTTACTGTCTGAAAAGATAATTCCAAAGAAAACCGAGAATCCGGTTACACATAACACGTTGTCAAGGCCACCAGCAGCGAGAAGCATTGTGGGAATTCCCTTAGCAACGCCATAGCGGCGATCCTGTAGACTAACAAGGGAGGGTACAGTAACAGCCGGGGATAAAGCTCCCAAAATGCAACTGAAATAGTAAAAATACATTCATAGAATTATAATTACATTTCAGAAACCGGAGGCGTCGTGGTGTAGTGGAAGAGCACGGACTTGTTTGTTTTAATCTCAGCAGCGGTATTTGACTCTGATCTCAAAAATCCCTTCATTCAACACAAGTAATGGTCAGTAGTTGATATAAGTTGCACGAATTTGTTGTAAATTCGATGTAAAATAAATAGGTATAGACTGATTTTAGAAACCGATTTCTCACAGTCAGACGATAGTCAAAAATCTACGTCAGTATACTAGACGTCATAGTTTATTAAAGATACTCTTTGCCAGTACTAATCGACCTACCCAAGCATTAAGCTCCATGCCCAGGGAAAGCCCAGCAGGAAACGGGAGACTACTCCAGCTGTGATTATTTCCGCAGCACAAGGAATGAAAGCGAGGCGAAGTACCGCCCATGACAGTTTCTTTAGTTTGATTACATCCAATCCGAGACCAGCACGTGTAAGAATTACAGTAAGAGCTACTTTTCTGAAATAGAAGCACATATCATTTTATTAGGAAATAACCTTAAAGGTCCAATACTAAGCCCCTGACAGGTATAATATTTCATCAAGTACTTTCATGCTGTATATAATAATTGGCTGAAACATGTTATATAATTCGGACTTTGGCAAGAATGAAGTGCCACTTTTGCAAGACTGCAGAGATATAAACATTAAACTTTTGACAGTTTTCAACAAAAAGACCACCCAGGTCTTTTTAAGTTTCTATATACCTTTGAAAATTATGTTACAATGGACGCTGGAAATTTCAGAAAACATGGCTTGTCAGTCATCATGTTTTTATGACATATTCTAAGATATGTGTTGACCTTTGTTTAAATTATGTGTATTTTATGATTAAAATATTCAATTCCGCTTGGCCATTGCTGAATTCCTTATTTCCAAAGGACTAGTTGTTTAACGAACACCAATGCGTGCTTACCTTAAAGCTGCCGACCACTTGCCGTCAATACTGTCCCCGACATGTCGGATTACAGGTAAATTCTTTAATAACAAACCCATAATAAGCATTCCTGGAAACAGAAACAAAACCACAATTTATACGTACATTGTAGTTATACATTGTATAAAAACATAATCATATTTTTTTATGATTCAACTAGTTTTTATTTAACTGTCGTTTTAAATCTAAATGTGGAATTGGTCCTTTGTAAATGTGAAGGCAAATACTAACAAATACCACTTCTTTCGCGGGCTTCAAAATTTTGCGTCGATCAGTATATGAACTGCCGTTACTTAGATTCATGCATCACAGATAATAGTCAATGATTTCTGATAGGGTAAAAGACACATTGGGTGAGGAACTAAGTACATGTAACACCATTCAGCAAGTATCATCAATTAACAATAGACTTTATATTAATGTTTAAATGTACTAATACTTGTAGCGTTTTTAATGTTAACATGAATATTATGCCAAACTTCCATACTAGAGTAACCAAACGATCGTTTTAAATAATTAGTTTTAGGTATTTTATGTTTTAAATGTTCTTTTTTGTAGTAGATCATGAGCAGTAATTCTTATTTTCTGACAGACAAATCAGATCCATTTTGTTGGTGCAAGAGCATGTAGCGCTTCAAAGATCATTAATCCAGTAAAATAGTTGCATCTTTTTTTAAAAGGTAACCATTTCAGACTTCTAAACATTTCAGTGCCATTTGTTTGCTTTTTGTTATATTTAGCTTTTAAAACTTTTCAGCAAACCTAAAGACAGAAAAACGCACACGAAGATTTGAATCACAAGGCGTTAACCTAATATTTTGAAATATTTGCGTCTGTAACACAGTAAAGTATTTTGTACATATGTGGAATTACTCATGCATACATGGATATTTTCATCTATTTATGTATTTTATGATTTATTAAAACTAGTAGAATGAGCAATTAAAAAAGACCTTGTTTTTAACCTATTCTTCTCGTTGTATGATCTCTGTGTAAAACAAGGTTGTAATACCTGTACGTAACATCTTGTCGCGTTTGTAATTACATACATTAAAAAAAGCCGGTCAGCATTCCACCGATGATTAGTGAGGCTGTACCAAACAATCCCGCGAACAGAATGTGTTCATGTGTTACAATATTTAGTGGCTAATGAGTTTTATTTATTAGCTCATAACTTAATGGTGTGCCTGTTATATTCAAGGTGTCAACGCATGCGGCTGTTTACGTGAATCTAAAGCACGTATTACTAATCTAAAGCAGACAGATGTTAGATGCAATCTAAAGCAAGTCTATATAATAAGCACGGATCCCACAAAATATCAAAAGTTTCAAAGATAATAATATTTCTGAATAATCTAGACTTTCTCTTGGTAGATGGTTCATTGTATGAGTGTTCATGTAACATACACACACCAAGCGTGGTTGTTAAAAACATGAACAAATTATGTCATTTAACCTGTTTCCTTTCAACGATTTGTGCATTTACCGTCAAAATTACCATACTTAAATTAAGAAATAATCTATAGCTTGGAGTACTAAGTACTCGAAATTGAAGCATTCCCCGGAGGTGATATGCCGGGCGGAATAATTCACGAGCAATGACGTCAGTGGAATGACGTAAACGTTTTCATTCATTGTTTTGTCGCTCGGAATCAAAACCCTACATGACGGTTAATCCTGAATTGTTGGCCTTTTAAAGGAAAACAGGTTGAAAGATATTCTAAGGCTTAACAGTCGCAATCAAAACTAATTTATAGTATAATTACTTCTATTTCTATATTTTATTTTCTTCGCGGGAGTAAATTAGAAAAGTCGGAAGGAGCTACTTCCATGTCCGAAACTCCGCCTACTTTTCCAAGTGCTTTAATCATAAAGCACTCGGATTGACTATAGCAATATACCATAGGCATACTAGAATAGTATTAAATAGTCGAACTTTAACGCTGATTCTTAAATGTTCAGTATTTGAAATACTGCAATAAAGTTTTTTTAGAGAGAAAAACTACATTGTTCAATGATAATTAGAATCGAGGGCATTTTACTTGTTTTGTGCAGATCATATCTTACGCGTTATATACGTCAATGTGTCGTTTAAGTAGATTTTGTATATTTGCGGTTGAATTTCATTGAGCGATGTCGTACTATTTATATAATTGACATTCAAGTTATCAATTAAAAATGTAAATGGTTGACATATAAGTTAAAGAGGTGAAATCATATTATTTTCAACCTGTTTTATGCTCATCCATTAAATCTTCAATGAACGCCTATGCATTGAAAGCATATCGTTATGTTATTGTCTTTTCAAGCTTTCTGTTTACTACGGTGTTCTGTTAGGACTATCTTGTTTGAAATGTTGGCCGACGACGATGAGTAAAATTTAGATGGAAAACCCATAACGTATCGTTATCGTAACTTCGCGCATTTAGTACATTTAGTACATTGTACATCTTTGTACCACCATCGTACTTTCGCTCACCTGCATCGCAAATTCGTGTTGTCGCTCAATTACTTATAATAAAGAAAGGTGGCGATTGCCCTAGCAGAGCATCGTATATATCTGATTGTGCTCGTGCGTGCAATTTTGCAGCATGGCTGCATGGTTGATATGTCAGTATTCGCTCAGTTTAGACCAGGATATATATGTACCTTGACCTTAGACAAACATTGCTGGCCGATTTCTCTTATTGTAACATGTGTGAAGTATTTTTGCTTCGCCGGAGGGGGCCATTAGACGCAATGAAATTATATGTATTTGTCCTGACGGATGACAAATAAAAAAGGCAGCTATTTGAATAGTAATCACACAGATAAAGTAAGTGAAAAACAAACATGTGACAGAAACGCGAAAATGGGTGATGATTTTCATCCATAGACAGTAAACAAGATGTCAGCATACGTTTGCCACAATACCATACATGTATATATGTGTAAATAAGCCATTTGATTTCGTATATCTTTTGCATGAAAAAAGTGTGTGAAGTTCAAAATTAAGCTAACGTAAATACTGCTTTGACATGGGTCGATACTTAAAAGGAACAAAATTCTTCTCAATTGAATCATTTCTTTTATAATATCCTATGTACACAACTGCATATAACTCAAAGACTGCAATTCGGCTGTTCAATACTTTAATTTATAAACAGAAGGAAATAGTATATGTATTTATTTACGAAAATTTTGATATTGAAAACGCTTATGAATACCGTGCAGTATTAAGTGATAATGCATTCTTACCAAGCAAGGGGGTAAGTTGATGAACGAGATGAGATATCCTCCGATAGCAGAACAAATAAATAGAACGAGGAGGGAGAAATAGTTGCCCCCTGGCAATGCCTCTTTGTGTGTCCAAGCGTACAAGACTATCCAAACTTGCAGGCATACGACTGCGAACTGGAGATAAGACGCTAGATTTCCATGTAACGGCAACATGAAACCGTGCCTAATTTTCTGGCAAATATTTGCATTTTCTGGCAGTGGGTTGTGACTGGTTAGGCATGGGATACAGCAAGACGTGCAGCTTTCCTGGAGGCTTGTACATCTGCCCGTATCCTCATTCGACTTGGCCTCATTTTTGTCAGATTTGGCTATCATCTGACTGTCTCCATTGTTTATATTGTCTGTGGTTGATTTGACGTCGCGTAGACGCAGTTCTACTTTCTCACTCATTCTGTAGCCTTTTGTTGTGGTCAAGTATATTATGTTCTTTTATTTCCTGATGAAGAAAAAATAAACATGATCATTAGTTGTGACAAGTATTCTAACAGTGGTATGTGTCGCGTGAGATGTTTAACTACCGTGTAAACGTGTTTCAAATCTTGATCCATACATTTATAACAGAAAACAAAAATCTAATTTTAAATGACTTCCTTGCAAGTAGGCTTATCGCTATTAAACTTTAATAGGACGCTTGTTAAAAATTTGAAATTAAAATCAGAACTGACTTTTGTATAGAGATCTGAGATGATAAGTTTAACAAGAATGTGCTGGACTTGAAAAACAAAATTTCAAACAGGGAAAACTATATACATGTACTTGTTATCTAAGTTATATTATAATTTTAATTTGTTTTACAGATACATGTGCCGTGTTACGATATCAATAATGTATCGTTTATTTTCACTCCTATAACTGCTTAAAATATGAAATTATGACAAAGTTTGAACAGATAATACTTATTCGAGAATATTTTTATTCTTAAAGTCTAGCAGTTGACATTTTACTTTCACAGACTTAATCTGTCAGTATGCACATATATTTTACTTTCGAAACGGTGGTCATTCACGTTTTTTAAATATCGACATGAACATGTTTACATGTTCATTATTGACAACAATACAAGAAAATTAACACATTTCAATATTATTTGACAGGTTGAAGGCAAAGTGATTTTCATATGACAAAATTCTGTCAAGCTGTTTTTCTATGCACATGTATGACATAATTACAACATATTTATGGGCATATAAACAGTCTAGCTGTCAGATACATGTACAAAATACATATCTTTCCGACTTCTTATTGATGAGCATGTGTATTGTTGTTTGATTGTGCCGCGACTTTAGTAGGCACGTATTTAGTGTCTTACGATATCAAATTATGACGTCAATGATAGAACTGTGCAACACAAAATGTTGAGAACACCGGAAGATACTTATTCCTCATGGTTCAATATAGCACACTGCTAACGTACTTATTATTTAGCAGAGTCAATCTTTTTAAGAATGAGAAAGAATTTTGATAAAACATTGTAATTAATCATACCCATTATAAGTATAATTATAATAAATTGACAAAATCGAGAAACTGTAATATTGTTTTGGTGAAGAATACGCACATAATACAAAATATTTGTTATTCGTAAAAAACGACGGAAGATGATATGTCAACAGGAGCGAAAATTTAGACTTTTATTTTCAAAATGTACATGTATCACTTTATTGTTAATACCCATGTATATTAGTGTTTATTGAAACTCAAACTATTGGTGTGGCGACAGTAGTAGGAAAATGAATAGTAAAATATTTATTGGGCAGCATTTTTATCATCCTATTACATGACATGGTGTTGCTGATAACTTATATTTGATTTTTTTTTTGATTTTTGAAAAACAACTGAGAGCGAGCAGCTTTAATCGGATGAGAAACAAAACTGTCCGCTAAATTTCCATATTATTCACAAGGAAAATTAAAAGTTGCAAATATAATGGTCGAAACTTTGAAACATTGAATGTTATGAAAATAAATGAGTGAATCGTGCTTTTCGTGGCTCAGTAAATTTCCGAGTACGTTTAACAAACTATAAACGATGACAAACCATACTTAGAGATGATAAAGCATTGTCGTGTTTGTTATTGATGAAGAAGTTGACAGAAACTAACCACTAGGTAATAAATGACGTTGTACAGACTTTAAACACTTAAACAATTGCGACTCCGTTCGTGAGTTTTGAATAAACGTACGTTACATATCTTCATGTACGATACGAGGATATACGTTTAGGGCCTCTCCTAATTATATAGCATAAAAGCAGGAAAGATTTTTTTGGGAAAGTGTCGAAGAAATATATTTTGTATTTTAATAGATAAAGGTCTACACATTGCAAAAAGAACGCAATCATAATTATCTAAGTGGACATTTATTAAAATTAACAAAGGTCCCCACTTCTCGTGAGATTTTCTTCCAGGCTCTTCCATTAAAAGCATGTACATGTATCTCGCTTTAAAAAGAAGAAGCATTATAAAAGCGCAAAAAGCCAAAAAAAAAAAAAAAGAAACGTTGAAACAAATATATCAAAGACACTCGATGACATTTGCTTTTTGTAATAATTAAGTATTGTAATCTTATATCATTCTGTGTTTCCACAAATTTATATGAAAGTTACAATACAGCGCCATACAAAATGTACAATATATTGGTATGAAATTGTATATCTAGTGTATTTCGCCGTCCATAAACAAGATTTTTGTTCACCTCTTTTTTAATTTTCTCTAACGCAAGAAAATGCTAAATATTTATTTCTTTGATATCTTAAACATCAAAGAATAACCTTACGGCTCCGTTATATAAATGTACAAGATGAGATACCCAATGTAAAGCATTAATTATGAGTTTAAGTTGACAAACAGAACACTAAAGAAAACTACTGTTTATAAAAAAAAATATAAAAGAAAACTACTGTTTATAAAAAAAAAAATATAAAAGAAAACTACTGTTTATAAAAAAAAATATAAAAGAAAACTACTGTTTAAAAACCACATCTCGAGACAAAAATCACTGGTATTAAGTGTAACTAGTATATGTATATGAATATATACATTTTATGTAATTGTCAGTCAACAAACATTTAGCACGATAAGCCTATGGACAGAATGCTGCACAAGCTTAAAGCAGTTTTATGAACTGCCAATAAGCAGATTTATTACCTAGAATCATCCTAATATGTTAGGCAAGAAGATATTGTTTAAATGTTTAATGCATCGGTGTTTTCTTAGAGCAACCACGTGTGCATTTTGAAACAGCTGTTTTATCGTTCGTACTAATAAATATGACAAAAATAAGTTCAAAGTTTCTTCACGGCATTTCATTTTTATACCCTTATCAAAGCTGTCCGAAAGAGCGGCAACAGTGTGTAACCAAATTGCTATAATTCTAAATCAAGAATGAAAATATTACTTTAATTTTTTCGTCAGAATACATTTTACGTGAAAAATCAAACTAAACATAGTTGCAGTCCATTATTGAAGTTACGCAATTGTTAAAACTCATACAACATTGTGATAAAAAAACTTACCTCCGAAATACTTATCCATTAAAACTCGAGCAATTTATTTTTGGCGCTCTCTCGTCCCTAGATACTTTACCAATAAAAGATCTGTCGCACTCATGTCATGAAAACGCTCAAAAACGTCAAATTACGTCGCTTCACTGACACTGATGATAATTACTATCTCAGCTTGAACATAGACAACTTTTATTAATGTATGTTGGGATTGTTTACGTTTTACTAATAACGTTGAGGAAATCAGAAGTGTACGTCGTTTTGTTTCCGTGCTCGACAATTAGTACGTAGTTGTAAATTCAGCTATAAGCCCTCGGTGCCTTTTTTACTCTACCACCCTCAAAATTGCATATTTTATTTTTTAATTTTGTCTTTAAAATATCTAAACGATATTTTTCCATAGTGCAGTGGTAACGCGTTTGTTTCAAGATCTGAGGGTCCCGGGTTCGATCCCCACTAGTACCACGTAGTGGTAGTGTCTTAGGAAAGACACAAAAGTTCCACATTGATTCGCTCTCTCTCTCTCTCTCTCTCTCTCTCTCTCTCTCTCTCTCTCTCTCTCTCTCTCTTCGATTTCAATTCCACATGGAAAGAGGAGTCCCGAGAGCGATAAATCTAACTTGTTAATAGGCTTACTCATTTATGAATAGTTAACCCCCTTATCGTATTTACTACAGATCTAGCAATATTTAATTTATTTAAGTGCAAATTCTACACCTGTTTTGCACCGCAAGATACCATGTTAAACAAGAAAATGAAATAAAGGAAATGATGTACTAGAAATAGACCTTTGATCCAAATGGTTGTTTTTCGTGCAACTAATCGCCAAAAAATCAAAGTGAGATTGAAAAGTCCTTTCTTTAATTTACAACCTTTCGTACTTTTTTGACGTGCCAATATTCGCACAAGATTAACAAATATGAATATTTCATACACAAGTATAAATAATTCAATTTGAGAAAATAATGCGTAGTAACAAGGCAGGTAGTGCACTTGAAGAGTATAAGCACACTGTCATGTAGCCAATAAGGTGGGCAACACTGGATACATCTCTTCTCGAATACAGCTCCCCTGGGAGCTGTATTCAGTGCACATTAACGAATACAGCTCCCTTGGTATAGCAGAGCTGTATTCGAACCAAAGCATATGCACATCCGAATTAAGCTCCCTATGTTTAATCAAACGGATGATAAAACGGATAAAATAACAGACATCTGAGTACGTGAAGATGTGTCTTTTGGCCAAATTAATTTATGTCTCCAATTTAGGAAGAAACTTGGCCGTTCCAAAAACTTTTAAGTCAATGGCCAAATTGTAGTTCGAAAGTTTGGGTCAATCTGTCCGTCCATTTGTGTGTTGTCCTACACTGTATGTTGTCTTATCAGTCCGTCTGTCGGGCCTTACACCCTGGTGTGAATGTGCTTCATTCCGTCAACAATTTATTAATGAAATGAAGTATAAAACCACTTAAACTGCCGCCCTATGTGTTACAGTCATATGAGAAAAAATGTAGGTTGATTGAAAGAAAAATAACTCTTCAATGCCAACAAAAAAAATCATTAAACATCATAGTTTCGTTCAACCGTCCATCCGTCCAACACGGACGGACAAAAGGACAAACGTGCCATGCCTAAGTACTGCAATCTGAACAGCGGGATGGATCCTTACTATTCTATAATAAATTCCGTGCCCCGTATTTATAAACGAATGATACGCCTTAAGTACAAGTCTATGTTGCATCGGGTCACTGGGGAGCTTTATTCGAAAAAAAGGTACAAGAACCCCGAATACAGCTCCCATTTGATTAGGGGAGCTGTATTCGTTAATGCGCACCGAATACAACTCTCCGGGGAGCTGTATTCGAAAGGACATGTATCCGGTGTTACAAAGGTGTAGTGGCGGTCATGCAAACATGCTGCAGGTACGTGTCCTTCACTATAACACAATATAATTTACAAATAGGCAACAAAGTGCCCACCAAGAGCATTTAAGAGCATACTGTTGCTCACTAATTGGAAAATAAAAAAGGGTTTGCCTTATTTCTGGACATAAGTTCAGCTTTTGCCTCTTTTTAAAATTCATGAAATTTGGTGTGTGTCACAAACTGGTCAAAACAATTTAAAATAGCTACCAACTTTTTTAATCGCAGTGCAGTTTTAGTTAACTGAGTGCAATCTGAAAGCTCCTCAGAGGGGTAAGACAACGAGGGGTTCAATCGACCTGGCTATACTCACTCTACATAAATCAGCTACTTAACAAATTACAGTCTAGTGAATTTGGATGTATAGTAGGCCAATACCCATGCATGCAGCAATCGCACGCTAGCCGATGACCTGACGCTCCTCCGTCCAAACCTTCAAAGCTTGGAAAATGTATTTGTATTGTCCGCATCTTTGTCCAAAGAGTCCAAATCCAAACGTGTAGCTTTTCGAAAGTCACCACAAAAAATGTATTCTCAACTGTCTTTGGTCAAAATGTTTTACATTCATGTAGCAATGTAAGACACTTTGCTAGAAAGCTGACATACACTCTAAGTATCAAATGCAATATCAGCCCGTTGCAGAAAAGCGGAATCGTCCCTGTTTTCAGTGTTGTCAAAATAATCTATATCTGGTGAAATAAATACCATAGTATTAACGAGCATGGTTGAAAAAGTCACTGTGCCAATTGCCCTATACGGCAGTGAGTTATGGCATAATATGAGTGCATTCACTTGATATAGAAGGGTTCATTAGACTAGCTGCTAAAATAATACAGTAAGAACCCGCACTGACATGGCATTATCTCCCCTTCGGGACGCAAACTCGGGTTCTTGCAAAAATTGTGCACCATGCCTACTGTCTTGCAAGACACATGTTTGATTTTAGATCACATTTATGTATGCTGAGAGGGACAAAACACCAAATGGGGTTCATACTTGATACCTGTAGAATCCTAGTTAATTACAACATGTTCCACTTCCTGAGTGAATACGTTAAGTCTGTAGTAATCCCCGTAAAGGTAAAATGGAAACAAATTGTTGGAAACAATATAATTGAATTTCAATATGACATAAACTGGGAACAAATGCTTGCTTCAAATGATGAATTTGAGAGGTTTAGGGCGTTACACATTAACATTTCTCCGTGCCAACAGCGTTACATATACTATGCGCTGTTCAAATATTCAGCCTCACTCAGCCAGCTTTCAAACATATTTGCAGTATATGTGGTTTATTTAAGCATGCAATAATGAAACATGTAATAGCAGAATGTAAAGGATTCTCGAAACACAGAATGTCATTCTTAAAGATATTCAACGATCTTTCGGTTTTGTGCTATATCAATACTTATACACAAGTAATGATGAACAACTCTTGCGAAACTTACTAAATCCGGATATACCAAATTACTTCCCTTGTAATACCGAACTCGGGTGTTCTATGCAATTATCGTGTAAGTTAATCTTTAGTGTAATCTTTTATGTAACCTGCATAAATCTACACAACGCGTAAACGCCTCAGTAACACCACTAAAATATCTTGTGTTTCGTTTTACGACAAGGTAGCCTTTTCCCTGGGTGACGGCGATGCGATTTTGAATGTTAAAATTCTAAATTTTGACAAATTATCTCTTCGGAAAGAAGCTTCCATCATACAAACAATAGATCTTCCAGTTCACACAGATGTAAAGCATGAAGAACCTTTCTAAAAAATTCACAAATGTAGATCTTCATTCACTCTGTTACGTACAGATGTTCACCTTATTTTTGTATTTTAATTTTGCATTTATACATGTATACGCCTAAACCGTGAATGATAACAGTACTGATCCGGAACTCATTGTATTTCACTATATTACTGAATAATAATATTAATTTGTGTCAAAGTCAAGTCGAAATAGTTTATTGGCATAAACATTACATTGTTCATCGCCACAATATACAGAGGCAAAGGTACATAAAATTAAATTACAGAAATGTATGAAACAATATATGGTATGAGTTACAACAGGTAGAATAGGTTATAGACACAGATATATCAATATCTTACAGTGTCGCTAGTTCAAGCCATTTCTTTTACACGTTGCTTCATTTATATTTTTTGCGGAATTTACAATACAGTAGTGATTGTCTTCGATGTCAAGACAATCATACTAAGTTTCATGAAGATGCTATGAAAAATGCAACCTATATTGCGTACACGGATCTTTGTATGATTTGACCCCTTGACCTATTTGTTTACCCCATATGATTTATATTCAAACTCGATTTAAATTGCATCAAAATAATCATTCTGACTAAGTTTCATGAATAATCAATCAAATATGTAACTTCTATTCCATACACAAACGTTTTCTAAGATTTGACCCCGTGACCTAGTTTTTGACCCTGTATGACTCTACGCAAACTCAATCTAGAAGTCATCAATATAGTCATTCTGACCAAGTTTCATGAAGATCCAAGGAAAAATGCAAGCTCTATTGCATACAGAAGGTTTTTCTATGATTTGACCCCGTGACCTAGTTTTTGACCCAAGATGACCCAAATTCAAATCGACCTAAATTTCATCAAGGCAATTATACTGATCAAGTTTCATGAGGATCCAATGAAAATTGCAGCCTCTATTGCATACACGAGGTTAAGTGTGGACAGACAGACAGACGACAGACAGACAGACAGACGACGGACACCAGGCGATCACAATAAACTCACCTTGAGCACTTTGTGCTCAGGTGAGCTAATAAAATTGTGTTACGCACATTGTCTCGATGAAATAAACATGTAACCATTTTACCAAAGTTTCATGAAGTTCCTTCAAGGGATTTAGGGGAGACGGAGCGGATCTGAAAAATCAATTTCTCATAAGTGTAGCATTGACATTGTTCGAACATCAGTTGTGCACATTGCCTTGATGAGATAAACATTTGACCCGAAAAATAGTCCAGTTTATCAAGGAGATATGGATGGGACACTAAAACCGACAAACAGACTGATAGACAAACCGACCGACACACTGACTTCTATATATGTCCACACTTCGTTTCTTGGGGTATAAGAAGTCCAGGAGTTGTTGGGGGTATACTAATACCAATGTATGATATTTGTATATAGCTTTTATTTTCGTATAAGCAAACACTGATATTTTGTAGATACAAGTAATACAAAGTCACTGTACATAGTACGCCGTAAATGTTTAACAATCGATGCAATTTTTAAATGACATAAAACATTTAATAATACATTGATTGAAAGAGTTGTCAACAAAGTGTGAAAGTTTCAGGTAAAAAAATGAAGTTGTAAACAGTCAAATTAGTGAAGTAAGACGTGTTGTTACAAAATATATTCTACAATATTTGGGTGGATAACGATTTATTTATAGAAGAGCGCTATACTGGCCGATTGTGTACAAAAGAGACAATCGTCATGGAAAATGTAATTATTTATTATTTTACGTCATTTAGACAATTATAAACATTTTAATAAAATAATCTGCTAGTTGAAGGACAAACAAGAAATACATAGGAAACAGGTACAGTTAATAAAAGAATATGACACATATGAGAATATTTACAAATGTTAACAAATACATAGTTACTCAAAACAAGCATATTACAACTCGTACCTCGATCGTGGTCCTTAAAGCTGCTGGATCTCAGATTTTGATGAAAAAATAAACTCTCTGAAAATAACATATTTCAGAATGAGTTGTCAAATAAAAGGTTCCAGTGTATATTCCTGTAAAGTATATCTGTAAATTTGAAAGTATACGCCTACAAATGATCGCTTTTTAATATCCCAATATATCCATATAGCGTAGCGGTGGCATTAAACCAAACCCACCAACATTTTCAATGGATTTTTGCGATTTTTACCTAGATCTTTACTTATGTTGACGATTCTAGCCATTGCCTTTACTTTTATGTTTTATCATCATGTCTGGCCAAACGAAGTCTTGGTTTTGATACTTTCTCAGGCCTATCGAGAGGAAGCCGTATCCGTCTGACAAGTTTGGAAATACCCTATTTATCTTCTGGTTTGTGGCTTCCATTTCCGATTCATCTGCGATTTTTGCTAATTCAGCCCCTCCTGCCTTGCAGATTTGCGATGCATCATACCATTTCTTGTCCTTAATTGGAATCATGATACAATGTTTACTGGTTATAGTTCCTAGTCCACAGTCACCTCTTGATTCCAAGATGGCTCATGAGAAAGAAACGTTGTGTAGAAATCAAAAGGTTTTGTGTTCAGTTCACACGTTCCGGATATATGTATGTTGAAAGATACACATCCATTTTGTTTATAACAGAGCAAAGCGCATTGAAATGTGGTCTTATTGTTAAATGTGGAATCAACGTTTGTCACTCGTATTCCGTCTAGACTCTAATAGATTAATTTATCAAGCTGTACCAACACAGTTGCGCTTGTAACCAAAAATACAAAGTACACAATTCCAATTAATTGCCAGTATCTATGACAGTTTATACCTTTATTTTTTGTCACGGATATCATGATGATTTTTGTTCAAAGCAAAATATTAGAATATTATTTTACAAGTTTTCAATGCTCAACCACGACAACAGAAAATACTTCGCAATATCACTGTTTAAGCGTCTGTTACTGTTTACGTAGACATCTGCTCATTCCAATACAGTAAACGTGCACTCAAACGATTGGTTAATACTTTGTGCGATGATATTGTTGTGAATAAATGCATACGTTCCTTTCTTCGTATAAGTTCAGGATACTATTGAGCAAAAGCAAAGTTGCTTAAATTTATAATTCACGTCATGAGACACAATGTATGCGTATGTTTCTAAAGGAAGAACTTTATTATTCCATTATGATACGTACAATTAATTTAAAACTTAAAAGTTATATTTTTTAATTATTTGTTTGGCATTATTTTGTCAATGGGTGTCGAGTAGTTGAGATACATGTATGACCCGCCATGAATAACATACGTTACGACAGAATACGCTAATTATGAGTACGAGCAGCCATAAACATTTGTAGTATGCATATAACTCAGCCTTACATTAGGATGATGAGAATGGTCTTTGAAATAATACCACGATTATACTGAAACGAAACTTTAATCATCCAAAGTTAATATTGACCCCTCACAACAGTTTATTTTGTATTTTCTGTTATATCTCTTAATCAAACTGACCACTCTTTGCGCATGCTCATGTATTTCTATCCACGCATGTGAAAGTATTTTTGACAGAATAAATTAAGATTTTGCGCAGTTTACATTCGTTGTTGTGTTATATGTTACTTATTTGCAATCCAGAACTTTATTTAAACTTATGAGGAACTAAGCAATACAGCATTGTGCCACAAGTAAAAACGTTGTTTTCATGTGTATAACATCTTAAATTTAACATAATTAAAAATGGTTGCTTACAAGCACCTCGAATTGACTTGATATCAACACACTTGCTATACACGTACGACACATTTGAGAGGCATACTAAGCTTATGTTCTCTGGACCTTTAAACAAAGTCAGACGAACATGTGTCATATTTTCTACTTTTGATTGGCGATAAAGGAAAGAACATTCATTGAACTTGGAAGGACATTCATGCAAGTGACGCAAAGAAACTTTGAGACATATTACCAAAGATTCCGGACAAGTTTTGACAGGTATAAACACAGGAGAGTGACAACATTGACTCACTCGTGATGAAATTAAGAATGTGTGCACGAGATTGCAGTTTTTCTAATGCTGAGGAAATGATTAGAGATAGAAATGTTTTTCATCGAACGTGTGAGAAAAGTGTATGAATGAAGGTGTAAAAACTGACACTGGACACATGTATTGGAATAGCACGAAACTTTAACTACTCAAAACAGCAATTGGGATAGATGGCAGAACCCGAAGACAAAGATGTCCACCAAGTGGGGAAAACATAAATTCAAGCGAGCGCCGCAAGGCTGAGAAAGACGTGACCCACAGAAGGATAGGCCAGAGAGTGCAGCCTCTTTTAGATGGAGCTTAAAACGATGCACTGCGAATGGGAAATAATTAAGGCAGGAAGTGCCATGAACTAAATCATTTTATGAAAATGTGCAAATCGCAAAATTCTGTGAATAAAGTAACATTTGACTCGGACATTAACAGTGATATGTACGGTAAATAACTTGAAATCTACTTCTCGATCAGATAGCGCAATGGTCAAATTAGCAATAGGCAGATCTATAGATTTCAAAGTCGATAGGGTTCACAATGCAGTCTAGTTCGTATGATACGTTCAAAAATACTTGATCTGAAAGGCCACTTCTACATTCAGACCATACGTTATCTTCCTGAACAACGACCCCATCCACGTTCATAAAATGTAGTTACACGAATAGAGTAGTGAGTGCATGTTTTATGTAGTAGGTACTAAATTTCGACTGACCGACTGAAAAAGATACAAAGGTGCTAAGTACTTCAGTGTCCTAGACGCTATGAAAGGATACTAGTCAATATGTCAAAATATGTCAAAATGTATACAGGACAAGATTCTAATTCTAAAGGTTCATGCAAGGAGCATCTCTGCCAAGTTTCAACAACACTGACCCAGTTGTTTCAGAGGAGATGCCATTTTAAGGAAAAAGTGAACGGACGTGCGACGGACGACGGACGCCGGACGGTAAGGGATCCTAATAGCTCACCCCTGGCACTTTGTGCCAGGTGAGCTAAAACCGTGGGAGATGATAAAAAGTCTACAGAATTTTACAGTATTCGAGTGTAATCGGCTATTAGGGATCTCAAAGTTCATTTTGGTATATACAATAGGAGTAAGTTTAAAAATGTTAGGATATTGATGTTAGTGACAAGCGGGCCACTGTGGAGGAGATTTGGAGATTTGTGATCAAACTTGATTTAGGTATGGGGCAGTGAATTGTATCTTATCAGAAATTTTTCACACGAAAAAAAAAATCACAATGTGGATTCCTTAAAAATGAAGTGGTATACTGCGCGCAACTCTAGCAAAAGTCATTCTGAGTTAGTAAACGCTCCCCGCCTTGCCGTTACATGTTAATTGCTTTTGTATATATCTTGATCATTTTTGTATAAATCGAAAGGAATTGCAAGGTTAGTCAGCGATATATTGAACATCGAAACGTTGTGATTTTTTTATCTTGCTACAGCAGCCTACGTCAGTTATTATTGTCGCCGCACTGAATTGCGGCGTACTGTTTGGAATGGGATTTTTTTTGTACGTGGAGGGGCACGTGACTTAATTTTTTTTCCAAGATTATTCGGTGCAAGATAATTTTACCCACTTACAATAAAGTTTTACAGAAAAAGTATTTGTAATATTTTTTTATTTTTTTTATTTTTTTATTTTTTTTTAAAATCTTTTTATTTATTCCCTCATGTGGTGCACGATTTCAAATGGTCAAGGTCTATTTTGACTGATAAAATATTTGAAACCAGTCTACGGAAAGTGAATCATAATTTATTTTTAGAAAGTTGAAAATAGTTCTCACGTGATGTAAACAATAAAGCTATCCATATTAGCTGATAACTCAGCTGTTGTAACGCAAGGTCAATGAACAAAGTATTAACTTGGAGCACTCTTCTGAAACTGTTATTCGAAAAGTCTTCTTACAACGGTACGATCTGTGTATGTTATACTCGCGATGTTTTCACAAAACTTTGATTCAGCTGAATCATTTTCAAGAAAACAGAAACAGAAAATACAAACTAAACTGTTTTTAATTAGTTGTCGGTGTAATACTTTTGGATATATATTTCTTTTAAATATTACGCAACTGTATTTTACGAAAATTGAAATGAATCACGTCTTGAAGTGGTCATATTTTGATGGGTGAACTTCTTTATTATATATTCTTTATTACAATCTTTGTAACGTGTTAATGCTCAAACACAATTTAACAGTATTATTATTTTTGTATTCCTGTTACAAATAAAAAAGTTCTACATTTGCTTTGCTCTTGTTCAATTCTTTAGCGGCGACCTTTGATGCTTTGCATCAATGGTTTTCTTGTGAATTCATGAAATGAAACAACTGGACTATTCACATTACCATACCGGAATTCCGTGCTTTAAAAATGCATAAACCAAACCAAATACTATTTTGCCTGTCAACATATCAAACTTAAATTATTCCCGCAAAGCATTATTTGAATAGTTTGTTTATAGCAACCGGTGAAAACCCCAGATTTTTATTTTTCATACTTAACTATATTACCTTGTTGGTCATCAAACATTCATGACGCTGTGCATACAAGCACTGAGACGACTGGTTCAGCGATTGTTCCTAAATAGTGTTCAATGTACCATAAAATAAAAATATTTCGTAATAGTATGCTTTCAAACGCAAATTGACAAATATTTTATGATTTCATATTATCACTTACACTTTCATCCGGGGACGTAATTAATGTTTCTCGGGTTTCCAACTGCGATCAAAATGGAGGAGAAAGACATTATTGGTTGATGTTATTGTTGTTGTTGTTGTTGTTGTCAAGGAAGTAGATGCTTATTTGTCATTCGTTCGAATTGTTAACACGTCCACTCACAAGCCGTATGTAATTATCGAAATCGACACATCTGCTTTGAGTCCTATATAAAGAAGAGCAAAAAGAAAGGGACAAAATGGTCGGAAGTGGTCAGGCTTGAATATTGTGTCGTATTTGTACCTTGTTTGGGCCAAAGAGCATTCTGATCGAGTTTATTTCAATGTTTTATGTAAAAAACTTCTGATTCCCTGCTAATGTTGTTGTTTTCTGTAATTCAATATTGTTGTTTTCTGTAATTCAGTGTTAATATAATTTTATTCGTTAAAGGCCGCTCGTCTGTGGTTTGCTGTTCAGTCAGTTAATTTTCACCGACCATTTTTTCCAGCAAATAACTGTGTGGTCCAATTTGGAGTATGTGCAAGTCCATTTTTTCAATTAAGCTGGATAAAAGTTTGAGCACGTGCGCTAGATAATTGCATTACCAGGTGAGCATTTCGGCCCCTTTGATGAGTGACCATTAAAGAAAAATGGCACGGCCGAGAAGTATGCTTGGCTAAAAAATGGCCCGACTGTCGGACCACCAACGACGACATTGTTTTATAGAACATTGAAAGTAGATTTCTTGAAAATAAAAAAGATGGATTCTATTATTAAATCACCGCTAGAAATAGGGTTGTACCATACATCAGTAGCCAGGAATCGATAAATAAATACAATACAACCGTCTCACCAGCTTTGAAAAATAAGAAACTGGGTGTACTTTGAAAGGATTTAAAAACTATTTGTAATGTATTTAGTTAATAAAAAAATTAATATCTTCCGCAAATATAAAGGATTCAGACACAAATAGTAGCAAGCATTTGATGTGTTGTAATTCCGTTAAACCTTCATTATATGGTTTATTCTCCACTTGACAAATGTCTTTCTTTATGAATGTACGAACATATAGCCTATTTTCAACATTTTTATTAAACAAACTGGTAGTTGAAAGGAATGTCCCTTCAAGTACATGATGCTATGAATGTTGTTAAAATTGCGGTGTACTACTCGTAACGTTTCCGTCTAATCTGATTAAAACCATACGCTGTAACGCTATCAGGAAAATCGTGCACTATATTCAGATTGGTTTCCGTCCTATGTGCTGTTTATCTTCCCTAAGCGTTGGTGTTCTGGTTTGTACTTTGCAGTAACAAGAATTATTAGAACAAACGCAAATCCAAGTACTTTCTGTGACAGCAAATGCCGAATATTAGAACATCAGAAAGTACGGCTGTGGCGAAAGGTCTTTTGTACTTTATAAAGGTCTTTTATACGCGGACGTTAACCACGATCTTCTCGTGCGTTTTTTCGGCGTAAGCTACATTTTATATAAGCTTAGTCTTGGCCTCCTTTTTGCACCAATAAAATGTTACAGAGGGAAGCGCGGTAAATGAAATCTGTATACGACCCTATAACCATCAACACTGAAAATAGGTATGCATGGGTATATCGTAGGGATCTTGACGACGCAGCGGTCTCTAAGACATTTCAGTGCAAAACAAAACGTCTGTCCTAAAAGCTTACAGTACTACAGTTGACTGCCATTTTATCGTAATGAAAGTTTTTTTTGTTTATTTATTATTCGTTGCATGTAGTTCTACATCACCTGAGGTTAAAGAGTTGTAACACAGTTTTAGGTATTGACATTGTATCTGGCTCAAGCAGTTCGGGTCACACGCTCTCTCTTCGCCCGTGCTTCAACAGCCTGGGCTCAAAGTAGTCATATTAAAAAGAATTCAGTGTAAATTCAAAACAGTTTCTCGGTTGTACCTTTATCACTGTAGCCTTTCTGGATGGATGAAGCAAAATGCAAATGTATGATATTCAGACCCCAAGCAAAGGCCATGCCAGCGTTCCATTCCAAGTGACTTACTGGACATATCAATGGCCCTCAAAAGAAAATATGAAATGAGGTGTACGCTTTTTTGAAAACTCTGGAGAGTGTAGTGCGATCTGAAAGATTAAGCCTTTCTCAGGTGGACAAAGAGAACATACTGCTCTAACAGATTTTTCGAAGTATTATAATATACTCTATACGTATAGCTTCCAGTGGTAAAAAAGGAGACATTACCTTTCATTAAGCATTAGCACTAGATGTGAATTCGAGAATGTCTGATTCTGCTACATGTAATAAAGCGAAAATAAGTTTTCCGCTAATATTAATATATCTACAGTATACGATTTACGAAACAGAAACAGCTGTATATGTTGCAATTTGATGAGGGATTGTTAAAACGAAAACATGTGGATGTACTAGCTAGTGCGTCATTGGTCATTTCATTTCGTATTGAGTACTGAATAGGTTTAAATTTTGTACCTTGGGGTTGCATAATCGAAACGGGAGCAGCAAACATTATTCATGTAAATATAAACTAGTCTAAGTTTTAGATACAAAATACATATGTTTTCTACCGTTATTACAAATTTCTGGACACATTTAATGGGTATTTAATGACTTTCCCCCAAAATAGTAGGCTACGGGATTTTTTTATAGCTTTGTTTACGGAGCTTACGACCCGATTAATCAAAGTCAGAAGAGATGTTTTGCGAACACAAAACATTCAAATTTTTAAATGTGTGGCGTCAACGTAAAAAATTAATGAAAACCCATTTTATTTCTACATATTAAAGTATAATGTAGAAACTGTAAAAAAAAACGCCCACCAAACTATGCAATACTACGTGATTTATTGCATACCGGATCGGGGTAAAGTCTACGCAGTTTTCACAAGTGCTGGAAAATCTCATATTATATCACCCATGTCTCGTGAATTACTTGTGACGTAACGTTCCCAAACAACATTTGGATATCGTCTGTTTTGTATTAAAAGACACCAATTCGACCATACTCGTCATCCAGAGCATTAATTATAATTTCATGTTTGTCTGAAAGGTTGGCAAACCATTGATGTATGAGGATGCATTTCGATAAGTTTCCAGTTAAAAATCAATTTTAAGGTAGGTCCACACCTTACATCTGAATTTTCCAACCTCCTCAGAAAACGGTCATATTTTGCATATGCAGTCTACGATGTATGTACTTTAATGTGTTGCTATTTGATAGGAACACGCTCACGAGACGTTGACGTCATGACGTCGTCAAGCAGTCTATCCATTTTTTTAGGCGCTTTCATGCAAACGTTTTCTCGTATTTATGAACGGATTTTGAAGATTAAAGTTTTATTGCATATTTTTGAAATATTGAATATATTTATTGGTAATTCGAATGTTATTGCGCCAATTTTGACGTAAATAACGTAGTATTTATCAGCTACCTCTGAACACGTTTTGCCGTTTTACGAAAAAGTTTGTCCGGTGACCCAATCTGATTTTTCAAATATATTACTACCATAGTATAGATGGTTCAAAATATCCAAAAAAATCAATAGGTCATCTAAGTAGATTTTTTAAAATTTTGAAATTTATTACGGTTATGCGTTATTTTTGTGCGTCAAAATATAACGTCAACGTCGTTATTTCAACTGCAATATCAGGCAATGTTTATTTCTTTACAGCCGGACGCTGTCTTAACAAACAAAAACATTTTTAAAGTCATAAATTTATTTGATAATATAAGTTTTGTATTTTAGCAACACTGATCTTATGTTAATATGTTATCGCTGATCATGAGAGGAAACATTAGCCACATGGAATGTACTTTAAAACATCTAGACATTTAAAAAAATGTCTTCGTAGGTACCCATTTGCAGCTGGACGAGCTGAGGCACGTGTGGCATTAGTGTCATTACTCAAGGGCACATCTCGTGCTCCGGATGCGATTCGAACACAGGATCTCCCGTTCCGGAAGCAACGCCCTAAACACAAGGTTCTCGCGAAATTCCTGGCCTTGCCGTTTTTCTTCCTTCATATGAAGGCGTCGTTTCTTGAATTGTCCAGTTTGATGTTTTTTTTCCGACGGCGTTCACGCTTTCCACCCAACTCTATAAACCTATCGAGCGTATACTTTCCTGGGCTCACATTATGCTGTTCATTTACCTGAAAAATAAATAATTGAAAGAAATAATATTTTACGGTTAGGTAAGTTTACTGATCATGAGTGTTGCGCCGACAGCAATTAATCCGTTTATACCTATATTTTTATAGTGGGATCTTCTGATTTCCAATTTATGCCTTTCTGTTTATCTAAACAAAGGTATTATTCGTAATGGTGATCCAACAGACTGACGAACTAAATTCTGACCAGACGACAACCAAAGTGTCGTCTGCTTCGGAACGTAGCTGCTTGAAACTACATTGTATATGTTTTTAGTAGACACTAGGAACGAATTGGTTAATAAATATTCTGTAAAACTTAGTTGAGATAGTTTGTTTACAACTTCGTTAGTTTACCATAATTTATTTTATAAATTACCTTGCACATGCACATACATCCTTCATTTACATTCTTCTACAGTCATGTCTTCGTGTTAGAGACTTGTTTTAGTTGATTTGCAAATCCTGCAAGATTTCTTTGCAACCCGTCTATCGTTTCGTTTTTGTTCAAATATCCTGTGAAAATACCAAAAATGCGTGACAATGCCAATAATTTATTCATACATGTAGTTTCTAGATACAGATATTATATTGATCGTATATTCAGCATCAGAAAGTCCCGGGTTCGATCCCCACCACTGCCCCTACTCGCTCTGTCTGTGTTTAGTGTATTGAACAGAAATATATAAAAAATACGAAACGAAGTTCATGCCACTTCTGTAATGAATAATAGGTGTAACTGTTGTATTGAGGAACACTAATTTAACTCCTTTTAGATAAGTGATACAATTTAATATTAATAAATGTATCATGATCGCGACGCTATTATCACAAAACCTAAATCATTTATATTCATCACTGAAAAAGAAGTTGGATATGATGTGATATTCACCGTTTTAAAATATGTATGTCATTAGCTAACAAGCATGAGGAGACCCTTAACGGCTGTCAGACTTATCAACTAGCCCTGCTGATTATAATGTTAACGTGGAGGCAACACGAAACAATAAAATTATATTCTAAGTCATTTCTCGTGTTCCTCCGTGATCAAGTGGTTAGAGCCGCTGACTTTAAATCACTGTTACCTCTCATAGATTGAGGGTCGTGGGTTTGAGTCCTGCTCATACCATGTCTTTTAATATGTGAAAGTTGACAGTTTCTTACGGAGGATAGAGATCGAGTTCTCGTTCTTCCCTCGTTCATTGGTTAGATAAACTGCCAGTCTATAGAAATGACCGGAATACGGTTGACACTGGCGTTAATATTTCCTACAATACAAAAAAGTAACCGCCTATCGGGGAGTAACAGGTTATAAATGACTGCCAATGCCTTGATCATTTCCTTTAAAATATTGATGACATCAACGCGAATTAGTATGCTTACTCCATAAGGACAGCCTTTTCTTCCGTTAGAACATCAGAACTATTCAGAAACTTTAACCAGCGGGAGTTTAGTTATTACAAGTAAGTTATCTCACCCAAACGACCACGCAGCTCAGTGAACTTATCTACTGCGCACAAATGATAACGGTTATACTTCGGGTAGTTTCAACCCAAATCTGTATAATATGTAGTATAAACTCAAGACATAAGCATGCCTGAGGATGTGGTCGTCGTAGTACATGTTATTTCATATACATGTACTAGCAATACCTTTGTTTTACATGTGTGTGTGTGTTATGGAGAAAGAACGAATAGCTTGAAATCGCTTTTTACCGCTTTGCATAAAAAGAAGGAAAAATCATAAAATGCGCTACCATTTATCTGTGAATTCTAAAAAGATATTCTGAAGTCTAAATTTCAAAGTATATATCATGAAAATATGCTTTTTAATAAACAGGTTAAAAATGTATGTTTACCTGCTGCCATCTTTGTATTGATATCGAAGCAGCGACAACCACCGTCTTCCGTTACTTTATGCCGCTTGCCGCTTGTGACTGCTGTAGTGAAACTGCATTGCCGGCACCTGGCAATAAAGAATGATGCTAGCCCATATTTGGTTTCATTTATAATGTCTGCCAAATGTAACGACGAATTACAGTTCTCACATATTCTGATCCGCGAAATACCCAAGCTCTATTATTCGACGCCCGTTCCTCCAGAAAGATTGATTATTTTTACAATCACCTGAAGCATCGACTTCACTTTGGACAGGCATTAGTTTGGACTCACTCTTTAAAGATTATACGGAACGGCCTCTCTTTCGAAAAGCCGTCATGTTTAAATAAATTAACTTCCGGAACGGTATGTGAATTCACTTAACGTCGTGCATAATACTTTTGCGCCTTTTTACAAGTAAAACTGTGACAACAATTTGATTGTTTTGCACTGTGAACATTGATCGTATCTCATCTTTATTGTACGTCATATATAACAAAGTATAATCATATTTTCTTGCAAAAAAATTGACTTCGATTACCTATCGATTTTATTTGATAATTTGAATAAACTACTATGTGGTGGCAATATATCAAAATTTCAGGTGGGGTCACCGGACAAAATTCTTCGCAAAACGGCAAAATATATCAAGAGTACCTTCCAAAATACGACGTTATTTATAATACGTCAAAATTGTCGCAATAGTCGGCATACTGACTATAAATGCACTCGTTATGTAATAAACATGCAATCAAAATTTGTGTGTACTTGTAACATAAAAAATGAAACTTGAATCTTCAAAATCTGTTCATAAATACCACAGGTACGAACGTTTATATATAAGCGCCTAAAGAAACTGGGTAGACTGCTTGACGACGTCATGACGACAACGTCGCGTGAGTGTGTTCTTATCAAATAGCACCACATTAAAGTACATACACTTTCTAAGGAGGCTGAACAATTCAGACGTAAGGTGTGGACCTACCTTAAAGTGCCAAACGGTATGCAAGAAATAGTTTCTACCATGAGATATTTGGTTGAGATGGAAATATCCGTTACCGCCAGGAAATTTATCAATTTATTGACAGTAAATCTATCTAGTTGCCAATCACCATCCAATTATATAAGTTCAAGAAAGAAAATCGGCTTATCAGACTGTTATCGGAGTGCACATATAGATCTAGTTAAAATATAATAGAATGTCTTATGTAATATACATGCATTTATACATTAGAAATATCTACACCCACACACAATAATGAGGAACAAAATATACAACTCGTACAACTTAAAATTTTCTTCCCGTAGTCTGCCCTAAATGCCCAATGTGTCAAGAGGGGGAGATCACGTAATGGCGAGAATCGCTTTGTGTTCTAGAAATAAACGTCGTCTCTTGACACACTGGTCAGATATTCACTCCGTGTTCTTGACACACTGGTCATTCACTCCATGTTCTTGACACACTGGTCAGATATTCACTCCGTGTTCTTGACACACTGGTCAGATATATACTACTTGTTCTTGACACACTGGTTAGATATTCACACGTAAGCGTTTACGCAATGCACCGTCTCAAACACAGTTACTGAGTTCAAACTCCCAACCTATATACACGTAGTTTTGACACATTAAACACATATACGGCTCTCATTTTCCCCGTAATTATTTCAATTGAATTTTAACTTTAACTGTTTCTTCAAATGTACGGCAATAGATGTAACAATAGGCACAAAAAGGCCAGTGTCGCTCTACTGGACGGACTGGATTGTTCCGAGTAAGTTCTGTGAAAATATTTTGGAGTGTTGTCAAAGATAAGGCAACAGAGGTTACTGTGTCCTAGATTATGACCCACTGACCCCAAAAAACAGTAGGGATCATAATATGTTCAGTAAAACCAATCATCCTATGAAGTTTAAAGACTGGTTTTTGTGATTAGATTTCAAAATATTGAGAGGAACAAAAATCAAAGTTCTGGTCGATATGACCTTGCCCTTTGACCCACTGACCCTAATAACAATAGGGATCATCTTCAGGTTGCATGGAACCTAATGAGAAAGATTGACGAAAGCTGAACGAAAACTGTGATCAGTAGAGCGTTATCAAGGAAAATCTTACTGAAGTCACTGTGATCGTGACCTTTGACCCACTGACCCGAAATATAATAGGTATCATTTACATGTAGCAGGGAATCTTTTGAGCGAAATTCATGACCTGTAGTGTGTTATCAAGGAATAGCTAACTGAGGTCACCGTGACCTTGACCTTTGACCTACTGACCCCGAAAACAATAGGAAACATCTACAAGAAATTCTCATAGAACTACTTTTTCATGTACTGCCGCCATCTTTGATATTAAGATGACGAGTAAATCGGTTACCATCAATTAAAATCTTGACATTTCACCATTTGTGTAAACTTTACTTTTTAGATAGGAATCCATGTGCTTACTTTATGTTATTCAGTGACTATGTTAAACTACCCTATGAAGTATTAAGCTGTGAATCGTAACTGAGAAATGGATTTTGACAAAACTGAACTGAAAATTTATGGTCATTTTAATGTCATTCAAAAGTTATGGGATATGCCCATGAGGTTGATTGTATTGTGCCAATTAATTCGGATTTAACGTCGCACCCAACAGCTAAGGTCATATTGCAACTTCCGGCTTTCATGGAGGAGGAAGACCCTGGGTGCCAACTCCCTGTACCAGAATTTGGGGGTCATTTAGAAATTCCGAGGGTCATACCCTTTATTGTGAAAAAAGAAAAGGCATGATTATATATTAAAGAAGTTTTATTCAGTTTACTTCTGTAAAACTGCATGTGATACATCACAAAATGGTGGGTAATCAAAGGGTTGGCAAGACAACAGGTGTTTCTCTTTGGATGCTTTCCATTTTGTCACTGCATCTCAAAAGTCAAATTTGAAGCGAAGTTTTCATAATTGCATTTAACCATAGACATTAAACTTGGATATTATTTGGCACACTTAAACCCCTTTAATAGTGACAGTCTAGTATTTATTTCAGTACCAAGTACCAAGGATAACACAATAAAGAGCAAGCTCTTATTTCTATTGTGGTCCTTTATTTTAGACGCAGAAGCAGATACAAGGGAATCCGGGTACAAGACCCTAGCTCTTTTGCGAATAGACCCCTTGGTTCTTTTCTACGTGCCCGGCGTATAGCACCGATACACGCGAGACTACCTCTGGGTTTCTAACCAGTTCATCTCAGATAGGTGGGAAACACTGAAAAGCGTTTCTGAAATATCCAGTGCTCCGGCCGAGAATCGAACCGGGGACCTCCGGATTGAGAGCGTTACCCACTCGGCCACCACACCACCATAAACATCTGATCGAAATGACTACAAAATGATCATTAAAATCACCCAGAGTGACGTTTTTGTTTCCCCTATTAAGATTCGTCAACCATCTCTTGTTGTGCGTCTACGATCTATGTTGACGGTGTCATAAAAATCAACACACACAAAAACGCAATGGTACAAAATGCGGGGCGATTCGAAATCAGACGACAACGACGACGGAATAGGGTCAAAATTAGACATATCCCATACCAGAAGCGTATTTTATCAACAATTTATCTTACATTTCGAAGCGTTTTGAGAGGTTTTGAAATGTTGTTTTTGTAGTAATTTGATCATACACATTTTAATTGCGTCATAGAAGACGCTCTTTGCTATTTCTGTTGCGTCATTGACAAAAATGAGTGCGTCAAAACCACAGAAAACGCGCTCTCGCGGAAACACTGAATTTAGTGTATCCGGTGTAGCGATACGTATTTCACGGGTCCTACATTTCTCATGTCACACCGGTCTGACGTTAAAAACCGCGTAGGAAAATAGTTCTTTACAGAACAGATACCTCGTTGCTTTAAGTTACAAATTATAAGAAAAACAACAATATAATATTATGCTATTCTGAAATGTTTTGATATTATTTAGATCTGTTACTATATAATTTTTAAAACAGAGGACAGTATAATTCGTAACAACGGAATATATGGAACTACTTGTTTGTATGTAAAGAGTTTGGCCGTAAGGAAGCTATACTCTGTTAACTTTGGATCCGATCGAATAAATCAATCGATCCAAAAAGTAGAGAATATGTTTAATGCATGCACTGAAGCTACGGTACAAATAAAAAGATTATAAAAATGGAGCACGAACTGTGAGACACGCCAAATTCATTGCCCCATTACACAGTGAATTTCAACAGTATTTTTGCTAATTTTGTCATAAAGTCTCAAAACTTACTGCTTATAGGTCCTGTACTGCCTTATGCCACACTCATAACTGGACTTTGTAACTGTTTAAGTACAGTACTCAGGAATAGTGTTTATTTGACTCATAGTCAAACTGTATCAAGGTTTTCAAACTACAAAAATAGGATGTTTAGGTCCGGCAATAGATATATGTGTACCCGGACGAATGAGGAATGTAGAAATCCTTGGGTGCTTGATACTTATGGCCTCTTGTCCTCTCTGTCCGCTCGTATATTAACACATCGGTTTCTTTAAATCTTGAAGTTTTTAGGATCAGTTTGTTTTGCATTCTCACGCGGAAGGAGTGTAAGATTTTGTACATGTATGTCCAAACCTGTAATATTTCCCTGTGACATAATAGATAGGTACATGTATGTAAAATTTCCAAGTGGCCTGTTATCTATTAATATAGATTGTTTCAGGTACTAACGACGGTGATGGTTTACTTTCTAAAGTGAAAGTTGCATCATGATAAACATGTCGGGAAAGTTTGCCTCTTAAGATACGTCCAATGAGTGCCTGTGTTTGATGAGTGAGCGAAAGTATTAAAGTACGTTTTAAGAACGCAGTTTCTCATGTCTAATCTATTGATCTAGAACATTTCAAGCTTGCAGATACAGGATTAGTAAGAAGAGTTGTTTCATATACGTCAGAACGGAAAAAGAAACTGACGAATGTCATTAAAATATGAAACTCGTGGTATTTCAACGTAAATATCAATAAGCACCCACCCCATACTAGATACAAGAGCTGTCTCATGACAGCACGCTAGGCTATTCTCAGTGCTTGCCAAAACAAAAATGACCAGTAAGTGACGAAACAAAACTCTGTATACTCTCTTAAGTATAGCTAGAAAATGTAATGATAAAAAATCCAAAGTTATCTATGGCAAGTTAATTGTATACACCTCTGAACACTGTTGCTAAGTTTCAAATAACTCTTATAAGATGTTACTGAAATACGGGCATGGCACATTGTAGTACCTTGCACGTAGAACTTTAACCAATTTTTCTAAGCTCAACAATGGCCATAATTTGTAGTAAATTCAGTAAGGAGTTATGTAACTTAATACCCCTAAACACTATTGGTAAGTTTCAAATAACTCCCATAAGTGCTTACTGAAGTATGTGCATGATAGTTACTTGCATGCAAAACTTTAACCAAATTTGTCACTTGCTATGACATAAAGTTCAATATAGCGGCTTACCATAAAGGTCAAAATACAATCTCATTCTAGGACATGGAGATTAATGAGGCCAAGTATACCAGATCGGGATATCTGCAGTTTTTACCAGTGCTGGAAAATCTCTTCTTGCATACCAGATACGCCCCCACTCCATGTAAGATTACTTGTGACGTGACGTTATAAACATTGTGACGTCACTTTCCCAAACACAGCATCTGAATAACGTTTTTGATATTAAAATGCATCATTTTGATAAGTTTCCAGAGCGCAAAAGTTTGACATTTATTGACTCATTCAAATCTGAGGCAGCGAACATTCTTTCATACCACGAAAAGCCCGAAATGCTTTTACAGGAAATAGTGTGAGGCGTGAAGCATGTCAATACTTTGCACCTGTAGATATTTTGCCAATTGTTAAAAAAGAAAAGAAAATTACTTTGAAATTCGCAATTACCTCTATCAAGCAACCTCATATCTTTACAAAACTTTCAGGCTTCAAGATTCACAAATCGTTAGGTAGAAATGACATTTACCTGTAAGTTGTAGAAAAGCTATAAATTTGGCATTCTTTTACTCGTTTGACTTCGACTAAAAGTACTTTTCTTGAGCTGACAACCGGAAGTTATAGTTTTAGTTTGATTACAAAGAAAGCTCCGAAACAACAGAAAGTTGACAACCGGAAGTAGCAGGAAGAGAATTTCATCAATGATAACGGTACTTATTCATAAAACGCTGTTTCATAATTCATTATATGAGCACTGTGATTAGGATACAGACCCTTTTCATATAACATAAGTTTGGCCAAAATGAGTGAAAAGGAATACGGGACGTTTGGTCCTGCTGTTGGTAAGTAGAAGAAAGCTTGTAGCAATAAATACTCAAAGTATGTCTCGCTCAGTTGCTATGTATTACTTGAGTTTGAGTTTGAAGAAATATCATGCAGAAATATCATGAACCATTTATTCTTAGAGAATAAAGGGTGGTGAACTTGGTATTACAGCATCATTACACTATATGTTATATTTTAGAATTTCAAATGCGTTTATAATTTGCTGGCGTAAAATTTGAAATATACAGATATATTTTACAGGAATTTATACTGGAACCTTTTTATTTGACTTTTCGTTCTAAAATATGTATATTTCAGAGAGATTGAAGAAATTAATTTTTTCACTAAAATCTGAGAGCGAGCAGCAACTATTATTTATCACCTGTGTCTTAATATATTAGGACCCAGTTATCATTTAAGTTTTACAACGACAACATTTTCTCCTTTACAGATGCTAACACGTTCTTCGCAAATCCTGTTTTCTATGAGGAAGGTATAGATAAAGTATCTTCACAAGAATACTCAAGCTATGTGAACGAATTGATGAATCACCTAGGTTATAGTTATGAAATGATCAAATACAGACGAGTAATGTTGGCGGAATGCAGCCAAATTCATAATAGTCATGCAAGTTTATCTCACACTCGGGTCACTACAGGTGGTAAAGCTGAAGGAACAACGTTACATTTCGAGAGCGATTTTGACTACATGTTTATAGTAAAGGACGTCATCTGTGCTGACATTCCACAGACTTTTATCAATCAAGATAACATCACCTTGTTCCAGACTGAAACGCAAGAAACATCACCGGGTTACACCAGATTAAAACTTTTGAGACTTGATGGACGATTTTACAAGACGCATATACAGTCATCTCTCTTGACGGCTGGAACAGGTTCTACCTATCTGTCAAGTCAGTTGTTCATGGAAGCATTGAAGGTGTCTCAAAGACCTCAGGTCTTGAGAGAGAAACTTACAGTCGAACCTACAAGCGGACCGTCTACACCAGTATCATACAAGTATGTGGCCATCGATAAGGTCCTCTCCTTCCGATGTTTTTGTCCAGATATTATACAGCGATGGATATCCCGACCTCGATCTCAAGGATGGCCTTCGCCAGAAACGGTACATAAAATATCTCTTCTGGATGGACATGTGGTGCCAGTCGGTTTTAAGGAATCTCCAAATATGTACAGAGAATGGAGAATTTGTTATACACTCGCCGAATTGCATTTGATGCAAAATTTAAATGAAACACAACTCAAAGTGTACATTCTTCTAAAGAAAATGTCTAAGTCAGTTTTAAAAATAATTTGCAAGGATATGACCTCTTACATTATGAAAAACGTTATTCTTTGGATGTGTGAAATAAAAGGGCTTGGACGCTTTACACTGGAATTAATAATGGATCGATTGTGTGATTGCATTAAATATCTTAAGAAATGTGTTTGTAAGAACAACCTCCCAAGTTATATGATACCTGAAAGAAACTTGTTGGCCGGAAGACTGGGCATTGAGCAGAAACATGAGCTGCTTAGTGCACTGAGTAACCTCCTCAAAGAAAGAGGAAGAATGTTTTTGAGATGTGAAAAAATGCGTGACGCCATGATTGTGATGTACAAGACACCGAACATGTTTAGAGTGTTTAGTGAGAAAAGAGATAAAGTAGAGAGTCTGTTTCTGATGATGAGGAGGATAAGAGAAGAGACCTGGAAACCGAAAATGTCTTCGGATGAAGTGTATCGACACGTGTTCCAGAATGAACTGTACTGTAGTATGGAAAAACATATCGATCATTTGATACAATTTAATGGACAAGAACTATTACAGATAGGGAATAGATATGAAGAAGTCGATGACTTGTGGCAGAAAAAACTATGTCAGTTACTGTCATAAACATGCATACAAGTGAAATGAAGTTTGAAAAAACAAGACGTGAGGGTGATGCTTTCAAATATAATCATTAGTCAAACATTTCATGATAATTATTGTTCAGTTCATTTGATAAACTCTCGGTGGTTGGTTTAAATTGTTACAATTATACGGTGCCGATTTTAATGTTGAACTTAAGAGTATATAACAGTGCATGATATAATGCATTTCAAAGATTGTAATCGTCAAAATGTTTGCTTTAATGATGAAAGACACAAGAAGAAGCTAATTAGCATTTTTGTTTTGTTTTGCGTGGCAATAATATGATATCAATAGGAAATGATTTTTTTACATTGTGACAAAGAGTTACTGCAAGCGTTATTACCTTATATCACTATGGTCATGAATGATTCCCTAGTGACCAGAAATTATAATATTTCGACCATGAGTTATTTTGTTGTGGTCACGATTTATTACGTTGTGAGCAGGTGAATTAGTCGGTCATTAGCTATTCATAGCTATTGTTATTTGTACTGCCATATCGACAAGAAATAAAATTTGTATTGTATTGTATTGTATTGTGTTATTTCATTGATGCCCCAGTCATAGTGTCATGTTTTAGCCACGCCGTTGTGCCCCGTTTCTGACACCCACGATTTGGAAATTTCAGCCGGGTGCCACAATATGCAACGTTGTCGCCACGTGCTAGACCACGCTGTCGCGATTGAGATGGGACGACGAATTTCAAAGTCGGGTACTGCCTCGCTGGCGCCGCACTGTCGCCTCGTTGTCACCACGTTGTTTCAAGCTTTGCTTCGTTATGCCTCGCTACCGCCAAGCTGCAACCACGTTCAGCTAAAACTCGTCACGCACTGCTCTCGCAGACTTCTTTTGCCAGTTTTAGATCCATGGTAGAGCTTCAGCACTTGGACTTAAGCAAGAACACAAATTATTTGAGGTCCTAGAATAAGGGATATATATATATATATACGTGAAAAATTCAAAAACATGTGCCGGAAAAAAGTTAAATATATTAAAAGATAAAAACACAGTCCATGAGATAATTAAATTATTATTTGCCAACCGGTTTCGCTTTCATGCTCATCAGGGCAAATATGGCGTCAAAATATGTGTAATTGCTTAGAAACGTACACAATGTACGTCAATATTGATGACGTCAGTTATATTGTTTAGTCCCAAAATAGGACGTCAATTAACGCTATTCAATTTTGGTTCAAAAATGTTTATAAAATATTGCTCTCTAGATAACCTAGCTGAAACGTTATTGGTATGAAATTTATAAAATGGATAAATATAAAACTTTGGGTCTCTTTTGGCGCATGTATCTAAATGTTCACTTAAAGGTAATTGTCTCGTTGACGGGTCTCTTATCTGTTGTGCGTGAACTGTTCTTCTGTTTCTAAGTTTGTCTCCTGTTTGACCTATATAAAATTCATTACATCCATCGCAAACTAAAACATATAATACATTTTCCACGGTACAATCCATATTTTCCTTTACATGAAATATTTTATTTTTCAGTTTTAAATAATAAAATAAAATATTAAATAATTGCAAAGCCCACATCTCGGCTCCTTACATTTGTTTACGGTATGACTTGTTTGATTTTGTTTGAATTCTGAATTTATTAAAAAGTGTTTTAAATTGGGTAGTTGTCTTTTGCATTTAATGACTTTAGTCTTGTTTATTAATTTTTCCATTTTCTGATCATGTTTTAATATTTCCATGTTGGTTTTGATTATTCCAAACAATTCTCTGTTTTTTGGATTGCACGTAGAAATGTATGGTAAAATTTTGTCTTGTGACTTTTCTTTAACTTGAAGTAAGAGTGTTTTAGGAATTTGTAATGCTTTCCTTATACCTGTTTTTATTACATCTTTCGGGAATTTTCTTTTAAGTAGGGTAGTGGCAAGTTCCTTTAGTCTAGTTTGTAATATGTTTTTGTCTGATACAATTGTACAGATTCTCCTTGCAAGTGAAAACGGAATATTAACTTTTGTATGTTTTGGATGACATGATTTAAAATTTAGATATTGTTTTGAATCAGTGCTTTTATAATATATGTCCGTGGTTATTGACTCTCCGCTCTTTATCACCATTACATCTAAAAACGGAAGTTTATATGTACTCTGTTGAATTTTGAATTTTATATCTTTATGTAGTGAGTTCAGCACTGTTTCAAAGTGTAATAAATCTACAAGAGATTTTTGCCAAAATATAAAGCAATCATCCAAGAATCTTTTCCAGTTATCTTGAATATACTTTGAAAAATCTTCACCTTTCTGTTTTTGAATTTCAGCGTATAATTTCTCTTCTAGATAACCAAGAACAAGGGTGGCATAAGTTGGAGCAACCCTTGTCCGCATTGCGGTACCTTTTACCTGATTGTAATATTGACTATCAAATGAAAAATTATTATTTTGTAAAATTATTTGTAGGCTTTCAAGTATAAAGTGTTTATCAAATCGATTTGTAATCAAATCTGGGTATTTGTTTAACACAAAATGAGATGGCTTCTAAACCTAATTCATGAGGAATATTTGTGTACAAACTTATCACATCAAATGAAATTTTCCAACACATTTTGAATATGTCACATAACTCTTTAGGAGTTGCATCCTTACAGTCCTCGAATTAACCCAAAATTCTTCTCTCAGAGCCCGTATCTTCTTTAAATTGAGTTTCTTTAGGCAAAGTTTTCCACACAAACACTCTTCTTGAAGAACACTTTTGATGCTAAGAATACTCAAGGCTTTTCGTTTTAATCTCTTTCCACTGCTTACCTCAGCTATAAATAGAAAGTATAGTGTTATGAGCTACACAAAAAGATCAATTTAATCTAGTACTGACTGAGGAAAATTGTTGGTTATGATGTATTATCAATGCTATAATTTCACCGAGTGGGAACCAAAAGTGATATTTTCACAATATGCCACAGCCACGAGTGAAAATAACTATTCTCGATTGCATTCACAATTGAAATCAACATGATATTACCTCAATACCAACAATTTTCCTGTTTATTTTA
Source organism: Saxidomus purpurata (assembly GCA_022818135.1). Lineage (NCBI taxonomy): Eukaryota > Metazoa > Mollusca > Bivalvia > Venerida > Veneridae > Saxidomus > Saxidomus purpurata. The sequence goes on from JAFMSR010000009.1 coordinate 10,674,200, forward strand.
AGGTGAAAACTAGTCTTTTGTTGATGTCATCACCACATAGTTTCCAGCATTATTTGCGCTTTGTAAAACTATTAATTCACTGAAAAACATAAAATAAATAACCATAAACTCTAATACATTGCAAACCTTTATGCACAAAACTTACTCATTACTTGTCTTCTCCACCAGGTTTCCAAACAGTCGGGGTTTAACTTGTTTAAGTTATTTTGAATAACTTCTACAAGTTATATTTATCTTTTACTCATCACTCACTAAAATAAATTCTTTAAGTCATTTTTCAGTCATAATAACTCTTTTACGTTATTTTTGTTCAAACAGTACCGTAAGATTTAACATCATTTTTCCACAAATACGAATATTCTGGTGAGTTATGAAATTTTTTCTATTTCTTTGATCATTGAACTGCAAGATCATGAAATAAAATCTGTTACTCCATGACAAAACTTTCTTACAGCAAGGGCTTTGAAGCAGGACATACTTCAACTGACATCTCTAAGACAATTTTGGCAATAAATCCATTATGGCTAATTGAAAAGTCATTACTGTCAGCTATAAAGAAACAACCATCATTTCTTTCTCTTTATCTACAGCTATTTGCTGAAGTATTTATCTGCTAGTAATGAAGACATTTTTACCGGTGATAATTGAAATGTTAAATTGTAACCTGTGTAAGTTATTTTTAGGATTTCTCAATATTTTGGTCACCTCAAATTTCAAAGGAATTGTTCTCTCAGCAAGGGTATATTTTTTTATTAACAATTTTTTTCAAATATCTCTTACTGAAGTTGTTTTCAAAATAACTTAAACAAGTTACACCCCTGGTCCAATGAACACATCATAAATCTCATGTTTTGTAAGAATAGTAAAATTTCCCAAAAGCTTTGTACTGTATTTTCTATCACAACTATTAGTTTTGCAGATTTTATGGCACATTGAACTCCTAAATGTTAAAATGTTCAGTATTGTATTTCATTAAAATAAATCATTTCTTACCTAAAATTTACTATTACTGAATTGGATGTATAGCTGTATAGAAATTTCGGAATAATGATTGTCCTGGTAGTAAACAGTAGCTGTTATGTGTAAACACTATTTGTGTTATACAAAAGGATTTTGCAACAGCTCACTTGCAAGGAACACTTAATGAGCTGAGGTAAACTACTCGGTATAATATAATATTTCAATCACTACAACTTACATGGTAAATTTGTGTTTGTATGTCTTGGTGGAGGCATCTTTGCTTTCACAGTCTCAAAGTCCATTTCTTCATGTGGTGCTAATGCTGAATTATCCAAAATATCTTCATGGCTGTCAGACTGATTATCAAATGAAACACCAAGTTCGTCTTCAGTTGAGCTTTCCAATGATAGTCCAAGTTCATCTTCAGATGTAGAACTTTCATCTACTACCCCAGGAGATTCTGAGTTCATACATGCATTTGAACTGCGTTGATCATCAATACTGAAGTCCAAATCTAATGTACTTCCTTGTTCATTTGAAGTTGTCCAGATGTCTTCTGTCCCAGATTGTCTCAGCTCATTTGAAGTCCAGACGTCTTCTGTCCCAGATTGTCGTAGTTCAATGGATGTGTAAATGTCTTCTGTCCCAGATTGTCGTGGAGGTAAAGCAATGTAAGCCCTCTGACTTTCCTCGTCTGACTGTCCAGCTGATTCAACTAAAGAAACTCCTAGTTCATCCTCTGATGAGGACACTTCCTGTATCGACATCTCATAATCAGTGTCTGAGGAGAACAAAGGCTGTGATCTAATACAGAAGACCTGCAAAAAGTATATTTTAGAATTTATATAAGCTCTTGTTATTGGTTGTTTTCAAATCCTAACATTTATTGTACCCAGTTTCTGAAAACAGCAGTTTCTACTTTTAAAACCGAACTACCCCTCATCCTTCAGACTGATCACATCACATATTTATAGAAAGTAACATAAGTAATCAACAGTTTTGGTGTTGGTATGATTTATATTGTTTCAAAGATAAGAAAAATATGCGACAATTTATCATAAAAAAATGTAGTCAATTTTTCTAAGTTAATGTGCAACTGTTTAAGTACTTCTTAAACGTTCGACAGATACCGCATTATGGCACTTAAGTAGTCTGTTTCTTACTACGCAGTTTAGACATGCACTACTTTAATAAGCAGCTGATCAAAACGCGCTGAAAGTGACACACCTGATATACCATTTATACTGGTAATACTTTACCTAAATTGCATTTATAAATGCCATTTCATCGGTAATTTAATGAAAATGTAGGTTCTGATAACAGACAGAACGTCGTTCTGGTTAACTATGCGGTTCCTATGTGTTTCACTCCAAATTCAAAAGTAGCTAAGTCACAAAGATACTACGCAGTTGGGAAATCAAAGATGATATAATTTATGTAAAAAAGAGTTAGTTTTTAAGTTGCTGTCGCTATGAGCGATAATTGTGAAATATACCATATCACTGCCATATTCAGGGAAGCTCCATGGTATGCATTTGTTAATATAGTTGAACTTGCGAAATAGACTGTTAAAATACACAGAAAATTTAGATGGTAGTAAGCTATTAGCGAAATAGTTTTGTCTTAAACCACCTTTTCAACGTTTCAATAGACAGGTTTCCTAACTATCGTTGAATGAAATTATTGACTGATTACTACATATGTATGATTATTTACAATAATATACTGTGATTCATTCATTTTAAAATACCTACCATTTGTGTGTTTTGCATGGTTCAGTGTAATAAAATGACAAAAATTGAGCCGCGTCATGGGAAAACAAACATAATGGACTTTGCAACCATGCAAGCAGGCTGGTCTGGATCGATACTGGTCGCTCATTAATGTGTAAGCAGTTTCTATTTAATGTTGTGTTTATGGTATATGTTACATGTACCATACGACTGTTTTATCGTGAACGCCGCTAGATGGGAATGTTCGGGTTTAACACCCGGCGGGAAACAATTTATAATGAATGGAACAGATTAATTTTCATGACGATATTAAAGAAACGTGTTAATGCTTACAATGGTGAAAAAATGATGTTGTAAGCCATGCTCAAGTGCTCAGTACAATGTATACTATGTATTAAATATTCCGACTTTGTTCTTTATTCATAACTTAGTGTTGAAAGAAGATCTGTATCAAAAGAAATACATTTCAGTTACATGTACGTTTATTCACAGGCGGGCAGTTCATTTTACGATAATTCCTTGAAGGACCAGTACTATAACTATTTTCTTCTTTAAAAATTGCAAACTTTCTCAAATAAGAGGTGATCAGTAGCGGGGCTCGATCCCAAGACTCTCAATTATTGAGAAGCTTCAGCTTCTCTAGCCACTTGACCAAGGAGGAATCTCACCATCCGTAACATTGCTCAATATGTTGTTACTTCAAGTGGTCAGATGTTCCATTTAAAACTAGCATGCGCATAGAAAAGAATAAAGTGTTAATTTCTGCCTTTGGAATATTGTTCCATTCGAATGAGCGCTTGACGCCTCACTCGTCTGTCCAGAATATCACAGAAGTGCTCGATTGGGCTGTGATCAGGACTTTAAGCAGGCTAGTCATCAATGAAAAATCATTCATCTGTTCCATAACAACGTCAACATCTTGATTTTTCAGCATGATCATGTCACATCTCATACAGTTTTAGACACTGTAAATGTTCATTATAACAAATAACATTAATAACTGGTCCGCTAAAAGTCTTAATAAGAGGTGGTTATACACGTTTTTAAGTACTATTTTTGTTCATTTTATTCATAATTCTCTTAGTAATATCTTTCTTGTTTTACCGGCCTTTAAACAGTTAGATATAAGTAATAAGAAAGAATAACGACGACATTGTCCGGTTCGCCGGCGGTATCACTTCTGTTACTTAATCGAATTTGTATAAGGAATAAGTAACCAGTTTTTTTTAAAAACCGCACAAAGTCGAATAATGAATAAGCATCTGATTACTTATTCCTTATTCAAATGCGAATAAGTAACAGAAGAGATGCCACCAGTAACACCAAATATGTCGTCGTCATTCTTTCACACTAACAATATCTAGCTGTTTTAAGGCCAAGCAAACTTCGACTTTGTTTATTTTTTTCAAAACTGCTTTTTGTAAAAGCTTAAATTAAGTTTGCTTGGCCTTAAAACAGTTAGATATTGGTATTGTGAAAGAATGACGACGACATTTTTCGTGTCACCGGCGGTATCACGTCTATTACTAATTCGTTTTTTTTTTTTTCGTTTTTTTTTTTTCAAAAAATGCTCTTTGAAATAGCTGAGATTAAGTTTGCTTGGCCTTAAAACTGTTAGATATTGTAAGTGTAAAAGAATGACGACGATGATTATTCCTTATTCTAATTTGTGCGGTTTTTAAAAAAAAAAATGCTCTTTGTTATAGCTTAAATAAGGTTCGCTTGGCTTTAAAACAGTTAGATATTAGTAATAAGAATGAAAAATGACGACATTTATCATGTCACCGGCGGTATCACTTTTGTTTCTTATTCGGCTTTTTTCATATTAATTTTTTCAAAAATGCTCTTTGAAATAGCTTAGGTTAAGTTTTCTTGGCCTAAAAACAGTTACATATTGGTATTGTGAAAGAATGACCACGACATACTTGGTGTGATGGCGGTATCTCTTCTGTTACTTATTCGTGTTTGAATAAGGAATAAGGAACAATTCTCTTTAAAATAGCTTAAATTAGGTTTGCTTGGCCTTAAAACAGTTAGATATTAGTAATGTGAAAGAAATATGATGACAGTGTCCGTGTCACCGGCAGTATCACTTTTGTAACTTAATCGGATTTGCATAAGGAATGAGTAACCAGTTCTTATTCCTTATTCGACTTTGTTTATTTTTTTCAAAAATGCTTTTTGTAATAGCTTAAATTAAGTTTGCTTGGCCTTAAAACAGTTAGATATTGGTATTGTGAAAGAATGACGACGAAATGTTTCGTGTCACCGGCGGTATCACTTCTATTACTTATTCGGTTTTTTTTTTTCGTTTTTTCCTTCAAAAATGCTCTTTGAAATAGCTGAGATTAAGTTTGCTTGGCCTTAAAACAGTTAGATATTGTTAGTGTAAAAGAATGACGACGACATATTTGGTGTCACTGGTGGCATCTCTTCTGTTACTTATTCGCATTTGAATAAGGAATAAGAAATCAGATGATAATTCCTTTTTCGACTTTGTGCGTTTTTTTTTTCAAAAATGCTCTTTGTTATAGCTTAAATAAGGTTTGCTTGGCTTTAAAACAGTTAGATATTAGTAATAAGAATAAAAAATGACGACATTTAACATGTCACCGGCGGTATCACTTATGTTACTTATTCGGCTTTTTTCATATTAATTTTTTCAAAAATGCTCTTTGAAATAGCTTAGGTTAAGTTTTCTTGGCCTAAAACAGTTAGATATTGGTATTGTGAAAGAATGATCACGACATACTTGGTGTGATGGCGGTATCTTTTCTGTTACTTATTCGCGTTTGAATAAGGAATAAGGAAAAATGCTCTTAGTAAGAGCTTTAATTAAGTTTGCTTGGCCTTAAAACAGTTAGTTAGATATTGGTAATGTAAAGGAATGACGATGACATTATCTATATCGCCGGCGGTATCACTTCTGTAATTTATTCCTATTTGAACAAGGAATGAGTAACCAATTCCTTATTCCTTATTCGACTTTGTTCTTTTTTTAGATGCTCTTAATAGCTTAAATTAAGATTGCTTGGCCTTAAAACAGTTAGATATAAGTAATGTGAATGGATAACGACGACATTGTCCGTGTCGCCGGCGGTATCACTTCTTTAACTTATTCCGATTTGAATAAGGAATTAGTAACCAGTTCCTTATTCCTTATTCGAAAAAGAAATATGGAATAAGGAATTAGTAACCAACTTTGTACACATGCTAATAAATTTAACTTTTTTAATCTTAAGCTCTTTCAGCGTTTTAAAAAAACTGAAGTTTACCATACACATTTTATTATAGACACCTGCCACAGCACCATCTCCCACTTGAGGGGTTTAAGTCATGCTTCAAAACATGCGCGGCGTCTTTGATGTTTTGCATCAAAATTCGTCTTGTAGATGCATGGATAAATGAAATTCGTTGAACCGCCTGTGTGCCAGGAAGTTTATCAACCTATTGACAGGAAATCTAGTTGCCTATCACCATCCAATTAATTATGTAATTTCAAGTCAGAAAGTCGGCTTATCAGACTGTTATCGGAGTGCATATATAGATGATATATATACAATAGAATGTCTTATGTAATATACATGAATTTATACATTAGAAATATCTACACCCACACACAATAATGAGGAACAAAATGTACAACTCGTACAACTTAAATTTTCTTCCCGCAGTCTACCTTAGATGCCTAATGTGTCAAGAGGGAGAAAGTACGTAATAGCGAGAATCGCTCTGTTCTAGAAATAAACGTCGTCTCCGTATTCTTGGAAACACTGGCCAGATATTCACTCTGTGTTCTTGGCACACTGGTCAGATATTCACCCCGTGTTCTTGACACAATGGTGAGATATTTACTCCGTGTTCTTGACACACTGAACAGATATTCATCCCGTGTTCATGACACACTGGTCAGATATTCACTCTGTGTTCTTGACACACTGGTCATTCATTCCATGTTCTTCACACACTGGTTAGATATTCACTCCGTGTACTTGACACAAGTTTTGTGAAAATCCTTTGAAATGTTACCTAAGATAAGGCAACAGGGGTTACTGTGTTCTGACCCACTGACCCCAAAACAGTAGGGACCATCTGCTCAGTAAAACCAAACATCCTTTAAAGTTTAAATATTGCTGTTGGTAATTAGATCTCAAAATATTAAGCGGAAATGATTTTCGGGTCAATGTGATCTTCACCTTTGACCAACTGACCCTAAAAACTAAAGGGTAATATTTTCCTGTGACATAATAGGTAGGTATGTAAAATTTCCAAGATGCCTGCTATCTATTAAAATAGATTGTTCATGTACTAACAACGGTGATGGTTTACTTTCTAAAGTGAATGTATCTTTAAGTTGCATCATGATAAACATGTCGGGAAAGTTTGCCTTTTAAGGTACGTCCAATGAGTGCCTGTGTTTGAGGAGTGAGCGAAAGTATTAAAGTACGTTTTAAGAACGCAGTTTCTCATGTCTAATCCATTGATCTAGAATATTTCAAGCTTGCAGATATAGAATAAGTAAGAAAAGTTGTTTCATATACGTCAGAACGGAAAAGGAAACTTACGAATGTCATTAAAATATGAAACTCGTGGTATTTCAACGTAAATATCAATAAGCACCCAACCCATAATATACAAGAGCCGTCTCATGACAGCACGCTAGACTATTCTCAGTGCCTGCCAAAACAAAATTGATCAGTAGGTAACGAAACAAAACCCTATATACTCTCTTAAGTATAACTAGAAAAAATGTAATGATAAAAAAGTCCAAAGTTATCTATGGTAACTTAATTGTGGACACCTCTGCAAAACTATTGCTAAGTTTCAAATAACTCATATAAGTAGTTACTAAAATTAGGCATAGTACATTATAGAACCTTGCACGTTCTTTAACCAATTTTTCTAAGCTCAACAATGGCCATAACTTCAGTTAAATTCAGTTAGGAGTAATGTAACTTAATACCCCTAAACTCTAATGGTAAGTTTCAAACAACTCCCATAAGTGGTTACTGAAGTATGTGCATGATAGTTACTTGCATGCAAAACTTTGAACAAATTTTCTAAGTTAAACAAAGTGCATAATTTGAATTACGTTCATTCAAGAGCTATCTAACTTTACAGTCTGAGTTATCTAACTTGAAGGTCTGACACCCCTGAATACATTATTGAGGTTTCAAATCAATATCATATGTGGTTACTGAGATGTGTGCATGATAGTGCCTTGCCTGAAAAGCTTTAAACAAATTTTCTAGGTTAAACAAGGGACATACAAGATTCATCTAACTTGACAGTCTGACACTATAACTAAGTACAGCAAGTTTCAACTGAATATCTTAAGTAATGAAGAAGATAATGGACTTTATAAAAAAAACTTTAACCAACGCAGACACCGACGCCGGGGCGAGTCCAAAAGTCTCCTTATTCTTCGAATAGACAAGCTAAAAATGAAAACTTTTACCATCCAATACCTGTAAGGTTGGAGGACAATCAGCAAAAATGCCCGATTATGTTGACCTCCCGATTTTGGTTTTGTCTCATTCTCGAAAGGACTGAATCAGACATGTACCTACAGGATCTCACACACTTAATACTTGATGTGCACCCGGTAATATGTCTCTCATGTATCAATTCCAAGCAAAGTTCGTTCTTTCACCTGCTATAATTTCAAAACGACCACTTGATAAGTGTTGAGACAGTTGAAATTATCTCACTTGCTACGACATAAAGTCCAATATTGTGGCTTACCATAAAAGTCAAAATACAATCTCATTCTAGGACATGAAGAGTCATGAAGCCAAGCTCTGTATTTCTTGCATACCATATCGGGATATCTGTAGTTTTTTTCCAGTGCTGGAAAATCTCTTCTTGCATACCAGATAAGCCCGCCCCCACCCACCATGTAAGATTACTTGTGACGTAACGTTATAAACATTGTGACGTCACTTTCCCCAAACACAGCATCTGTATTTAAACAGCATTTAAATATTGATTTATTTAAGTGCAAGACGGTATGCAAGAAAAAGTTTCTACCATGAGATATTTAGTTCAGATAGAAATATCCGTCACTTCGGTAACTGTTTCGCGGGAACACGGCAGAACCGCGTTCCTGCGAAAACAGTTACACTCGATGACGGATATTTCGACCAGAACGGCGTGCTCATGGAAAAGAGTAATACTCTTTTTCGTTCGAGCGGAAAAGGGTCTCCAGAGCGCATACGTTTGACATTTATTGACTCATTACAATCTGAGGCAGCGAACATTCTTTCATACCACGAAAAGCCCGAAATGCCTGTGAGGCATGTCAGTATTTTGCACCTGTAGATTTTTTGCCAATTGTTAAAAAGGAAAAGAAAAATACTCTTTTTCGTTCGAGCGGAAAAGGGTCTCCAGAGCGCATACGTTTGACATTTATTGACTCATTAAAATCTGAGGCAGCGAACATTCTTTCATACCACGAAAAACCCGAAATGCCTGTGAGGCATGTCAGTATTTTGCACCTGTAGATTTTTTGCCAATTGTTAAAAAGGAAAAGAAAAATACTTTGAAATTCGCAACAACCTCATATCTTTACAAACAATTCTGGCTCCAAGCTTCACAGATCGTTAGGTAGAAAAGACATTTACCTGTACGTTGTAGAAAAGCTATAAATTTGGCATTCTTTTACTCGTTTGACTTCAATTAAAAGTACTTTTCTTGAGCTGACAACCGGAAGTTATAGATTTAGTTTGATTACGAAGAAAGCTCCGAAGCAACCGAAGGTTGACAACCGGAAGTAGCAGGAAGAGAATTTCATCAATGATAACGGTACTTACTCATAAAACGCTGTTTCATAATTCATTATATGAGCACTGTGATTAGGATACAGACCCTTTTCATATAACAGAAGTTTGGCCAAAATGAGTGAAAAGGAATACGGGACTTTTGGTCCTGCTGTTGGTAAGTAGAAAAAAGCAAGTAGCATTAAATACTCAAAGTATGTCTCGCTCAGTTGCTATGTAGAAGAAATACCATGCAGACATATCATGCAGAAATATCATACACCATTTATTCTTAAAAATTATAACTAAACAGCTGTTTATGTAATGGTTATCTTGTAAGACAATTTAAGCTTAGAAGTAAATTGCCGTAAAATGCAAATACAAATGTATTCCGTTTAGTTTTAAACAAATAAATTTATTCTTAAATTTAAATGTAAGAAAAAGATTTTATTTAAAGCTGCTCGTTCACAGTTTCCGGTGAAAAAATAATTTCCCCAAAATGATACACTAAAACATAAAATATATAAGTAATGGCTAGAATCAACAACACAATAAATATAGGTAAAGGTTGGTGTGCTTGGTTATACGGCATCACTACACTATATGTTTATATTAGAATTTGAAAAGCGTCTGTAACGCTTTATAATTTGGTAGCGTATAATTTGAAATAAACAGATAAACTTTACAGGAATTTATACTGGAACCTTTTTATTTGACTATTCGTTCTAAAATATGTAATTTTAAGACAGTTTGAAGAACTTAATATTTTCACCAAAATCTGAGAGCGAGCATCTAGCTTCTACAACTAATACTTATCACTTGGGTCCTAATATATTAAGAACATCATTTATTCTTTGATATATTGAAATATTTTTGCCCTTTTCCAACCCGAACTCGAAGTTTTACAACAACAACATTTTCTCCTTTACAGATGCTAACACGTTCTTCGCAAATCCTGTTTTCTATGAGGAGGTTATAGATAGAGTATCATCACAAGAAAACTCCCGCTATGTGAACGAATTGATGAATCGCCTAGGTTATAGTTATGAAATGATCAAATACAGACAAGTAATGTCGGCGGAATGCGACAAAATTCGTAATAGGCATGCCAATTTTTCTGACACAATGGTCACGATAGGTGGTACAGCTGAAGGAACAACGTTGTATTTCGAGAGCGATATTGACTACATGTTAATAATGAATGACGTCATCTGTGCTGACATTCCACAGACTTTTATCAATCAAGAGAATATCACGCTGTTCCAGACTGATACGCAAGAAACATCACCGGGTTACACCAGATTAAAACTTTTGAGACTTGATGGACGATGTTACAAAACGGTCATACATTCATCTCTTTTTACGGCCGAGACAGGTTCTACCTATCTGTCGAGTCAGTTTTTCAAGGAAGCAGTGAAGGTGTCTCAAAATCAGCAGGATTTGAGATACGGACTGACAGTCGAACCTACAAGCGGACCGTCTACACCAGTATCGGACAAGTTTACGAGTATCGATAGGGTCGTCTCCTTCCGATATTTATGTCCAAATATTATACAGCGATGGATATCGCGGCCTCGATCTCAAGGATGGCCTTCGCCAGAAACGGTACATAAAATATCTCTTCTGGATGGACATGTGGCACCAGTCGGTTTTAAGGAATCTCCAAATATGTACAGAGAATGGAGAATTTGTTATGCGCTCGCCGAATTGCACTTGATGCAAAATTTAAATGAAACACAACTCAAAGTGTACATTCTTCTAAAGAAAATGTGTAAGTCAGTTTTAAAAATAATTTGCAAGGATATGACTTCTTACATTATGAAAAACGTTATTCTTTGGATATGTGAAATAAAAGGGCTTAGACGCTTTACACTGGAATTAATAATGGATCGATTGTGTGATTGCATTAAATATCTTAGGAAATGTGTTTGTAAGAACAACCTCCCAAGTTATATGATACCTGACAGAAACTTGTTGGCCGGAAGACTGGGCATTGAGCAGAAACATGAGCTGCTTAGTGCACTGGGTAACCTCCTCAAAGAAAGAGGAAGAATGTTTTTGAGATGTGAAAAAATGCGTGACGCCATGATCGTGATGTACAAGACACCGAACATGTTTAGAGTGTTTAGTGAGAAAAGAGATAAAGTAGAGACGCTGATGTATATGATGAGGAGGATAAGAAAAGAGGCAGACAGACCGGGAATATGCAATGAGGAAATGTTTCAAGATGTGTTCCAGAATGAACTGTACTGTAGTATTGATAAACATATCGATCATTTGATACAATTTGATGTACAAGAACTGTTACAGATTGGGAAAACGTATGAAGAAATCAATGACTTGTGGCGGAAAAATCTATGTCAGTTACTGTCATAAACATGCATACAAGTGAACTGAAGTTTAAAAAAAACAAGACGTCAGGATGATGCTTTTAAATATAATCATGTGTAAAACATTTCATGATACTGTTCAGTTCATTTGATAAACTCTCGGTGGTTGTTACAATTATATGTTGCCGAATGTTGAGCTGAAGAGAGTGCATGATATAATGCATTTGAAAGATTGTAATCATCTAAAATGTTTGCGTTGATAATAAAAGACACAATAAGAAGCTAATTAGCCTTTTGTTTTGTTTTATGCGTGGCATTGATATAATATTAGTGAGACATGCTTTTTACATTGTAACCAAGAGCTATTACCTTGTGACCAAACGTTATTACCTTTTGGACATGAGTAATAACACTGTTGCCATGAATTATTACCCTGTGACCATGAGTTATCACGTTGGTACCGATAGTTATGGCCTTGTGGTCGTGGGTTACAATATTGTGACCATGAGATATTTTGTTGAGGCCATGATTTATTACGTTATGACCATGAGTAGTTTCGTATTAAATTGTGGCTATTAGTTATAACGTTGCTGCCAAGAGTTATTATGTTGTGACCATCAGTTATTACCTTGTGGCCATGAGTATTTTTGTAATTACACTATTGCCTTGAATTATTACCCTCTGACAGTGAGCAATTACCATGTGTGTCGAAATGTACTTTTAACTTGTTGACAATCTGATGAAGAAACAAAAGTCTATACTTCGAAGGAGAGAGGAAGTCGCCTTTTCCATTTTTTTTATTTCTTAAAGATATTGCATTAGTTGGATTTAAAAGGGGGGACGGGGCAATGCAAGGACGACACTTCATCAATTGCTTCCGATCTTTAACTGTGTTTGCTCTTTAACGCAAGAACGGTTATTATGTGCAAAACCCGTATTGATTCTTAAGCCGCTTAAAGTTTGTTCTCTCCTAAGTAACTAATAGCTCATCGTTCTTCTCAGCTAAAACAAAAATCAATCTGTTATTTACTGCTCTCTTATGAGCCCCAAACAAATATCTGTCATATACCTTTTGTAACCAACCACCCAATCAGATTTAAGGAACCTTAGATTAACTGCTCTCTGCTTTCTGACTAGATGTCGCTCGTGGCAACGAGACAATATTGATTATAAAACATTCCAAACTCCCCGTAGTTACTTCCCGTATAAAATCCGTGATATTATTTGGTGAGCTCCTCGTGATGATGGATAATTGCACGTGCCAGCATGTAAACAGTTATATACGAGAAATCACTACAATAACTTTGAATTAACTTTTTGTAGTTGACCTCTTGACAGTTAAATACTTTACTGAATTAACATTAAATCCAAAAGTAATACAAACAAGAACTTCCTTTAAAACATAATGTGTCATGGAATGCAAAAGTGGGGCTTCTGGCCAAAAATATAGATTTCTGTGTTTTTGCATTTTCGCAATCTATGTTGTCTCTGAAGTAAAACCTGAAAATATGAGAGCCCAATCTTGAAATTTGGCGAAGTTATGCCATATTTTTATTTATAGTCATGAAACATGTTAATGTCATTTTTGAATCCTTTGTCTTCCATTCATGTAGGTAAAATAGTACACTATTTTGGAAAGCAAATAAAACACAGGAAAATATAATAGAGCACTTTTTTTATTGTACGTCACAAATTATTTTAAAGGTGACTGCTTACAAAACGAACATGTAGATATAGTTCTGTTGCCTAGCCCCTGTGGAATATTTCATTTATTTTTCTAACTACCGAATATATACTTACCAAAACTGAAAAAGAATTATTACAAAACAGAATTTTGTTTGCAAACAAATTGAAAACACTGTCTATGAAAACAGTCTGGAAATTTTCAATGCAAAATATGCAGGTATTCTGTAACTACAATGCTTTTCATAGTAAGAATACTAAGAAATATATTTTTCCCACAGACGGCATTTCTTTAGAATTCACAGCACATAGGGAGCTTACTTTATATTATTCAACAAGCTCTAAACAAGTGTTTTTATTTGCAAACATGACTTCCTAAAATTAACTGATGATTACTGCATAAGGCAATTGACACAGAAGTTACATATACATTTATGTTGCCAAGCAACCAAAGAATATTTCACAAATTTCGAGTTTTTAGAGGTTTTAATGCTTTGAATCTGACTGAAATACTGGTATCAATAAGAACAATAAGCTGAATAGGCAGCCAGATATGTAACTATTCAGTCATGAAAATTTTAGTTAAATTTTAGATATATTAAGAGATTTGTATTTATCAGACAGAGAAGTTCATGTGCAAAGTACCTGGCAAGTTGGCAACCAGCTCTAAGTCATGTGGACAGTAAGTCAAAAAAGTCAAAATTATTCTACATAATATCTCAATAAACATATAATATTTGAAAACCAGCTGTAACATATACATGAATGATTCCAGCATAAATTTTTAAAAATAAATTTCCACTTTCAAGTTTGTTACATAGCAACTACAGAATACTTTTATTGTTTCTTCTTGTTTTCACAGTTTTCTAGCCTAGAGTGCCAAGTAAATTGTCTTGAAAAAAAATGTAAATTAAATTCATTTCATTCCTAAGCAAAACAATGTCTTTTAAAGGAACTAATATTGAAAATGTCGGTTTAAAATGTGAAAACACTAGTTCTTACAGAAACAAAACAATGCAAGTATAGTAACAAAAAGCCTTCACTTCAAACTGTAATGGAACACTAAGTCTTGGTTTTGGATAAACAGTATTTTGGCCATGTTAGACTTAAAAAACAACTGACAAAATCTGCTCAAACAGTGACTTATTGCATTAAGACACCACAGGCAATTTCAGGCATTACATCTTCTTTAGGGAGTTGCTTTAATACAACTAAAGTTTGAACTCTTCAAAATTTATATAATCTTTTCAGGTGTTAGCACCAGGCTCAGTTTAACTGACAAAAAATGGTACTAGTTTTAGTAACTGTTGGACAAGTGGCAGTTTGACAAGTTTAAAATGGTTTTCAAAAATGGCTTCCAACACAATCCCCTATAAATTTATGGTATATTGTTACCACCTAAGGATTACTGCCACGCATTATCTGTAATTTGTCCAATAGTTTTCAGCAATCCTCCATTTCACTATATATACACCAAGAGTCAATCTGGGGCAATTTCTGTTTGCCCTGACACAAACATACTCCACTTAATACTCTCATGTACACATTTAAAACATTCCCTAGTTACATTCAACTAAGATGATATTTATTTGCATTTTGATCAAATAGAATAATGCTTTTAATTGATATTAGAAACAAAGTTTAACAATATTCAAATTTCAAATAAACGGTTTTGTATAATTGCACTATACATTTACAACACCCATTTTTAGTTTGACTTCACTGTTGAATGGACTAGCTGATTACTTTGCAACGTGGCTCGAACACACAACCCACACCAGGCAAGTCAAGCTGTTGTAGCCATAACTTTATCTTTTAAATGGAATTAAATACCTTTTTAGATCGGTTCCCCCGGTAACGGTGGGAATCCAATAATAAATTCAGCAGATACATGAAAGTTCATGCCAAAAAGGCGCGATTAAGAAATTAAAGAGCAAGCCTTCCGCCAAATAAGCGGACTAACATGAATCTGCAGACAATGATCGAGGACCAAGCCATGACCAAAACGGATATTCTAATTTTTTCTGCAGTTTGTATGAAAGTTATGTTACGCCATGATCTGCGGGGAAGAATTTGCGACCATACAAAAGTAGTGTTTGGTAGTGATGGCTTCAAAATTTCGGTCAGTAAACTCTGTAATGAGGATGTTCTGCCCCAAATAGAGTTTGTCCCAATGTCGTTTCCGCCGCAGTGAATAATTATAATGTCCGGTTCTGCCTTAAATTGTAAAAGATAATCAGCAGACCTGTGTATGTCTTTTACTTTCCTTCCACTTAGAAATTCCCATGTTATCCGAACATTGAAATGTTGTAAACCTAAACTGTTCCCATATGGTCTGTATGACAGCCTATGGTAGACTCCCTTTATAAGAGAAGATCCTATTATCCAAACATTAGTCTGTTCAACTGAAATATTTTGTAACAGAATGCGTTGGAAATATATCCTTTCACTGTATGAAATTGCGTCATTCGATAAGAAACCATTCTTATGTTTAAACTTTCACGAGTTAAACACATTATAAACTCTAAACTTCTAAACACGCAAAGAAAAATTATATGACAGAAACTTTAACGTTCAACTTGAATCTAACACGTGAAAACGGTTAGCAGAGGCAGAAGCCTAACTAATGTCGTAGAATGTTAGCAGCCCGATTGCGGAGCCCTAGCAATTTTCTGTATTTATAGACTATTTTGCCAAAGACGGACGACACAGCCTACCATATACCAATGGTTTCAGTGGCATTTTGGAACGTCCTTAACAAACACATTTTTTTATTAAATTTTACCATATACCAATGGCTTTAGAAATCAATGGAATTGAATTTTAAATAGCAGTGCCATACACCAATGGCTTAAGAGAATATCTAATAACAGACTTTTGAGAATCTGTGTAATTGTAACTTCTAATAACATTGCCATATACCGATGGCTTTAGTAAGTCTATGCAAATTGCAATTTCTTATAGCACCAATGGCTTTTGAAAATATTTATAAATGTAGTTTCTGATTATAGCATTACCATATACCAATGGCTTTTGAAAATAAATGCTAAATTAGGTATTATATTATAGTATTAATACTATTATGCCCACACTATATATTGCTGATGATTGCACGACTATTCATCAGCAAAAGACTTGTCATCCTAATTTTAGTTTCATATCAAAATGAATCTAATGTAAGATTTGTAACTATTTGAATTCCACCTTCCCTTAGACTTTATGTTTTCTATTGATTGCCCATCTCGAAACATTGCAGTTGCGCCACCGATTCTAAAGGAATGAGACTTGTACAAATTAAAATCTAAACCTGCAAATGTTGTAGCTTTCCTTCACACCGCATTAAACTGAAAACATGTTAACCGACTTCCGTCAAAATGAATAAAGAATGGGCCAGCAGCAGTTGGTCTAAAAGCTATGTATTTTGTAATAATTTCATAGCAAGTTTTGTTATTGTCATTTATTTCGATATCGACTGACGTTCCGGTGCAAGTTTGGTCTGTCTTAGATTTTTTCAAATAGACCCTAATACTTTCTGAACCAAGTATAACGTCCTGGAACTGAAGAACGTCTGATAGCGATTTCTTATTATGAGTAGCAAATTCGCTTATATGCAAAAGACCAATGTAGGCTAGAGAGAAGGCTGCCGCAAATAGAAGGGACTCGGACTGTGACCTGCAGACATGAGTCAAAGAATCTAGCAGTTTTAATAGAACTGACTGTGTTATTGGTTGTCTTGTATCGGTATGATTTTTTTGACGCTTGAGCCCTTCTAACATGCTTCTAACAATGAATTGCTTAGTATTATCTTATAAGTCATTCAATTTATTGACGTAACTTATTGCAGAAATGTGACAACTTATCGTAGAATGAGAGTACTGCCTCAAAGACATAATTCTATGTATGCCGTGATTTTTACCTTGCCGTTTCTGTTAAAATGAAACGTGGCGAAAGAATCAATTCCTGAGCGATATCGCTTCAGTGTATTTTATTTTGTGAAAGTGAAGCACTGAGAAGTCTGTTTATTTCATGCTCAAAAGCCAAAGGAATGATACTGGTACTGGGCATGGTTCCCGGTTTGCGAAGGATGGCAGTAGTTGATAGAACATTGTCCACTGAAATCGACTTATAGAATCAGCTATTCTGTTTGATTTTCCAGATATATGTTTGCATCTTAACACAGTGTTATTTTCCAAAAGTAATAGCGTAAGGTGTTGGATTAAATGCATTACTCTGCCATTTTTCGATGTCTTTTTATTGATAATGCTAACTAATGCTTCATTGTCGGATTGTAATTTTTTTTGTATTTTTTACCTTTTGTGCCCCAATTATGAAATGCTAAAATAATTGGAACAAGTTCGAAATATGTAATATCTTTAAAGATGTCCGGTTCCCATATATTATGCCATTTTATAAATGACCACTGGCCCTGAAAATAACATCCGCAGCCTAAATTATGGGTCAGTCACATCGTATAGCGTTAACGATCGTCCAACGTATAACAAAATTTTCAATCCGTTCGTGTCCGTTCGCATTCGTTTCTTTTCCGTTTCTCATGCGGCGCCTGCGCTCTTTGTCCGGCGATGTTCGTTCCATCCGATGGAAGGTTTTGAGCATGTTCAGTATTTGGAACGTACACCACCGGCCAAAGTTGTCCGTTAGATGTACGCTAGCAATGCGCTGGTATGCGTTTTGTTCGTTACTCGTGCGTTCCTTATTCTGTACTTGTTCGGTTCGCATCCGTTCTTGTCCGGTAGACCTGATTCACGGCCGGACTACTATCGGACATGCAACGGATGTAACGTATGTTCAACGGACGATAACTGACAAGGAACGCATAGGAACTGATAAATAACGGACGTGAAACGATGATCCACCGGACAAAACTGATGCGAACCGGACAAGTACATAATAAGGAACGCACGAGTAACGAACAAAACGCATACCAGCGCATTGCTACCGTACATCTAACGGACACCTTCGCTTTTGGCATTTTGGAATAACTTCAGCACGTGTGATGTCTGAACGAGCGGAAACTATTGTGCCGGTTTTTCCGTCACGTGACCGGTAGAAATACGTTCGTCAAACGTTCGAAAAACGTTTTGTCAGTTTCTCATGCGTTGCGCTTACGTTTTACGCGGTACAAGTCCTTACTAGTACGGTGATGTCCGTTAATTGAACGTTGTTCTACCTGTATATGTGCGTTGATCGTGCGATCATTGTACGTTTTGTCCGTTTTATGCGCCCCATACACCTATCGCGAGAGCACCGAGCAGCAGCGGGGGATGCCTTTCGTGACCGGATAACTCTCATAACCGCAATTTGTCTATACGTTTGGCGTCCGTTAACGCTATACGGTGTAGTGTGACTGACACCGGCGGTATCTCTTCTGTTACTTATTCGCGTTTGAATAAGGAATAAGGAACTGGTTTCTTATTTCTTATTCGACTCTTTGTAATAGCTTAAACTACGTTTGTTTGGCCTTAAAACAGTTAGATATTAGAAATGTGAAAGAAAACTGATGACATTTTTCGTGTTACCGGTGGTATCACTTATGTTACTTATTCGGATTTGAATTCGAATTTATCTGCTTATTCGAAAAAGGAATAAGGAATAAGGAATAAAGGAATAAGTAACCAACTTTGTAGTCATAAATACACCTGTGAATAATTTGAACAATTTTAATCAGTAGTTCTTTCAGCGTTTTAAAAAACTGAAGTTTACCATGCACATTTTATTATAGAAACTAGCCCCAGAGCCATCTCCCACTTGGGGTTTAAGTCATGCTTCAAAACATGCGCAGCGTCTTTGATGTTTTGCATCAAAATTCGTCTTGTCGATGCATGGATAAGTGAAATTCGTTGAACCGCCTGTGTGCCAGGAAGTTTATCAACCTATTGACAGGAAATCTATAGTTGTCTATCACCATCCAATTAACTATGTAATTTCAAGTCAGACAGTCGGCTTATCAGACTGTTATGGGAGTGCACATATATATATATATAATAAAATGTCTTATGTAATATACATAAATTTATACATTAGAATTATCTACATCCAAACACAATAATGAGAAAGAAAATATACAACTCGTACAACTTAAATTTTCTTCCCGCAGTCTACCTTAGATGCCTAATGTGTCAAGAGGGAGAAAGTACGTAATGGCGAGAATCGCTCTGGGGTCATATTCCAGTAGCATCTTAAGTCAAATCTTATTATATTCCTTAAACTTAACAATTTCCTTAAGAGGATAATTTAAAAAGGAATATGTGCATTGCAGCATGTTGAAAATTTATTTTAACTCTTCCATGACCATTTTCTATAATGAAGATGAAATTACAGACAATCCTTCACTTTTGAGCGAATTATAACACTTAAGAATTTTGGACTGAAGTTAAAATACTTAAGAAACTTAAGACGCTACTGGAATACGACCCCTGTTCTAGAAATAAACGTCGTATCCGTGTTCTTGGAAACACTGGTCAGATATTCACTCCGTGTTCTTGGCACACTGGTCAGATATTCACCCCGTGTTCTTGACACACTGGTCAGATATTCACTCCGTGTTCTTGACACACTGGTCAGATATTCACCCCGTGTTCTTGACACACTGGTCAGATATTCACTCCGTGTTCTTGACACACTGGTCAGATATTCACTCCGTGTTCTTGACACATTGAACAGATATTCACTCCATGTTCTTGGCACACTGGTCAATCATTCCATGTTCTTCACACACTGGTCAGATATTCACTCCGTGTACTTGACACAAGTTTTGTGAAAATCCTTTGAAATGTTACCTAAGATAAGGCAACAGGGGTTTGTTTAAATGTAATTTTTGCACGGGGAATCCGCCCTTGTTTAAGCGGGACTAGAAATGAAGTGGTTGTGCTTACGCCATCAAATAAAAGATGTATTCGAAGGAAAAGGCGAATTATTCCTAGTATGTTTTAGCAAATTAAGAATATTTGGAAAGCAAGTGTGCGCTTGCAGGCATAGAAGATTACTTCACCGGCCACTCTTGAAAGGTAAATTATATACATTTAAGTAACACAATGCGCTATGCATGTACGTTTGCCTCCGATATCGAGTGGATCGAGTCGCTGACTTGAAATCACTATGACCACTCAGATTAAGGGTCATAAGTTCGAGACATGCTACCCACCATGTATCTTCATGCGAGAAATTTAGCAGTTTCTTGCGGAGAATAGGAAACTGGTTCTTCTCCAGAAGGATAGTTGGGTAAACTCTGACTGTCTACTAATGTGCAAAGTCATTGTATTGCTATACAAACTGTGACTTTTACAAATGTATTTTTAAGAAAGTAAAAATCATACGGATTTGAACGAAAACATATATTCAAAACATTCAGAACGTGCCTTGATTGTCAACATAAATATTTCCGTCAACCTATGGAATGAACGGAATTTGTTATATGTTACCACAACGCCACAAATGATATTTGCTTATTTGTTATCAGACTAAGTAATGACGACGACAGTTTATTAAGGATAATGTGATAGTGATGTGATAGATATATGCGTACACAAAAGTTTACGACAATATCATGCGTGCAAGTAAAAATATAATCGTTACGTTATCCAATGAATTTTCACAAAACATTGGATTTTTGGATTTCTGTCAATCTGTGTGACGTTTTAACTACTGTTCGTTTTACTCGTTTGTATTAATATCTGCATACAAACGTTTTCTGGTACAAATATGTTTCTGGCGATAACTAGGTAACATCTTTGTATTACCACTTCAAAATAAGGCAAAAAAAGTTCCATTTCGTTCTCCCAGCCGACATTTTATCTTTTACCGTAATATTTATATACACTAAACAAAACTTCTATCGCGCCACCTGCCTTTTTACTTCTTTATTTAATTACCGAGAGTCCCCATTTATGTCCTCTTATTTTTAGCTATCGCTGCACGAACGGCATCATATCTTGCAATTATGAAGACATTGGGTAGATACTTCTGTTATATGAAATTTCAAAATGATTGAGTGGTACAAATTTCATACGGAAGAAAATTTTAAGAGTGGTTTTCCCAAGGAAGAGCATCAAGGCAAAAACACATGTTAAATCTACGGAGGTTTAAATGTTAAAGTAAAATTCTCTGCCACATGATTTGTGCCACTCGATCTTTATGAAATTCGTGTGACTGAAGTATCTAGCTAGTGTCTTCATAAATGCAAGATATGATAGCTCTCGTGCACCAATAGCTAAAAATAAGTTGGCAGATATTGGAAGGGCTGATAGTTAAATAAAGAAGGAAAATGGCAGGTGGCGCGTTAGAAGTTTTGTTTAGTGTAGGTGTTAAGTTTCTACTTTTTTATCAGGCCACTTTCAATACTGGTTCAAGTGACGTTTCAGCCTTCTAAAAATATCTGACGTAACGAATCCGATGAGTTGTGCGCTAAAACTGGTCTCCAGCAGGTATATTAGAAATGCATGTAGTCTAATACGCCTTTTTTCAAATGAAAAGAATAATCTTACAAATAAAAAATTGACCTAATATTACATTTTACATAGATTTTAATTTTAAACTTACAGATTTCAGAGTAGCGACATAAGCATTTCTAGCATGATAATCGCTATCAATAAAAGCACGTGCAAAGCTATAACAAGATTATTTGTATATACAAACGTGTACAAAGTGTCCTCTTACAACCGTAAGAGGACACTTTTTGAATAGCTTTGCTGGGGGTAAAGTCGTATAAGTGTACCCGGACGAATGAGGAATGTAGAAATCCTTGGGTGCTTGATACTTATGGCCTCTTGTCCTCTCTGTCCGCTCGTATATTAACACAACGGTTTCTTTAAATCGTTAAGTTTTTAGGATCAGTTTGTTTTGCATTCTCACGCGGAAGGAGTGTAAGATTTTCGTACATGTATGTCTAAACCTGTAATATTTCCCTGTGACATAATAGGTAGGTATATGTTTGTAAAATTTCCAAGTGGTCTGTTATCTGATAGTGTAGATTGTTTCAAGTACTAACGACGGTGTTGGTTTACTTTCTAAAGTGAAAGTAACTTATAGTTGCATCATGATAAACATATCGGGAAAATTTGCCTTTTAATATACGTCAGAACGGAAAAGGAAACTAACGAACCGATTCTATTGAATGTCATTAAAATATGAAACTCGTGGTATTTCAACGTAAATATCAATAAGCACCAATCCCATATTATACAAGATCTGACTCATGACGGCACGCTAGACTATTCTCAGTGCTTGCCAAAACAAAAAGGATCAGTAAGTAACGAAACAAAACTCTGTATACTATCTTAAGTATAACTAGAAAATATGCAATGATAAAAAAGTCCAAAGTTATCTATGGTAACTTAATTGTGGACACCTCTGCAAAACTATTGCTAAGTTTCAAATAACTCATATAAGTTGTTACTAAAATTGGGCATGGTACATTGTAGTACCTTGCACATAATACTTTAAACAATTTTTCTAAGCTCATCAATGGCCATAACTTGTAGTAAATTCAGTCAGGAGTTATGTAACTTAATACCCCTAAACACTATTGGTAAGTTTCAAATAACTCCCATAAGTGGTTACTGAAATATGTGCATGATAGTTACTTGCATGCAAATCTTTAACCAAATTTTCTTAGTTAAACAAAGTGCATAATTTAATTACATTCATTTAAGAGTTATCTAACTTGACAGTCTGAGTTATCTTACTTGACAGTCTGACACCCCTGAATACATTAATGAAGTTTCAAATCAATATCGTATGTGGTTACTGAGATATGTGCATGATAGTGCCTTGCATGAAAAGCTTTAACCAAATTTTCTAGGTTAAACAAGGGACATACAAGATTTATCTAACTTGACAGTCTGACACTATAAGTAAGTACAGCAAGTTTCAACTGAATAACTTAAGTAATGTAGAAGATATTGGACTTTATAAAAAAACTTTAACCAACGCAGACACCGACGCCGGGGCGAGTCCAAAAGTCTCCTTATTCTTCGAATAGACAAGCTAAAAATGAAAACTTTTTACCAATACCTGTAAGGTTGGAGAACAATCAGCAAAAATGCCAGATTATGTTGACCTCCCGATTTTGGTTTTGTCTCATTCTCGCAAGGACTGAATCAGAAAATTCACACGTACCTACATCTCACACACTTGATGCATACATGTGCACCCGGTAATATGTCTCTCATGTATCAATTCCAATAAACGTTCGTTCTTTCATCTGCTATAATTTCAAAACGACCACTTGATAAGTGATGAGACAATTGAAATTATCTCACTTGCTACAACATAAAGTCCAATATAGCGGCTTACCATAAAAATACAATCTCATTCTAGGACATGAAGATTCATGAAGCCAAGCTCTGTATTTCTTGCATACCATAGCTGTAAAATCTCTTCTTGTATACCAGATACGCCCGCCCCCACCCCCCCATGTGAGATTACTTGTGACGTAACGTTATAAACATTGTGACGTGACTTTCCCCAAACACAGCATCTGTATTTAAACAGCATTTAAATATTGATATATTTAAGTGCAAGACGGTATGGAAGAAAAAGTTTCTACCATGAGATATTTGGTTCAGATAGAAATATCCGTCACTTCGGGTAACAGTTTCGCAGGAACACGGCAGAGCCGCGTTCCTGCGAAAACAGTTACACTCGATGACGGATATTTCGATCAGAACGGCGTGCTCATGGAAAAGAGTAATACTCTTTTTCGTTCGAGCGGAAAAGGGTCTCCAGAGCGCATACGTTTGACATTTATTGACTCATTAAAATCTGAGGCAGCGAACATTCTTTCATACCACGAAAAACCCGAAATGCCTGTGAGGCATGTCAGTATTTTGCACCTGTAAATTTTTTTCAAATTGTTAAAAAGGAAAAGAAAAATACTTTGAAATTCGCAACAACCTCATATCTTTACAAACAATCCGGACTTCAAACTTCACAAATCGTTAGGTAGAAAAGACATTTTCCTGTACGTTGTAGAAAAGCTTTAATTTTGGCATTCTTTTACTCGTTTGATTTCAGTTGAAAATGCTTTTCTTGAGCTGACAACCGGAAATTATACTTTAATTATTAATTAGTTTGATTACGAAGAAAGCTCCGAAGCAACCGGAAGTTCACAACCGGAAGTGGCAGGAAGAGAATTTCATTAATGATAACGGTACTTACTCATAAAACGCTGTTTCATAATTCATTATATGAGCACTGTGATTAGGATACAGACCCTTTTCATATAACAGTGGCGCGTTAGAAGTTTTGTTTAGTGTAGGTGTTAAGTTTCTACTTTTTTATCAGGCCACTTTCAATACTGGTTCAAGTGACGTTTCAGCCTTCTAAAAATATCTGACGTAACGAATCCGATGAGTTGTGCGCTAAAACTGGTCTCCAGCAGGTATATTAGAAATGCATGTAGTCTAATACGCCTTTTTTCAAATGAAAAGAATAATCTTACAAATAAAAAATTGACCTAATATTACATTTTACATAGATTTTAATTTTAAACTTACAGATTTCAGAGTAGCGACATAAGCATTTCTAGCATGATAATCGCTATCAATAAAAGCACGTGCAAAGCTATAACAAGATTATTTGTATATACAAACGTGTACAAAGTGTCCTCTTACAACCGTAAGAGGACACTTTTTGAATAGCTTTGCTGGGGGTAAAGTCGTATAAGTGTACCCGGACGAATGAGGAATGTAGAAATCCTTGGGTGCTTGATACTTATGGCCTCTTGTCCTCTCTGTCCGCTCGTATATTAACACAACGGTTTCTTTAAATCGTTAAGTTTTTAGGATCAGTTTGTTTTGCATTCTCACGCGGAAGGAGTGTAAGATTTTCGTACATGTATGTCTAAACCTGTAATATTTCCCTGTGACATAATAGGTAGGTATATGTTTGTAAAATTTCCAAGTGGTCTGTTATCTGATAGTGTAGATTGTTTCAAGTACTAACGACGGTGTTGGTTTACTTTCTAAAGTGAAAGTAACTTATAGTTGCATCATGATAAACATATCGGGAAAATTTGCCTTTTAATATACGTCAGAACGGAAAAGGAAACTAACGAACCGATTCTATTGAATGTCATTAAAATATGAAACTCGTGGTATTTCAACGTAAATATCAATAAGCACCAATCCCATATTATACAAGATCTGACTCATGACGGCACGCTAGACTATTCTCAGTGCTTGCCAAAACAAAAAGGATCAGTAAGTAACGAAACAAAACTCTGTATACTATCTTAAGTATAACTAGAAAATATGCAATGATAAAAAAGTCCAAAGTTATCTATGGTAACTTAATTGTGGACACCTCTGCAAAACTATTGCTAAGTTTCAAATAACTCATATAAGTTGTTACTAAAATTGGGCATGGTACATTGTAGTACCTTGCACATAATACTTTAAACAATTTTTCTAAGCTCATCAATGGCCATAACTTGTAGTAAATTCAGTCAGGAGTTATGTAACTTAATACCCCTAAACACTATTGGTAAGTTTCAAATAACTCCCATAAGTGGTTACTGAAATATGTGCATGATAGTTACTTGCATGCAAATCTTTAACCAAATTTTCTTAGTTAAACAAAGTGCATAATTTAATTACATTCATTTAAGAGTTATCTAACTTGACAGTCTGAGTTATCTTACTTGACAGTCTGACACCCCTGAATACATTAATGAAGTTTCAAATCAATATCGTATGTGGTTACTGAGATATGTGCATGATAGTGCCTTGCATGAAAAGCTTTAACCAAATTTTCTAGGTTAAACAAGGGACATACAAGATTTATCTAACTTGACAGTCTGACACTATAAGTAAGTACAGCAAGTTTCAACTGAATAACTTAAGTAATGTAGAAGATATTGGACTTTATAAAAAAACTTTAACCAACGCAGACACCGACGCCGGGGCGAGTCCAAAAGTCTCCTTATTCTTCGAATAGACAAGCTAAAAATGAAAACTTTTTACCAATACCTGTAAGGTTGGAGAACAATCAGCAAAAATGCCAGATTATGTTGACCTCCCGATTTTGGTTTTGTCTCATTCTCGCAAGGACTGAATCAGAAAATTCACACGTACCTACATCTCACACACTTGATGCATACATGTGCACCCGGTAATATGTCTCTCATGTATCAATTCCAATAAACGTTCGTTCTTTCATCTGCTATAATTTCAAAACGACCACTTGATAAGTGATGAGACAATTGAAATTATCTCACTTGCTACAACATAAAGTCCAATATAGCGGCTTACCATAAAAATACAATCTCATTCTAGGACATGAAGATTCATGAAGCCAAGCTCTGTATTTCTTGCATACCATAGCTGTAAAATCTCTTCTTGTATACCAGATACGCCCGCCCCCACCCCCCATGTGAGATTACTTGTGACGTAACGTTATAAACATTGTGACGTGACTTTCCCCAAACACAGCATCTGTATTTAAACAGCATTTAAATATTGATATATTTAAGTGCAAGACGGTATGGAAGAAAAAGTTTCTACCATGAGATATTTGGTTCAGATAGAAATATCCGTCACTTCGGGTAACAGTTTCGCAGGAACACGGCAGAGCCGCGTTCCTGCGAAAACAGTTACACTCGATGACGGATATTTCGATCAGAACGGCGTGCTCATGGAAAAGAGTAATACTCTTTTTCGTTCGAGCGGAAAAGGGTCTCCAGAGCGCATACGTTTGACATTTATTGACTCATTAAAATCTGAGGCAGCGAACATTCTTTCATACCACGAAAAACCCGAAATGCCTGTGAGGCATGTCAGTATTTTGCACCTGTAAATTTTTTTCAAATTGTTAAAAAGGAAAAGAAAAATACTTTGAAATTCGCAACAACCTCATATCTTTACAAACAATCCGGACTTCAAACTTCACAAATCGTTAGGTAGAAAAGACATTTTCCTGTACGTTGTAGAAAAGCTTTAATTTTGGCATTCTTTTACTCGTTTGATTTCAGTTGAAAATGCTTTTCTTGAGCTGACAACCGGAAATTATACTTTAATTATTAATTAGTTTGATTACGAAGAAAGCTCCGAAGCAACCGGAAGTTCACAACCGGAAGTGGCAGGAAGAGAATTTCATTAATGATAACGGTACTTACTCATAAAACGCTGTTTCATAATTCATTATATGAGCACTGTGATTAGGATACAGACCCTTTTCATATAACAGTGGCGCGTTAGAAGTTTTGTTTAGTGTAGGTGTTAAGTTTCTACTTTTTTATCAGGCCACTTTCAATACTGGTTCAAGTGACGTTTCAGCCTTCTAAAAATATCTGACGTAACGAATCCGATGAGTTGTGCGCTAAAACTGGTCTCCAGCAGGTATATTAGAAATGCATGTAGTCTAATACGCCTTTTTTCAAATGAAAAGAATAATCTTACAAATAAAAAATTGACCTAATATTACATTTTACATAGATTTTAATTTTAAACTTACAGATTTCAGAGTAGCGACATAAGCATTTCTAGCATGATAATCGCTATCAATAAAAGCACGTGCAAAGCTATAACAAGATTATTTGTATATACAAACGTGTACAAAGTGTCCTCTTACAACCGTAAGAGGACACTTTTTGAATAGCTTTGCTGGGGGTAAAGTCGTATAAGTGTACCCGGACGAATGAGGAATGTAGAAATCCTTGGGTGCTTGATACTTATGGCCTCTTGTCCTCTCTGTCCGCTCGTATATTAACACAACGGTTTCTTTAAATCGTTAAGTTTTTTAGGATCAGTTTGTTTTGCATTCTCACGCGGAAGGAGTGTAAGATTTTCGTACATGTATGTCTAAACCTGTAATATTTCCCTGTGACATAATAGGTAGGTATATGTTTGTAAAATTTCCAAGTGGTCTGTTATCTGATAGTGTAGATTGTTTCAAGTACTAACGACGGTGTTGGTTTACTTTCTAAAGTGAAAGTAACTTATAGTTGCATCATGATAAACATATCGGGAAAATTTGCCTTTTAATATACGTCAGAACGGAAAAGGAAACTAACGAACCGATTCTATTGAATGTCATTAAAATATGAAACTCGTGGTATTTCAACGTAAATATCAATAAGCACCAATCCCATATTATACAAGATCTGACTCATGACGGCACGCTAGACTATTCTCAGTGCTTGCCAAAACAAAAAGGATCAGTAAGTAACGAAACAAAACTCTGTATACTATCTTAAGTATAACTAGAAAATATGCAATGATAAAAAAGTCCAAAGTTATCTATGGTAACTTAATTGTGGACACCTCTGCAAAACTATTGCTAAGTTTCAAATAACTCATATAAGTTGTTACTAAAATTGGGCATGGTACATTGTAGTACCTTGCACATAATACTTTAAACAATTTTTCTAAGCTCATCAATGGCCATAACTTGTAGTAAATTCAGTCAGGAGTTATGTAACTTAATACCCCTAAACACTATTGGTAAGTTTCAAATAACTCCCATAAGTGGTTACTGAAATATGTGCATGATAGTTACTTGCATGCAAATCTTTAACCAAATTTTCTTAGTTAAACAAAGTGCATAATTTAATTACATTCATTTAAGAGTTATCTAACTTGACAGTCTGAGTTATCTTACTTGACAGTCTGACACCCCTGAATACATTAATGAAGTTTCAAATCAATATCGTATGTGGTTACTGAGATATGTGCATGATAGTGCCTTGCATGAAAAGCTTTAACCAAATTTTCTAGGTTAAACAAGGGACATACAAGATTTATCTAACTTGACAGTCTGACACTATAAGTAAGTACAGCAAGTTTCAACTGAATAACTTAAGTAATGTAGAAGATATTGGACTTTATAAAAAAACTTTAACCAACGCAGACACCGACGCCGGGGCGAGTCCAAAAGTCTCCTTATTCTTCGAATAGACAAGCTAAAAATGAAAACTTTTTACCAATACCTGTAAGGTTGGAGAACAATCAGCAAAAATGCCAGATTATGTTGACCTCCCGATTTTGGTTTTGTCTCATTCTCGCAAGGACTGAATCAGAAAATTCACACGTACCTACATCTCACACACTTGATGCATACATGTGCACCCGGTAATATGTCTCTCATGTATCAATTCCAATAAACGTTCGTTCTTTCATCTGCTATAATTTCAAAACGACCACTTGATAAGTGATGAGACAATTGAAATTATCTCACTTGCTACAACATAAAGTCCAATATAGCGGCTTACCATAAAAATACAATCTCATTCTAGGACATGAAGATTCATGAAGCCAAGCTCTGTATTTCTTGCATACCATAGCTGTAAAATCTCTTCTTGTATACCAGATACGCCCGCCCCCACCCCCCATGTGAGATTACTTGTGACGTAACGTTATAAACATTGTGACGTGACTTTCCCCAAACACAGCATCTGTATTTAAACAGCATTTAAATATTGATATATTTAAGTGCAAGACGGTATGGAAGAAAAAGTTTCTACCATGAGATATTTGGTTCAGATAGAAATATCCGTCACTTCGGGTAACAGTTTCGCAGGAACACGGCAGAGCCGCGTTCCTGCGAAAACAGTTACACTCGATGACGGATATTTCGATCAGAACGGCGTGCTCATGGAAAAGAGTAATACTCTTTTTCGTTCGAGCGGAAAAGGGTCTCCAGAGCGCATACGTTTGACATTTATTGACTCATTAAAATCTGAGGCAGCGAACATTCTTTCATACCACGAAAAACCCGAAATGCCTGTGAGGCATGTCAGTATTTTGCACCTGTAAATTTTTTTCAAATTGTTAAAAAGGAAAAGAAAAATACTTTGAAATTCGCAACAACCTCATATCTTTACAAACAATCCGGACTTCAAACTTCACAAATCGTTAGGTAGAAAAGACATTTTCCTGTACGTTGTAGAAAAGCTTTAATTTTGGCATTCTTTTACTCGTTTGATTTCAGTTGAAAATGCTTTTCTTGAGCTGACAACCGGAAATTATACTTTAATTATTAATTAGTTTGATTACGAGGAAAGCTCCGAAGCAACCGGAAGTTCACAACCGGAAGTGGCAGGAAGAGAATTTCATTAATGATAACGGTACTTACTCATAAAACGCTGTTTCATAATTCATTATATGAGCACTGTGATTAGGATACAGACCCTTTTCATATAACAGAAGTTTGGCCAAAATGAGTGAAAAGGAATACGGGACTTTTGGTCCTGCTGTTGGTAAGTAGAAAAAAGCGAGTAGTACTAAATACTCAAAGTATATCTCGCTCAGTTGTTTGAAGAAATATCATGCAGACATATCATGCAGAAATATCATGCACCATTTATTCTTAAAAATTATAACTTAACAGCTGTTTATGTAATGGTTATCTTGTAAGACAATTTAAGCTTTGAAGTAAATTACCGTAAAATGCAAATACAAATGTATTCCGTTTAGTTTTAAACAATTTGATCTATTCCTAAATCTAAAGGTAATAAAAAGATTTTATTTAAAGCTGCTCGTTCACAGTTTCCAGTGAAAAAAATAATTTCCCCAAAATGATATAAACATAAAATATATAAGTAATGGCTAGAATCAACAACACAAGAAATCTAGGTAGCAATTTG
The DNA here is from genome assembly GCA_022818135.1 of Saxidomus purpurata. Taxonomy (NCBI): domain Eukaryota; kingdom Metazoa; phylum Mollusca; class Bivalvia; order Venerida; family Veneridae; genus Saxidomus; species Saxidomus purpurata. The sequence goes on from JAFMSR010000009.1 coordinate 10,705,263, forward strand.
AGAAAATATGTTGAAAGGTTGGTGTGCTTGGTTATACGGCATCACTACACTATATGTTTATATTAGAATTTGAAAAGCGTTTGTAACGCTTTATAATTTGGTAGCTTATAATTTGAAATACACAGATATGCTTTACAAGAATTTATACTGGAACCTTTTTATTTAACTATTCGTTCTAAAATATGTAACTTTCAGACAATTTGAATGACTTTATTTCTTCACCAAAATCGGAGAGCGAGCAGTTAGCTTCTACAACTAAAACAATGAACTATAACTTATCACCTGGGTCCTAATATATGGACCCAGTTATCACTTATTCTTTGAAAATGAAATATATTTGCTTTTTTCGCACTCGAACTCGGAAGTTTTACAACAACATTTTTCTCCTTTACAGATGCTAACACGTT